>CAUDMG010002478.1:1020000-1052500 GCA_958450375.1 Homarus gammarus | reverse complement strand
GCTGTCGTGCTCAGAGCCTCCGAGGATAAACAACAAAGGTATGGATGATATAGATGTCTGGTTCTCTCTTGGGAGTCATTGATTCAAGGTGAAAGTGTGTCTCACACACCTGACGACCCGTTAGGGGCAATATGTACGTGTATAGAGCTTTGCCTTCCGTTCACAAGAAGGCAGTGTAGCTGACTACTACTACTTTGCTGTCTTTCGTAATCGTGTTTGACAATCATCCACCTATGATGCAATGATATGAGTTATTAAAGCTGACACCTGTTGTATGTGTGGAGGGTTACATCTAGTGCGGGAGGGGCGGCAGCAACATCTTTCCAGCGCTGGCGCTTGTCTACCTCGATATGCAGTCAGGCAAATTCGTAAGTATTGACACCTCGTGTTGTGCTCCTGCAAGCGTTACGATGTGGAGTGATCGTCTCCCAGGTGAGGGGGTCGATTTTGCACTTCTTCAGATTTGTCTGAAGACTATCCTTATACTTTTTCCATTGCCTGCAAGCATTACATTTACCATTCGTTAGGTGACTGTAAAGTAGCTGCTTGGGCAATTTACTGTCGTCCATGTGGGGAACATAGCCAGTCCAACGGAGTTGTTCATGGATAATGGCAGCCTCAATGCTCCTACAGTTGGTGTCAGCAAGAATACTGGCATTTGTCCTCTTGTCTTCCCAGCGAAATCGAAGGATGGAACGTAGACTACGTTGGTGAAATTTTTCAAGTGCCCTAAGGTGTCTCCAGTATGCGACCCATGACTCGCTGCCATACAGCTGAAGACACGGGTAATGAATCTGCCATATACTTCAGATGCACATCTGATCCGATGTTAAATCTCTTCACTGATGTCCGCGGTGGTGGACAGGTGGAAGCCATAATACTGAAAGTGGGTAACATTAGAGAGGGTAGTACCGTTAACTTGGGTGGATGGTGGAGGTGTGTCTGAACCAGGAGTAGGCTGGAAGAGAATCTGAGATTTATGTACATTCACCTCAAGACCGAAGTGTGAGCGACAAGGGTGAGGTCGTCTGTTTACGGAAGTTCGGATATGAAAGCTGCCGACACCTTTGTTCATGCCTGGAGTCGTCTTATGTTGAAAAGATCCTTCAACTGGTACTGGATGTTCGTCCCGCCGGCTAAATTGGCACGGGCACGAGAAAGGAATGCAGTCAAGAAAATGGAAAAGAGAGTTGGTGCCAGTACACATCCTTGTTTTACCCCCGTTTGGAAGGGGAAAATCTCAGACTGGGTGCTATTGCGCAGGACACTGCCATTCATGCCATAGTGAAGTTGCCTCAAAATGGTTATGAATTATGGTAGGCAGCCGAAACGGCTTCCCTGTTGACCAAGCCGAAGGCCTTGGTAAGGTCGATCAAGGCCATGTACAGGTCACGACTCTGTTCTCTGCACTTTTCCTTTATCTGACGGGTAGCAAAGATCATGTCAGTGGTGCCACGTGATGGTCGAAAGCCACATTAAGATTCTGTAAGGAAGTTTTCTGCCTCAGGAAGAAGTCTGTTTAGGAGGACTCGGGCGATAATCTTGCTAGCTACGGATAGCAGCGAGATCCCACGGTAGTTGCCACAGTCTGACCGGTCTCCCTTGTTCTTATAGATATTGAAGATGAAAGCGTCATTAAGATCTTGGGGGATTTTCTCCTTCTCCCATATTATATTCCCCAGGAGAGACTAGAGACGGCTGGTAAGCATAGATCATCATGCTTTATAAACCTGGACTGGGATTCCATCAGGCCCCGAAGCTTTGTTATTTTTCATCTGCTTGATGGCAGTAACTACCTCATCCCGGGATGGAGGATAACTGAGGTGGGTCAGCTCTGGGTGTTGAGGGACCTGCTGGGTAGTCAGGACATCCACATCGGTGTTTCGGTTGAACAGCAAATGGCAGTGCTCTTTCCAGCACTGAAGGATACCTTCTTCGTCTTTAATTAGGGAGTTACCGCGTCGGATGAGCGGAGGGGGGGGGGGGGGGGCCACGCCGTCATTGGCAACTTTACAGAGGGCCAGCGTTGTGCATGATGCCGAGTCATTTTTTAACACTATTTTAAATTACTGTAGATCACACTGAAAACTTAATATTCTTTTAACGTAAGAATTTTTGCACCCATTATTTAATGATTTATAATAGATACTTTGTCAGAAGCCACTGATATATTTTAAGAATTTAGGTGTTTATAAACGCTTGACAAAGGCCATATCCTACTTGATATTTGGTTTGATAAATGATGTAGGTGATGTTCTGCATGACTCATTAGTGCAACCACGGTACGCCACTGATGTATATATATATATATGTATATATATATATATATATATATATATATATATATATATATATATATATATATATATATATATATACACTGTACAGTATATACATCAGTCTCTTTGGTGTTTCTTTTTTTATTCTCTCTTTCACATCACCGATGTTTACACCCGTGTCTGTCTGTCATCCCCAGCTCCTCATCAGGTGCCCAGCGACCGTATTTCATATCCTGGATTATCAAAGGTTCATGCGTTAAACTTTTCCTCGAACTGGTGAAGTGAGAACGTGTCTGACAGCCTCACTTAAGTCACAACACGAAGTTGGATTCTCAGAATAGCTTACGTTGAATATTTCCCGCTTAACTAGAAACGTGAGAGTACATCTAACTAATTTCCTTTCGACCTTGAACAAGGACAGATCCTTACTGACTCTTACGATAGTTTTCCAAGAACTGGTGATGTGAGAGCCTACAATATCTGGTTGTCGTATGCTGTGGCACAAATATGGATTCTCTAAGAGTCTTATGTTATTTTCTCTACGATTTAATTCGCTTTTGTTACGACAGAAAGACAGATTCTAAGAAATTTTCATGTCAATATTTTCTTCGAACTTGTAATATGAGAACTCATTTTACCTCATTTAAACCACAATATTAACTGGAATTCCCTGTAGGTCATACATTGAAATATTCCCCCTTTAATAGTGATATAAGAAAAGTACCGAAGTAACTCACTTGAATGACTATAATTTCTCCAGAATGACTTTAAATAACTAGAGCGATAGGGTCTTCCGCACATCTTAACTCTAAATTAAAACATCTTCCTTCAGCTTATCGATATGTTCCGATCTCTATAAATTTAAAATATCAGTTACAAGCCTCAGAGTTCATAAGTATTACCAGAGCGACACGATATCTTAAATCTGAAAACTAAATAAATGAAAACATTGCCAGACCAACAGAATTTCGCTGATTAGGAAAATAGATAGAGTATTTCTTTCATTTTTCGATAATGCTCTTTCTCCTCTCTCGCTCTATATATTTTTTTAACTCTCTACTTATCTACTGTATCTATCTCTCTCTATCCTATCAGTCTATCTATCTCTCTTATCTCTCTATCCTATTTATCAATCACTCTCTCTCTCTCTCAACACACACACACACACACACACTCACTCACTGCCACGTCAATAACAACTGGCAAAGTTCAATACCTGGCTAAGAAGATTTGATAATATTTTACTTATAACAGAGGTTGCTTCAGCGTCTGGAGGAGACGTCGTTGGCACATCTTTTGGAGACGTAGTTAGCTCAGATTTTGGAAACGTTCTTGGCTCAATTTTTGGAGAGCCTGGAGAGCCTTGACGTAATTAAGAGAGATAATGAGATAATATCACCATGTTATGTCTCAAAACTTCTCAAAGCGTCTCAAACCTCGTCACATAAACCGCAGCACTTAACCGTTATCTCCTCGTCACATAAACCGCAGCACTTTACCGTTATCTCCTCGTCACATAAACCGCAGCACTTAACCGTTATCTCCTCGTCTGTCTCTTTTTATTCTGTCTGTTTGTTTGTCTGTTTATCCATTACCTGTCTGTCTGTCTGTCTGTCTTAGGTTAGATCAGGTTAGGTTACCGTTGAGGTGATTAATCTTTAGGTAAATTAAAATAAGCGAAGAAGAAGAAGAAGAAGAAGAAGAAGAAGAAGAAGAAGAACCTCACTGTTATATTATCCCCTTTACCCCTCCCTTACACCAGCTGGGCAAGTTCTCTCCACAACGATGCTATAAATTATCTTGGCCAGGTACACACTCTATGGGGATATTTCTCTCGTTGTACAATGATTTCTGTCTGTTTCTTCCTTCACTCCTCTCTCTTTCTCTTTCTTTTACTGTTCTATCAAGTAATTTCTCTATTTAGGTCTATCTTTCTATCTGTGTGTGTGTGTGTGTGTGTGTGTGTGTGAGAGTGATCAGCACACAAGGTGCTGAAATGCGTCTAATGTGGCAGCATTATGTTAGTGTTAAGGTGCAAGCCATACTTGTTCCCTCTCGCTTTCAGCTACCACCGCTGGCTAGCCGTCGTGGCGAACAAGGAAGCAATTTGCATAAGTCTTCCCCTGCCTGTACACAGCCTCTTCACCATCAAGACTCCTGCTGTGCCTCCTTGTGCGCCCAGGCTAGACCAGCGGGGGATCTCGGAGTAGCAGTGGGCCCCAGAGGGACGGCGCATAGACCCACTGCCATGTAGACGTGTTCTGGCGCCTACCAGCCATTGCTCTGGTGCCTTGCGTATTAACCTTGGTAGGTTTAAGGCCATGGGAGTAAACCCCGAACGACACATCTGCGGTGGAGCCCCGCATCAGGCAGACATGCTTACAGAGCTCCAACAAGACCCCAACGGCGGTATATGCAGAAGAGGTGACCACCGTGGAAACCCAACGACTACACCGGCGGACGAAGTCAATGCCTGATGGACAGGCTACTAAGGAGAAACCCAAAAAACTGGGCTATCGGCAGTCCATTGCAACTCTCCCTCTCCTCAGTCGTTGCAACACTTGCACCACTGACTCAGGAAAAGAGAGAGCCAAGTTGTGTGGTTGCAGCCTGCTCTCCTGCCTCACCACATAAATCAGCTCACGCGCAGCCATCATCCAGTTCACCATAACTCTCATCATCATCAAAACCCCTATACCCCCAAAAGTCCTATGGCGACGGACGAGTGGCGACGGGGACAGGCAGAGATGACTGCTTGGAGTCTCTAGTCATAACTCTGCACATGGGCGGCACAGATAAGATGGCCGTTTATGCACTGGGATCTCGGCAGCAGTGTAATCCGGTCCTGTCTGTGATTCTCGTGTCACTTTTCATCTCTTTATCAAGTCTTTGTTTCCTGTCGTGTTTCTTTTTATTATTATTATTGTACTTTCCTCAACGAAAAACAAACATCCCTCCGCGTACAGTACATCTATCTGTTAGGTAAGGACGGTAAGGACAGGATATTAGGTTGACTAACAGCTAAAAACATCCCCCCACGTAGAACACATCCATCGGTTAAGTAAGGACATGACATCACGTATAAAAAAAAACATCAATTAATTAGGTAAGGACTGGCGGGTAGACTGATTAGAACGGAGTAAAAAAATATTAAATTAGATTCGCCTCGATAAGTAGAGTCACCAAGGCAAGATCCAAGATGGAGGTGACCGTGATCTTACTAGCAGGTGGGAAGGTGTTGTGGGAAGGTTTTGTGGGAAGGTTTCCATTCTTTCTTTCTTTTCACAATTACTTCTTTCCACCCCCCCCCCCTCTCTCTCTCTCTCTCTCTCTCTCTCTCTCTCTCTCTCTCTCTCTCTCTCTCTCTCTCTCTCTCTCTCTCTCTCTCTCTCTCTCCCAAAATGAATTGCATTATAGGAAACTCTCCGCCCGACATGATACCCTCAGGAGCCTCATAACCATCGTCACTGATTTGAAAGAAAATCCAACAAGTGTTTGAGGATCACACGACTTTCTCATGGTGCCCAAGAGACTGATCATTTAGTGCTTGAAGCAAAACACCATCTCGGAGGCGCTAGTAAGGGGGCAAAGTTAGTGAACTTCTTGTATATACACTAATTATTATCCTGGAATACTCTCCGCTAATTGATGAACCTCATGGTCGTCAAATAATACTGGGTGGAGGGAGATAATAGGCAAGGAGACTTACAGTAGAAAAAGACAAGTAAAAGCTGCGGGATTTACTGTTCTAAGTGCGCTCCTTCCTTCTGGGTGCGCCGCCCACCATCTCCTGATACAGCATTAAAACTCATTGATAATGTGTCTCTTAATAGTTTGTTCATCCCTCACATCATTGTTTTATATAAAGTTTATTGTTGGATTCAAAGCGGCGACCTGGAGACAATGTTTGTAATTTCGGAAAATTGATAAAGGTGAGAGGGAGTCAAGTGAGGTGAGCACAGGGGTGGGTCGTCACTCCCACGTGTAATTCGTGATAGTTTCTCGGCAAACACTACTGGTACAGCCAGATACATTGTCTTGCTACAGGACCCACCTACTTCTGGTGGAATGTGGGCGTTTTTCTCGGAGTTTTCGCGCCAGTTGATATGTCAGCAGCTGGGAATAGTAAGTTTTAACGAGGGGGTGGCCTCTGGGCACACACATCGTGTCGTAAGTTATTCCTTCTTTATCGAAAAGGAGGAAAAAACATCACCCTCCCAGCACTGACGACAACTTTTGCTGTTCTGGGCCGTGACTTCTGTGTGTTTTCATCAAGAACTTAAATATTTTCTTTCTGGGTCGTCGTTCGCGATACCCTGGCCCGTCACTAGTCCAACACGGTCCAGAAAGTCTGATTCTATTATTGACATATTATGCTTGTGACTTGATTTTTATTCGTCACATAACAACCAAAGAAGACAATGATCTAGAAGACCTCGGTAAACCATTTCATCATGATTAATGGTATGAATTGTGTCCAGAGACCCCTAGATCATCGACAATGTTTCTTACTGTCTGACGCTGCAGATCTTCACCAATTGTTACGTCAGCTTCTGGAGATCTCATGTACTGCGTGTTTGAGGCAAGACGCCGCCATTCTCTGGCCTCATCTTCAAGTTCCTCATAACCAAAAGATAAATATTTGTCCCAACCATTAAACTTTTACACGAAACATAACGTAATGTTTTTGTTTGGTCTTGAGATGAGAGTCATTGATGTTGTAACTGTGGGATGGTATAACTCAGTGATGGCTGAACTCAGTGATGACGTAACTCAGTGATGACGTAACTCAGTGATGACGTAACTCAGTGATGACGTAACTCAGTGATGACGTAACTCAGTGATGACGTAACTTATTAATGACGTAACTAATTATTGACGTAATTCGCTGATGGGAACTAAGACATAATATAGTTTATCCTCTCAATCTTGTTCTTCTACTACTAAACTACTAAAGTATGCTCGCCTCTTCCCCTGAACCACGAACCCCGAGATTCAGACTAGTGAACCCGTAGCAGTAGACTAATATATTATTCTCTCCATAAATGCTTCGGGTTCACGAGTCTGAATCTTGGGGTTCGTGGTTCAGGGGAAGAGGCGAACGGACTTTAGTAGTTGACTGTACAGGTAATGAATGTACAGTTATGGCCAGTTTCATTACTTATTATGAATATATATATGTATGTATTATTGTATGTATAAATACCGTATCTCAATATAGTTTGATGTATTATTGATTTATACATGGATGTGTAGATGGATAGAGAAAAATGAAAGAGGAGAGAGAGAGAGAGAGAGAGAGAGAGAGAGAGAGAGAGAGAGAGAGAGAGAGTATCCCAGGCAACAGTGACAAGCTCAACTGGCTCCATTAAATTCACTTAAGCTATTAAATTTTTAACAGGCGAATGAGAAGCTGATGAGAAGGATAGGGGAAGAGGTGTACTTGATGAAAATGGAAGAGGAGGAGGAGGAGGAGAAGGGAGAGAGTATATTGTATCAATGAGGAAGGAGGAGGAGGGGGGAAGAGGAGGAGGAAACGGTGGATGAAAATAATAAGAAAAACGAAGAGGAGAAAATTAAGAAGGTAAATAAGAGGATGGCGAAGGAAAGACAGAAGAAGGAAGGAACAACAGATGGAAGAAGGGGGGAGTAATAAAAAGAGGAGAAAGGGGAAAAGAAGAAGACGTAGAAGGAGGAAGATAAAGACGAAAAGCAAATAAACGGGGAAGGATACAAACTGGAGAGAGATATTATAGGAATAGGAGGGAGAGAGGGAGGGAGAGGGAGGGGGGGGGGGGAGGTGACAAGAAAATCGAATAAAAATGAAAGAAAGTAGAGGGTAGAGAATCGATTGAATAGACTGAGTAATGACGTAAGTGGTGAAGAAGGAAGGGGAAGATAGGAAAGTGAAAGAAAAGAATGGAGGAGATGAAAGGGAATATCTGAATAAAATGATTGGATGGCGTGGCAAAATGAAAATGGATGAAGGAAGAGGGAATAATAAATATGCTGATATAGTATACACAAATAAAAGACGGGAAGAATGAAGGCAAAAGGAGAAAATAAAAAAAACGTGGAGACATAGATATGAAGTTGTTTTTATTACGAATGAATACAAAGAGTGAGATCAACGACTGACGATATTTGAAACCGGATATATTATACTGTTTCAGGTTATATTGTGATATAGGTTAAACACTCAACGGTTGTTAGTTTGATGAAATGTTAGCTCGAGGTAAAATTGAGGAGGCAAAGATGCCCTAACATCTGATCTAGCTCATAGGTGGCAGCAGCAGCATTCAATCTGAGAGAACACACGAGCTACTTAATTTGTCAATTGTTCATCATTTAAGTAAGGCCTGGCTCTAAACATGAGTAACAAGTTTTCAATGAAGCACTTTTGGTTCAAGTTCTGACAAACTCAATAATATCTGTGTAAGATTGATGTCTAAAATCTCAGTGTTGTGATGATGGGATGATGATGCTGTACAAACTTATGTTGAATTGTGCACTATCAAACCTGTTACTAAATCTTATGCAGTTCATATTAGTGACGTTGAAGTTGGATGCGCCCCGATCATCCATTCATGTGATGTCTTCCTGTCGAGACGAGGATGTCTATTTATTGCCCCCAGGATGACAAACCCAATAGGATGTCTCTAGTCCAGCACCGTAAATTTTGTTTTGAATGACCCCTGGACAGCCACTGTGAAGGATTTATGGAGAGCTGGATCGTCTTATGGAGAGCTGGATCATCTTATGGAGGGTTTGATCATCTTACGGAGGGTTGGGTCGTTTTATGGAGGGTTGGGTCGTCTTATGGAGGGTTGGGTCGTCTTAGGGAGGGTTGGATCGTCTTAAGGAGGATTGGATCTTCTTAAGGAGGGTTGGATTGTCTTAGGGAGGGTTTGATCATCATATGGAGGGTTGTATCGTCTTATGGAGGGTTGGGTCGTCTTAGGGAGGGTTGGATCGTCTTAGGGAGGGTTGGATCGTCTTATGAAGGGATGTATCGCCTTATGGAGGGCTGGATCAAAGCGAATGAAAAGTCGATTCTTGTTTACTGGCTTAAACATCGTTGCCATACTTGAGGCGAGGGAACTACTGTAGAGTGACAATTTGAAGGTTGGGTTCTTCACTTTTCTCAGGAGTCAGTTGAATGTCAATATGTATTTATAAGGCGAGGAAGCCTGAAGTATGAAGGTACAATGTCAACAAATTAAACGCCTTGTTGAGTTCATTTTGACAACAGAGGGAATTTCATCTGGGCGTGAACTCTGTTAGTTTCCAGAGCGTCCATAACTTTTACTCTTCTTTTGCCTTAATTCTGAAGTCCAAAAATTTGGGCACCTCCTTGTCCAGGTGGTATGACTCCACTCCTGTAGATGGAGTTTGAGGCAAGGATACGCGAAAAAAGTTTGTCTTTCTCCTGGTAAAATGAGATCACTGAACTATCAGCTGCGGTGAGAGGAGGAATGGGTGATTGACTACTGCACTGAAGTTGGAATGGATTGCATTAAAAGTGAACCAGAATAGTTTAACCCTTTGACGACGAGTACGCAACCCTTTGAGAATGATGGTTTAACCCTTTGACGACGAGTATGCAACCCTTTGAGGATGGTTTAACCCCTTGACGACGAGTATATAACCCTTTGAGGATGATGGTTTAACTCTTCAAGGACGATTATTTAACCTTTCAGGACTCAAAGGGTTAATATTGTTTAAGTAATTCAACAATCTTAAAGAATTATTATGCCGAAAGTTTAATTAGGATAACGTAGTAATGAATTTGGCATAACTTCTTGCATGTTTGTAATAAGTAAATATTTGTGTTGTTGGAGTTAATATCTATTTACCTTGTAAATTTCCCTTGCCTTAGAAATGGTTTTACTAGGCGTGTAAATCCTCCCTCTCGAACTATAGATGATATGATGAGGTGTTGAGCTGAAAACAAATGACTGCCAGAATAAAGAATTGAAGAACAAACTAAGGAGGCGAAAAAAGCGACCCTGAACTCCATCTATGTCGACCTGATCATGATGCCAATTATGCAGTTTTACGAACTTTTCCTTCCTTGGGCGACCTTTAGGAAGTGATCGGTGCAAGGAGGAAGAGAGAGAATAACAAGTATGATGAGGTAAGAGACAAGAGAGTAGAGGTACGAAGAAGAAGAATGATTATAGTGAGATAACAGACAGGAAAGTGGAATAAGGAGAAGAGTATGACTATGGTAGGGAAGGTGGAGGTGGGAGGGGGGTGAAAGAGGAGATGGGTATAATAATTGTGGTAATACAGAAAAGAAGAAAATGGAGAAAATAGGAAGAAGACGACGAACCGTAAGAAAAGAAAGCAGAATAAGAAACAGAGAGTGATAGATAGATAGATCGAGATGTTGAAAAGAAAGTGGAAGGAGAAGACAACAATAACATAGGTGATTAAAGAGATAAAAAATATTAATAATATGAATTAGGAGAAAATAACATAGAAGAAAATGAAATAATGATAAATACAAGAGAAAAGAGAGTGAATAAACGAATGTGGAGATAAGAGACAAAGTAACACAAAATAGGAAATGAGAAAGAGGGAGAAGGACAAAAAGAGTAATCAAGAGATTCAGATGAGGACGTTTGTGAGCTGTGAGAGAGGGATGAAGTCGTCTGTGAGCTGTGAGAGAAGGATGAGGTCGTCTGTGAGCTGTGAGAAGGAGAAGAAGTCGTTTGTGAGCTGTGAGAGAGGGATGAAGTCGTCTGTGAGCTGTGAGAGAGGGATGGGGTCGTCTGTTATCTGTGAGAGAGGGATGAGGGCGTCTGTGAGCTGTGAGAGAAGGATGAGGTCGTCTGTGAGCTGTGAGAGGGAGAAGAAGTCGTCTGTAAGCTGTGAGAGAGGGATGAGGTCGTCTGTGAGCTGTGAGAGGGAGAAGAAGTCGTCTGTAAGCTGTGAGAAAGGGATGAGGGCGTCTGCGAGCTGTGAGATTTTCTGTGAGCGTCTTAGAGAGGTAAGAGTTTTTGTATGCTGTAGAAAGCAGATTTGTTTAAGCCTATAATCCGAAATCTATAAGCTTTTAGAGTCAGTGAGCTGTGAGAAAGACCCTAGGAGCTCTTGAGAAGCAGTGGGGTCGTCTGTGAGCTGTGGAAAACACACTGAGCTGGGAGAAGTAGCGAAATTGTATCTTAACCTCGTAAGAAAGATGCTGTGAGCCACAAGGTACTGAGAGATGAAGCGTGGTCTGAGAGGCTGGGATGGGGTCTTACATTGGGGGATGGGAAGGTCTCCAGGCAACAGGTACCTATGGAGGGGGGTATAGGGAGGGGGGTATAGGATCTAAAGGAAGGTGTAGAAGAGGGGAAGGGGAGGTGGAGCAGAGGGGGAGGGGGAAGGGGGAATAGGAGGTGGAGAAGAGGGGAAGGGGAGGTGGAGTACATAAGAACATAAGAAAATAAGGAGTCTGCAATAGGCCGGTTGGCCTGTGCATGGCAGCTCCTGTCGACAGTTACTACCACTCTCTATCATCCATGAATCTATCTAGCCTCCTTCTTTTCACAACTTTCCAGAGTTCCCGCACTTACTACAAAGTTGCTAAGCTTGTTCCACTCGTCCACCACCGTATTTGTGAACCAGTTCCTTCCTATCTCCCTCCTAAACCTTAACTTATCCAACTTGAATCCGTTGCTCCGAGTCCTATCCTGGTCGGATATTATAAGAACTTTATCTATATCCCCTTTATTGATTCCTTTCACCCACTTAAATACTTCTATCATATCTCCCCGCACTCTTCGTCAAGTTAAGTTTCTTTAACCTATCCTGATATGGAAGGTTTCTAAGTCCCGGAATCATTTTCGTCATTCTTCGCTGCACCGACTCTAGTGAACTTATATCCATTCTATAATAAGGGCACCAGAACTGAACCGCATAATCGAGGTGCGGCCTGACTAGCACAAGATATAGTTGCAATAAGACCTCTGCACTCTTGTTACTTACACTTCTAGATATAAAACCTAATACTCTGTTTGCCTTATTTCGAACATTAATGCACTGTTTTCTAGGCCGTAGGTCCGGGCTTACAAGTACCCCTAAGTCTCTTTCACAAGTCGACTTCTCTAGGTTGATGTTGTTAAGGCTGTATACATTATAAGTATTTGTTCTTCCAATATTAAGTACGCTGCACTTGCTGGTGTTGAATTTCATTTGCCATTTTTCAGACCACCCCTGCAGTTTATTTAGATCCTCCTGTAATGCATTTGCATCCTGCCCTGAATTAATCTGCCGCACTATTTTGGTGTCATCCGCAAACTTGCTTATGTCACTGCTGATCCCAGTATCTAGATCGTTCATGTAGATTATGAACAAGAGTGGGCCTAGTACTGACCCCTGGGGCACCCCACTGGTTACACGGCCCCACTCAGATTTAACACCATCTACGCTGACCCTCTGCGTTCTATCGGTGAGCCATGATTTTATCCAATTTAAAACTTTCCCCTCGATACCATGTGCCTTAATTTTTCTCAGAAGCCTTTGATGCGGTACTCTGTCAAATGCTTTGCTAAAGTCTAAGTAAATAACATCGTAAGGGGAAGGGGAGGTGTAGAAGAGGGGAAGGAGAGGTGAAGAAGAGGGGAAGGAGAGGTGAAGAAGAAGGGAAGGGGGTGTAGAAGAGGGGTAGGGGGTGGAGAAAAGGGGGAGGTGGAGAAGAGGGGAAGGGGGTGGAGAAGAGGGGAAGGGGAGGTGGAGAAGAGGGGAAGAGGAGGTGGAGAAGAAGGAAAGGGGGGGTGGAGAAGAGGGGAAGGGGAGGTAGTGGGAAGGGGGAAGGAGAGGTCGATAATAGGAGAAGGGGAGGAGTACAAGAAGGAAAGGGAAGGTCGATAAGAAGGGAAGGAAAGGTGGATACGAGGGGAAGGGGAGGTCAATAGGAGGGGAAGGGAAGGTGGAGTTGAGGGGGAGGGAAGGTGGAGAAGAGTGGTAGGGGGAAGGGGGAATAGGAGGTGGAGAAGAGGGGAAGGGGAGGAAAAAGATAAGGAGGTGGGGGGAGAGGAACTAAAATATGCTAGGAGACCTCCATCCAATGTATTATTGATGAAATGTCCATGACTCCTCGATCTAAATAAGTTATTCCTCCTTCTCTCTCTCTCTCTCTCTCTCTCTCTCTCTCTCTCTCTCTCTCTCTCTCTCTCTCTCTCGTGTTCGTTTTCTTTGTCCATTTCTTTTTATTTCTCTCTCTTTGTTTCTCCTTCTCTCGTCTTTAGTCCCATTGTTTTCTCCTCTCTCTCTCTCTCTCTCTCTCTCTCTCTCTCTCTCTCTCTCTCTTCGGTAAAAAGAACCACAAAATAAAGATAATTGTAATACTGTTTCATTCCGTGTGTCTGCGTGTCTTTATCCGTCAGTTTGCCTGTCTACTTATCTGTCAGTCAGTACTCTTGTCTGTCTCTTTCTTTATCTGGTAGTCTGTCACTCTGTCTATCTGTCTCTCTATCAGTCCCTCTATCCCTATATCTGTCAGCTTGTCTGTCTGTCACCTCTCTTTATATTTCTGTCTATCAATCTGTCTGTGTCTATCAGTTTATCTTTGTCTGTCCATCTGTCTCCCTTTATTTGTCTGTGTATGTCTATCCGTTTCTCTTTATCTGTCTATCTGTCAATCGATGTCTGTCTGTCTGTCTGTCTGTCTTTATCTGTCTGTCTGTCTGTCTGTCTGTCTGTCTGTCTGTCTGTCTGTCTGTCTGTCTTTGTCTGTCTGTCTGTCTTTATCTGTCTGTCTGTCTTTATCTGTCTGTCTGTCTGTCTGTCTGTCTGTCTGTTTGTCTGTTTGTCTATCTGTCTGTCTGTCTGTCTTTATCTGTCTGTCTGTCTTTATCTGTCTGTCTGTCTGTCTGTCTGTCTGTCTGTCTGTCTGTCTGTATCTACCTGTCTGTTTGTCTATCTGTCTGTCTGTCTGTATCTGTCTGTCTGTCTGTCTGTCTGTCTGTCTCTTAGGTGTTTATATAAGCCGAGCGATGTTGTTGTCATTCACAATTTTGACAAAACCACAAAAAATAAAATAATATAAAATTGTGATGCAAAAATAAAAGAGGAATACAAAGGGGAAGAGGGAGAGAGAACTAGAGAAAGGGGGGAGATGGAGTAGAGAAGGGAGAGGGAGAGGAGGTAGGATTAGAGAGGGGAGAGGGGGAGGATTAGAGAGGGGAGAGGGAGAGGAGGAAGGATAAGAGAGGGGAGAGGAAGAAGAGGAAGGATTAGAGTGGGAAGAGGGAAAGGGGGAAGGACTAGAGAAGGGGGGGAGAGGGAGAGAAGGAAGGATAAGAGAGAGGGGAGAGGAATAGGAGGATGGATAGAGGGGGGAGAGGGAGAGGAGGAAGGACTAGAGAGGGAAGAGGGAAAGGAGGAAGGATATGAAAGGGAAGAGGAAGAGGAGGAAGGATAGAGGAAGATGAAGAAGAATAGAGGGGGAAGAGGAAGGATATGAGAGGCAAGAGGAAGAGGAGGAAGGACTAAAGAGGGGAGAGGGGGAAGAGGAAGGACTAGAGAGGGAAGAGGAAGGGAAGGAAGGATAAAAAAGGGAAGAGGGAGAGAAGGAAAGATTAGAGAGGGGGAAGGGAGAGGAAAAAGGACTAGAGAAGGGGGTAAGAGGAAGAAGAGGAAGGACTAGAGAGGGGGGTGGAAGGAGGGGGAGGAGGAAGGATATGAAAGGGAAGAGGAAGAGGAGGGAGGATAAGAGAGGGGAAAGAGGAACAGGAGGATGAATAGAGGGGGAAGAGGGAGAGGAGGAAGGACTAGTGAAGGTAGAGGGAGAGAAGTAAGGATAAGAGAGGGAAGAGGAGGAATACAAAGAAGAAGAAAATGTTTAAGAGAAAGGAAGAAGGAATAGAGGAAGAGGAGAGGGGAAGAAAAAGAAGGAAAATATTATTGAAGAGGAAGACGAGGAAGAGGAAGAAAGATAAAAGGGAAAGGAGGGAGGAGAAGAGAATGAGAATGGGGAGGAAAAAGAGAGAAATAAGGTGGAAATAGAGAGAGGAATAAAGGAAAAAAGAGATAGCAAGAAAATGAAGACAGTAAAGAAAGAAAGAAAGAAAGAAAGAAAGAAATGCCAATTAAAGGGAGAGAAATTGATAGAGTCGAATAAAAAGGCAAGGATAAAGTTGGAGATTAAGAGAAAAAAGAAGGAGGAAAAAAGAGGGAGAAAAAAGAGGGAGAAAAAAGAGGGAGGAAAAAAGAGGGAGTCAATACGTCAGTGATGGCTGGAGGCTGTAAGTTATCGATTTTTCCTCAAGAAGTGACGGACTGAGGAAGGGAGGGAGAGGTGAGAGGGAGGGAAGGAGGCACAAGTGAGAGGGAAGGAGGAAGAGGTGAGAGGGAGGAAAGGACAGATGAGAGGGAAGGAGTAACAGGTGAGAGGGAGGAGTGGATAAGTGAGAGGGAAGGAGGAAGAGGTGAAAGGGAGGAAGGGACAGGTGGGAGGGAGGGAGAGGTGAAAGGCTAGAGATGGAACGGATAGGTAGTGAGGTAGACTGATAAATGATTGAACAAAGAGAGAAAGAAGATAGATAGATAGATAGATAGATAAATAGATAAGGAAGGAGAAATATAATGAGCAGAGAGAGAGAGAGAGAGAGAGAGAGAGAGAGAGAGAGAGGTAAATAAACGAAGATAAACAAGGGAGGAAGATGAGAACGAAGGGTAACTAGGGGAAGAGGGGAAATATATAAAAAAAAAATAATATGATAACAGGTAGGAAGGGGTGAGAAGGATTAAGGGAGAAGAGGAGGGGAAACAGGTAAGGAGAAGCTGAAGGAATTATTTAACAAGGAAGGGAATGGAGGAGAAAAAGAGAATAAGGGAAGAGAGAGAGAGAGAGAGAGAGAGAGAGAGAGAGAGAGAGAGAGAGAGAGAGAGAGAGAGAGAGAGATATTCATTAGTACTTGGTATACGTTATTGTGGTGGGCAGTTGTGTGTTGCTGTGGTGGTTAGTTGTTGTTGTGGTGGGCAGTTTTGTGTTGCTGTGGTGGGCAGTTGTGTGTTGCTGTGGTGGGTAGTTGTTGTTGTGGTGGGCAGTTGTGTATTGCTTTAGTGGGTAGTTGTTGTTGTGGTGGGCAGTTGTGTGTTGCTGTGGTGGGTAGTTGTTGTTGTGGTGGGCAGTTGTGTGTTGCTGTGGTGGGTAGTTGTTATTGTGGTGGGCAGTTGTGTGTTGCTTAGGTGGGCAGTTGTGTTTTGTTGTGGTGGGCAGTTGTGTGTTGCTGTGGTGGGTAGTTGTTGTTGTGGTGGGCAGTTGTGTGTTGCTTTGGTGGGTAGTTGTTGTTGTGGTGGGCAGTTGTGTGTTGCTGTGGTGGGTAGTTGTTGTTGTGGTGGGCAGTTGTGTGTTGCTGTGGTGGGCAGTTGTGTGTTGCTGTGGTGGGTAGTTGTTGTTGTGGTGGGCAGTTGTGTGTTGCTGTGGTGGGTAGTTGTTGTTGTGGTGGGCAGTTGTGTGTTGCTTAGGTGGGCAGTTGTGTTTTGTTGTGGTGGGCAGTTGTGTGTTGCTGTGGTGGGTAGTTAATGTTGTGGTGGGCAGTTGTGTGTTGGTTAGGTGGGCAGTTGTGTTTTGTTGTGGTGGGTAGTTGTTGTTGTGGTGGGCAGTTGTGTGTTGCTTAGGTGGGCAGTTGTGTGTTGTTGTGGTGGGTAGTTGTTGTTGTGGTTGGCAGTTGTGTGTTGCTTAGGTGGGCAGTTGTGTGTTGTTGTGGTGGGTAGTTGTGTGTTGGTGTGGTGGGCAGTTGTGTGTTGCTGTGGTGGACAGTTGTGTGTTGTTGTGGTGGACAGTTGTGTGTTGCTGTGGTGGGCAGTTGTGTGTTGGTGTGGTGGACAGTTGTGTGTTGCTGTGGTGGACAGTTGTGTGTTGCTGTGGTGGGCAGTTGTGTGTTGGTGTGGTGGACAGTTGTGTGTTGCTGTGGTGGACAGTCGTGTGTTGGTGTGGTGGACAGTTGTGTGTTGCTGTGGTGGGCAGTTGTGTGTTGCTGTGGTGGGCAGTTGTGTGTTGGTGTGGTGGACAGTTGTGTGTTGCTGTGGTGGGCAGTTGTGTGTTGGTGTGGTGGACAGTTGTGTGTTGCTGTGGTGGGCAGTTGTGTGTTGCTGTGGTGGGCAGTTGTGTGTTGGTGTGGTGGACAGTTGTGTGTTGCTGTGGTGGACAGTCGTGTGTTGTTGTGGTAGACAGTTGTGTGTTGCTGTGGTGGACAGTTGTGTGTTGTTGTGGTGGACATTTGTGTGTTGCTGTGGTGGGCAGTTGTGTGTTGCTGTGGTAGACAGTTGTGTGTTG
Source organism: Homarus gammarus (assembly GCA_958450375.1). Lineage (NCBI taxonomy): Eukaryota > Metazoa > Arthropoda > Malacostraca > Decapoda > Nephropidae > Homarus > Homarus gammarus. Next base: position 1,034,947 of record CAUDMG010002478.1, on the reverse strand, counting down.
CTGTGGTGGACAGTTGTGTGTTGCTGTGGTGGACAGTTGTGTGTTGTTGTGGTGGACATTTGTGTGTTGCTGTGGTGGGCAGTTGTGTGTTGCTGTGGTGGACAGTTGTGTGTTGCTGTGGTGGACAGTCGTGTGTTGTTGTGGTGGACAGTTGTGTGTTGCTGTGGTGGACAGTTGTGTGTTGCTGTGGTGGACAGTTGTGTGTTGTTGTGGTGGACAGTTGTGTGTTGTTGTGGTGGGCAGTTGTGTGTTGCTGTGGTGGGCAGTTGTGTGTTGCTGTGGTGGACAGTTGTGTGTTGCTGTGGTGGACAGTTGTGTGTTGTTGTGGTGGGCAGTTGTGTGTTGCTGTGGTGGACAGTTGTGTGTTGCTGTGGTGGACATTTGTGTGTTGCTGTAGTGGGTAGTTGTGTGTTGCTGTGGTGAGCAGTCGTGTGTTGCTGTGTTGGACAGTTTACTTTGATATACAGTTTATTAGATGCTGATGTAGGTGGTGTGTGTGTGTGTGTGTGTGTGTGTGTGCTCTGTTAGACAGGTGTAGTGGATACAGCAGTTTTGTGCTCCCTCACCTCGGAATCGTTTGCCGTCAAGTGGAAAATCAACTCCTTCCCCCTTCCCGGTGTGACCTATGGTTGTGTATCATGACAAGAGGCGTTTGGGTTAACGTCGTCGTGTTTTGTGGCCAAGTGTGTTTGTAGTCTCCGTAGCAGCTGTAAGATGCTGACACGATTGTAATGGCAATGATGATAATACTAATAATTTATATTAATGGTGAAGTTAATGGTAATAATGATAAAAAACCTCTGTGAGAGTCTTCAAGTGTCAAGAGACATCTCTCATTAAGTCTTAGTTTCCACTGCAAGACAACAAAGTATTTAACGTTTTCAAAAGAGAGTTTGTCGGAGCCCCTCCCACCACACACACACATTACATGTGACATTCTCTTCTCTGTAGCAGCAGACAGGGCGCGACACGACACAAACCAAACACTTGTTCACTTATTCATTTCACTTCGTCACTGAGCAACTTGAGGTGTATAAAACATTTTGTTCACTCTTATTGATAATTGTGAGAGATGATGGCCACGTCATGAATATATTCCTCCCACTATTTTCACTGTTTTAGTAAGACATATCGAAGGTTAAAAGTCAACACGGGTGCATGAAAGGGTTTGTTTAATTAACTCAACCAACATTACATCACTTCACCTGGCACTCTGGCAGGTTAATCTGAGTAAAACGTCTCGTCTGTCGCTCCGATAACTTCATGAGACCAAAATCATTTACACAAATCTATTCCATCTGATGATTTTAATGTTTTTCAATGGGATGCAAATAATTCTCAGCACGTTTAAACGGAAATGAGAAAGGCAGATAAGATTATTTGATATAAACTACCTGTCTGTTATCATTCCAGCGCGTCTCTCTCAGGTAGAATTTACTCAGTTGTCCTATAATATTACAGGTGTTCATTACATCTTAACTCCTATCCCCCTTAAACAAATGGTAATGCATTGTGTTCATCGAGAAAAACTGATGATAAAATTCTTTCAAAACATTACGAATATTACGTATTAAATCATGTAGACTACACAGGAAGAGATACAAACAACGGGGACTACAAAGATACAAGACTTACACTACAGAAACAACATTTTTATGATATGGAACTGGGAACTACAACACCTACAGTACACAACACCTAAGAAAGTTTACAACGCCTCCAATACAACATACAATAGACACTACAACACCTAAACTACAACAAACAACAAAGACTACAACCCCCTTACCTACAAAAGGTTTATGAACTACTGTAGGTGTGGAATAGGGGGGCAGACATCAGCTAGGAGGGAGGGAGGGAGGGAGGGAAGGCGTCATGGTGAATTATTGATGTTCCTCCATTACCGTCACGGCAGGAGGGGACTGGTGTGCTATATTTCTACGTCAGAAACCATTGAAATGAGGCACCATAAAAAACCCGCCACTTCGAACATACAGATACAATTGCGTCTGACGTTTTTCTTCCCCCACTATACATGATGGTTGTATGTGTATGTGTAGGATGGCAACGTTTGTTTGAGCATTCAAGACCAACTGGCGTTCCCTTTTTCTCCACAATAACACGCCTATGGGATGGGTGGGGGCAAGCCAGGGGTGGGGGCGAGCCAGGGGTGGGGGCGAGCCAGGGGTGGGGTAGTACAGGTAATCAGCCTTATATTTGGTTGTGGAGTTTTACACTTGTGGCTGAGTTAAGTTATTTATGAGTAACCTTAAGCTGTGTGTGGCTCTCTCACTTCCGTCTTCGCTCACCCGGTAGTCAGCGATGGATTTTTAGCTAGAGGAATTTGTTAATATATTGTTGCTGTTATTATTATTTTATTATTTTATTATTATTATTATTATTATTATTATTATTATTATTATTATAATTGTTATTGTTATTGTTATTATTATTATTATTATTATTATTGCTGTCTCGCATATTCTTCTCATATATAATTTGTTTTCGTTTTAATTCAAATTTAAGGAGTCAAAAGTCAATTACTACAGAAAACACATACACACGCTCACGCGCGCGCACGCAGAGAGAACAAGAAATAGAGAAAGAAAACAGATTTATAAACACAGATAAGCGTTTAAGACGCAGTGTTCCTCAAGTCGATTTAAAGCCAACACACAAAATAGCTGCCAGTTGTGAACTCAGCGCCAATACAGTCGTCAACCTTGCCATGACTAAAGAATAATGTTTCTCGTTCGAAAATATAAGACACGTAGGTGATGTATAAACAGTTACAAGGGGACAATTTCGAGGTTAGAGAGAAAACCTATTCTCATGAGCTACTCAGGCGAGACACACACGCGTTTATGCAAAACAAATCTTACACAGGAAAGGAATTCAATACAAAACTTTGTTTATATGTTGTAATATTCCGAAAACTTTGGAGTTTTTATCTAAATTTCTTATATTGTTTTACCTTGACATACTGTAACTGAGCTTGAAAAAAAAAAATACTTGTGACGACATCCACAAACTGATGAAAACTGACCTTACAATTTCTGCTATCCTATTGATTCCATAGAGTTCAGAGGTCACGGAAAATATCCCCAAATTAGGGTCTGTTTCCCTGATATTCCACCGTGTTCTGATAAGTCAGGATTTGACATGAAAATAACGTTCTCAGAGCTCTCGTAGACTGGTGTAGCCGTAAGGTAGACGGTAGAAGATCTGAAGAGTACTCAGGAGGAAAGATAGTCAATAAAACAAGACCGATGATTCAACCCTTGAGTACGATGATTTAACCTCTCGAGTACGGTGATTTAACCCCTTGAGTACGATGATTTAGCCTCTTGAGTACGATGGCTTAACCCCTCAGTAAGATTATATAACCCCTTAAGTACAGTGATTTAACCCCTCGAATACGAGTATTTAATCCCTTGAATAAGATGATTTAACCTCTCGAATGCGTTGGTTTAACCCCTTGAGTAAGATGATTTAACCTCTTGAGGACGATGGTTTAACTTCTTGAGTACAATTATTTAGCCCCTTGAATAAAATGACTTAACCCCTTGAGTACAATGATTTAACCCCTCGAATACGAGTATTTAACCCCATGAATAAGCTGATTTAACCTCTTGAGTAAGATGATTTAACACCTTGAGTACGACGATTTAGCCCTTGAGTATGATTAAATTGTACTCAGGGAGTTAAGATATCGCAATGAGTTAAACACACAAAGGAAACTGAAGCGATTCCAAGTAATGAAACGAAATTACATACGCGCGCGCGCGCGCGCGCGTGTGTGTGTGTGTGTGTGTGTGTGTGTGTGTGATTAGTGATCACATATAAACAGGTTAATTAATTCTCTATCATATAATAAAAAAATTTGTTCCAGAAATAATTAATAATGTTTTTTCTTCATAATTATACGTCAATGTTTTTTTTAATGAGGTCGTCATTCATTAAATAAAAAGAAGTTGTTTTGTCGAGTGATAAAGAATGAGTAGTGGCAGCTGACTTGTTTGTGTCCAGTAAACATGCTAATTGCTTGTTTACCTGTTTGATAATTAATTGTTTACATGGTAGTAACTTATAAGACAAAGTATGTGTTTTTTTACAATGTTATTTTCATGTATTTACGAGGTTTTATTCATGGTTGTTTACGTGGCTGTTTGCTTGGCTGTCTTGGGGCTTTTATGTCGTTATTTACATACAAAAAGGTGCAGAGTAAACAGTGTAAACAGGTACCGAGAGAGAGAGCGGCTGGGTCTTCGCTCGTTCCTCTACTTTACAAGGGATGCAGCTTGTAAACGTGATGACTGAACCAATTATGTGGTCTTACCTCTGCTTTGAGCATTAGGCACTGAGCTTCCCTTGAATACAGAGAGAGAGAGAGAGAGAGAGAGAGACGAAGGAAGGACAAAGAGAAATAGACACGGAAAAAGAAATATAAAGTGTGTGTGTGTGTGTGTGCACAGGGTGATTTAATGCGTCTAGTGTGGCAGCATTATGTCAGTGTTAAGGTGCAGGCATTGCTTTCTCCCTCTCCCTTTCAGCTACCGCCGCTGGCTAGCCCTCGTGGTGAACAGGGAAGCAACCATGCGTCAGTTTTCCCCTGTCAGTACACAGGGTAAGCTTTCCTTGGAATGAACCAGCATTTAAAGGAGTTGGCTTTTCCATTCACTAGTCCATTCTACACAGGCTACCTGAAATAACTGTTGGGATCTATGAGCGCTTCATAATGCTCCGAGTCCCACTGAATCACTCACGTCATGCCTTCTTCATCAGTGCATACGCCCCAACACTGGATGCAAAGGATGACATCAAGGAAGCCTTTTATGCCGACCTTCACATAGTGTTAACCTTTATCCCCAGAGAAGATAATGTTGTACTCCTAGGTGATTTCAATGCCAGAGTTGGCAGAGATGCTGACAAATGGCCTTCGACTCAGTCAACAGGGAAGCCCTCTGGCAGACCCTAGGTCGTTTTGGCTGCCCATCAAAGTTCATTGCCATTGTGAAGCAACTCCACGATGACATGAATGGCAGTGTCCTACAAATTGGCACATAGTCTGAGTTCTTCACCATTCAAACGGGGTTAAAACAAAAATGGGTATTGGCACCAAGTCTCTCTTCCAATTTAGCTGGCAGGGTGGACATCCATGTCTCGCTGTACGGCAGTGAGACATGGGTCACATACTGGAGGCACATCAAGGTTCTTGAAAACTTTCACCAATGTAGTCTACGTTCCATCCTCCAAGTTCGTTGGGAAGACAAGAGAACAAATGCCAGTATTCTCGCTGGCACCAACTGTTGGACGGGCCATGTTACCTGCATGAGCGACAGTAGTCTACCAAAGCAGCTACTTTACAGTCTCATAAGGAATGGTAAACGTAACGGTGGCGGACAACGGAAAATGTATAAGGATAGTCTTAAGACAAACCTGAAAAAGTGCCAAAAAGACCCCCCTCACCTGGGAGACCACACCATAACACTTAGAGGAGCACCACACGAGGTATCGCTACTTTCGAGTTAGCCTGACTGCATACCGAGGCAGACAAACGCTTGCGCCAGAAAGACGCTGCCAGCGCCCCTCCCGCACTAGATGTAACCCTCAACACGTGCTTCATGTGTGGACGGCCCTGCCGATCCCGTACCGGCTTCTCGAGTCAACTCAGAACTCACCAAAGAAAGGTGACATCCTTAATAACTCATATCACTGTGTCATAGCTGGATGATCGTCATACTCGATTCTTAGTGGCAGCAAAGTAGTAGCAATGTGTGGAGAGAGAGAGAGAGAGAGAGAGAGAGAGAGAGAGAGAGAGAGTACCGATGACTGCTAATTAATTAAACTCATTCAGGTGTGATACTGTATAACATTGAAGCCTTGTGCCATAACACGTCTAGACTCTACAGTTTAAACATTGAACACAGAAGGAAAGTTGAACAAACTGCTAACAACAGGTAATATATGGCAATGATACATTTCACACAGGTAATCCAAATCACTAGATATTTCACAAAGGTCTGTACAGAATATATTTCACATAGGCAAGAGTAAATCTACATTAGGTCATATAATCAGCCGACTCTACCTGTATAAGTATTACCATGTGTACCTGGCGTTATCTATTACATATTAATAAAGGTGAGGTTCGATGTAATTATATATGGATAAACTTAATGATGTGAGTAATTAGACAGGATAATACTATGGGGGTAATTACAGTATGCGTATATTACTTGACGACACATTACCGGGTTATTTATAATTAACAGGTAATTAAGACAGTGTGTTTTGTTGCACCTGGTTTATTGGCGTGTTTTTTTTTTAGGGAGGTTGTCCGTTTATCAGTTTACCGGGTTCTCTCTCTCTTTCTCTCTCTCTCTCTCCCTCTCTCTCTCTCTGTTGATTCACATATGCGAGACTATACCTCACACCCACAGTATAACTAACATGTTTTCTCTCTCTCAACAGGTAAGGACTTGAGCCGTCAACCTTTCGGTGATCACTGTTAATTGTAGGCAAAGTACACTAATTACAGGTAGGCTACAGGTACATTTCTCTTGATTACAGAGAAACTACAGGTATATTAGTTATAATTACAGGCAAACTACAAGTGCCTAACTTATAATTACAGGTAAATTATAGGTGTATTTACTTATAGTTACTGGTAAGCTACTGGTATTTTACTTATAATTACAGGTAAAATATAGGTATATTTACGTATAATTACAGGTAAATTACAGGTATCTCACATATAATTACAGGTAATCAACAGGTATATTACTTTTAATTACAGGTAAATAATATGGGATACCGTTATAATACTGGTGCTGACTCACACGAATATAAATCTCATATGACCTCCTCAATAGGGATTCGAACCCGGCGACATTGGACTGTTTGCCTCATGATATAACCACTTCGCCACAACATACAGGAGCGTATGATGTGATATACACTACATATTGTGCTTGCTTATACACACACACACACACACACTCCATTCCACACACCCACACTCACACTCCACTCCCTCCCACACACACACACACACACACACACACACACACATACACACACACACACACACACACACACACTCACTCCATTCCACACACCCACACTCACACTCCACTCCCTCCCACACACACACACACACACACACACACACACACACACACTCCATTCCACACACCCACACTCACACTCCACTCCCTCCCACACACACACACACACAGACACACACACACACACACACACACACACACACACTCACTCCATTCCACACACCCACACTCACACTCCACTCCCTCCCACACACACACACACACACACACACACACACACACACCCCTACACACAACAATGCAATATTCAACGTGGCTACCGTTCAACATGTGTTCACTGAGGAAAGGGCGTCACACCTACATATTCCCTACGTTCACTGTTCATCTTGTGTGTTCAACCTATGTCCTATGAAAACTGTATACGTTCACCATGAATTATTTGAACATCATATCTGCTTTGTTTTACCTGAATATCGAAAAGAATTGCTTTTGTTATTTTGTTCACTTGTGTTCATTATTAGTATTTAAATTCAAAGTTCTTTAAACACTATAACTCTCCAATCAAAGTAAGGAGAACACCCATTTGTTCACGTTCCACTGTCAGAACACCATGTATGTTCACTTGTTCATCCCACATCGTCAGCACAAGAGATACATACATTCAACCATGACTCAGGTACTCGTTCACTCTTCCATTACAATATTGAACACATGTAGAACCTCCCATCATTTGTTTTCCACCTAACCTAACCTAACCTGTGACACACAAAACTCATTCATCACAAGTAAAACTCAACCTGAATTAAAAAGCCAAAGATAAATAGAACACATTGAACGAATTTAATTGCACTGTAAATAATAATAATAATAATAATAATAATAAAAATATTTGATTATTTTTTTCTACATTTGTCAATAGGTATTCATGTTTATGTTTTTCCAGACCATTTTTGGGGGTGTATGTTTTAATATAATTAGCTTTTTTGTGTTTTAATGTTTTTTTTACTTGTTTTAAAAAGGGGTAATGGTGCTTGTATGTATAAGGTTTAATCGATATTTGGATTATAATGTGTATGATATTATCATATCCCGTAAAACCATTCGTGATTGTGTGGGGGTTTTTTTCCCGGTGGGGGGGTGGGGGGTGATGATAGGCTGTGGTCTCTGTTATTGTTAAATCTGAGGGTTGTTGACCACAGCCCACTTACTCTAAGAATTTCTGGGCTCTGTTTACCCATAACCACAAAGGAAACAAAGGAGGAAGAATATATATATATATATATATATATATATATATATATATATATATATATATATATATATATATATATATATATACCTAACTCAAAATATAGTACGAGACGGGATATATAACTAACGGTAAATGATAGACTGAGTTATAGACCAATGTATCAGACTATACACTCAGGTATAACAAAGGGGCATAAAATAATATATTCCACCACACATTATGTATAAACAAAATTATATTCCACGTATAAAATATAGCTCAATGTTACTTAGCATGTAGATACTATAACATTATATTAGAATATAGGAACAAGGCCATATAATATACCTGACACATAATATACTGTATACCGTGATGGTTATAGCGAGGGGTACTGAGTAGCTCGGTAATGGAGTGTGGTATTAAATTATAGGCGGCGGGGAGAGGGAGGTGAGAAGACTGTCTTATGTAGGTGAGAGAGAGAGAGAGAGAGAGAGAGAGAGAGAGAGAGAGAGAGACTAGCTCTACAAGTGGCACATCATTAGGGCTTTAAGCAACAAGCGATAATGACAAATGACAAATCAATACATCGACCACAAGTACTTCCCTCTCTCTCTCTCTCTCTCCTGAGCCTGTATTACATGCTATTAAAGTCTTAGAGGCATTGAACCAAGTAGATCCTTGACTGGATTCCACGATATAGGAAAAGACCCGTAATTAACTCCAGTATTGAGTGGACAGGAAAGACTTTGGACGAAAGACTAGGTACGATCTAATTGGTCTTTATCCAGTACATACATACATACATACATACATACATACATATATACATACATACATACATACATCAATGGATATTCACATCGCCTTTGAAAGCTATGTTTTCTATACAGTACAATTATTAGTAAACATACTACATGGTGGTGGAGGTGAGGAGAATACCACAGTAACCTCACACAAGATGCTTAACTCTGTTCCTTCCTCTGCTAGCATTACCTGTAAGACGTGGCAGGTGCAGCTTGCTAGGTGAGGGACCAGGTGTGTATCCGGCATAACGACGTAGTTGTTGGGAGTGTAAGAGAACGCCAGGCTCGGTTGATTGCTCGTGCTGTCGCTAGTGTTATGGTTCGTTTCGCCAGACTTAGCTTTCCATCAGAGAAATGGTGAGGAGTTGAAGGAGACTACCAGACGGTGTTGCTACAAGCCATCGTCGTCTACAGCTGTTACCGACAAGAAGCTCTCCTCTGTCGCGGTCTACTTTTGGTAGTGGAGGAATATGTCTGGTTTATGCATCTCTTGCCCTTGTCGAGCGATTATTGCCCTTGTCGAACGATTATGGCCTTTGTCGAACAATTGCCCTTGTGGAACGATTATTGCCCTTGTCGAATGATTGTCCTTACCCAACACTTATTGCCAGTATCGAACAATTTTGCCCTTGTTGAGTATACATTTTACCCTTATGAATATGTGTTTGCTCTTGTCGAACAACCATTACCTCTGTCGAGCATTTCTTACCCTGGTCGAGCGCTCTTGTTATTGTCGACGGGAGTAGGTGGTAGGGCAGGTGGATGTCTAGGAGGCGGCCGACTCTATTCATTATAACACACTCAGGAAAAATCCCTCACAACAACGCCGTGAGAGATGATCTGTTGAGACTAATGGTGAAGTAACTGTTGTGTATAACAAGTCTCGAGTGAGGAGGCTTCGTTCATCTCACTCCATTATGATAATATTCAGGAGTTACTATGCAGAGACGAGCGATGATGAGGTCTAGTTATATATAGGATTCTGGAAGCTGCGTCAACTTGACTCATTTTAAGTTTTCCAGGAAAATCTCGCAGCTGCAGAGAAAATTGGGAAGAGATTTGGTTAAGTTTAGTGGTATCAGAGGAGCTGTAGAAAGATGCTAGCTGTCACAAATAAATTCTTGTCTTCACTAAATCAACCTCTTTCCTAGACGTGGTTAGTGGTAGAGGTGTTCAAGGTCCCCCCTTTCCCCTCCCCCTCCACGCCACGACTAGTGATTATCGTTTTCTTGTCAGGCTTTGTTATGTTATATCCATACAGCAAGCTTGGTTACAATCTGTTGTAAACTGTTTGAGATATCTTGTTTACAACTTTTGCACGGACTCTTATATACATGTGTATTTAGGATTCATAACAGAGCACGTGAATGCGACATAACACCAAAGCGTTATTGCAGGATTTGACCTGACACTTGTGCTGCTAATTTGCACTCCTTCGAGAGACGTAGAGTGAGGGGCGATATGATAGAGGTGTATACAGTAAATGGAAGCCAGGGCTGAACAAAGAGGACATTACCAAGGTACTCAAATTATCCAACCAGGAGCGAACTCGTAACAATAGTTTTAAATTAGGCAAATTTAGATTTAGGCACGAAATGGGTAAACATTGGTTTGGAAATAGAGTAGTGGATGAGTGGAACAAGTTACCAAATATCATCATTAACTCGAATACGCTGGATAGCTTCAAACATAGGTTGGATGGCTATATGAGCGATAGGGGTTGGGTGTAAACAGGACTGCTCAGTATGAGCCAATAGGCCCGCTGCAGTTTCCTCCATTCTTATGTTCTTATGTTCTTATATTAAGTCCTAGACCATTACTCTTACTCACAGTAAGTCGAGAGATTTTTTGTGTTTAAATGTGTAATGTTATGATGATTGGGAGAACTTGGCCACCTCAACAGTCATACCTCAGGTAGTCTATCTTCTTGGTGTTGAACAATGGAGAGAGAGAGAGAGAGAGAGAGAGAGAGAGAGAGAGAGAGAGAGAGAGAGAGAGAGAGAGAGCTGAAGGGTGAAAGCAAGCACAAGACCATAATGCACCAGACCTCCTAACAGCGGTCCCGAGAGACCTGAGGAGGACCAGAATACATCACCATGTCCCTCCCCTTGACAGTGACTGCGAGAGAGAGAGAGAGAGAGAGAGAGAGAGAGTGAGAGAGAGTGAGAGAGAGAGAGTGAGAGAGAGTATATGTAAGCCTTTCTCTTCTATCCCTAACTATCAGAATCATTCATCCCATTGTCTCTATATATATAAGAACATAAGAAAATAAGGAGTCTGCAATAGGCCGGTTGGCCTGTGCGTGGCAGCTCCTGTCTAGAGTTACTACCACTCTCTATCATCCATGACTCTATCTAGCCTCCTTTTAAAACTTTCCAGCGTTCCAGCACTTACTACAAAGTTGCTAAGCTTGTTCCACTCGTCTACCATCCTATTTGTGAGCCAGTTCCTTCCTATCTCCCTCCTAAACCTAAACTTATCCAACCTAAATCCGTTGCTACGAGTCCTCTATCCTGCCTGGATATTATAAGAACTTTATCTATATCTCCTTTCACCCACTCAAATACTTCTATCACATCTCCCCGCACTCTTCGTCTTTCTAGGGAATGCAAGTTTAGTTTCTTTAAACTATCTTGATATGGAAGGTTTCTGAGTCCCGGAATCATTTTTGTCATTCTTCGCTGCACCGACTCCAGTGAATTGATATCCATTCTATAATGAGGGCACCAGAACTGAACAGCACAATCAAGGTGCGGTCTGACTAGCGCAAGATATAGTTGCAATATGACCTCTGCACTCTTATTACTTACACTTCTAGATAAAAAACCTAATACTCTGTTTGCCTTATTTCAATCATTAATGCACTGTTTTCTAGGCCATAGGCCCGGGCTTACAAGTACCCCTAATTCTCTTTCACAAGTCGACTTCTCTAGGTTGATGTTATTAAGGCTGTATGTATTGACAGTATTTGTTCTTTGAATATTCAGTACGCTGCACTTGCTGATGTTAAATTTAATTTGCCATTTTCTGACCACTCCTGCAGTTTATTTAAATCCTCCTGTTGTGCATTTGCATCCTGCCCTGAATTAATCTGCCAACCTACTTTGGTGTCATCCGCAAACTTGCTTATGTCACTGCTGATCCCAGTATCTAGATCGTTTATGTAGATTATGAACAAGAGTGGGCCTAGTACTGTCCCCTGGGGAACCCCAATGGTTACACAGCCCCACTCACATTTAACACCACCCACACTGACCTTCTGTGTTCTATGGGTGAGCCATGATTTTGTCTAATTTAAAACTTTCCCCTCGATATCATGAGCCTTAACTTTTCTCAGAAGCCTCTGGTGTGGTACTCTGTCAAACGCTTTGCTAAAGTCTAAGTAAATAACATCGTAATTTTCGTCATTATCTACTACCTCGAAGACTTTCCTAAGAGCGTCAGCAGATTTGTTAGACAAGATTTTCCCTTTGTAAACCCATGTTGAGAGTCGTACATTAATTTGTTTTTCTGTAATTGCGATCGTATGCTATTTGGTATAATTGATTCAAGAAATTTCCCCACTACTGACGTCAAACTAATCGTCCGGTAATTTGACGCTGATGCTCTGTCTCCCTTTTTAAATATGGGTACTACATTTGCCTGTTTCCACAAGTCGTCTTTAATTTATTTATCTTCTTAAGAACATCCTCTTTTCTGATTGTGATATTCTTTAATTTCTCTTCTTCATTTCCCCTAAATATCAGCTCCACCTCTGGCATTTCCTTGTGAATTTCTTCTGTGAAAACTGATAAGAAGTAGCTTTTTAATGCTTTGCCTATTTCTCCACTACCATCGATCACTTCTCCTCTCTCTGACCTAAAAGGTCCCACTTTGTCCTTGACCTTTGTCCTATATACCTGGAAAAATCCCTTGGATCTGCCTTGGATTCTCTTGCTATCCTGATTTCGTAGTTCCTCTTTGCCTTCCTTACATTTTTCTTAACATTCCTAGATAGTTCATTATACCTATTTCTGAGATGCTCCTCCCTTCCCTTTAATTTCTTATAAATTCCTTTCTTTATTTCTATGTCATGTTTAAGTTTTCTGGTCATCCACCTTGGCTCATTCTTATTTGACTGAATTTTTCTGTATGGTATATTTTGTTCTTGTGCTTTACGTAGTATACGAGTGAATATATTATAGTCATGATCAATTGTTGTGTCGCCTGTGACCTCACCCGTTCCTACCTGGGACTGATCTGACTGTTCCCAGGTGACCTCACCTAGGTACCTTCTTAACCCCGTATAATCCGCCAATCGAAAGTCTGGGACTGACCATATTGCCATTGTTTTTCGTTTCCCAATTTAGGGTGAACCCTATTTCTCTGTGATCACTGTTCCCTAGTTCTTCCCCTACTGTGATATCTCTGATAATATTTTCTTTATTTGTTAATACTAGGTCTAATGTATTGTCACCTCTAGTATGTTCAGTAATTATTTGTTTAAAAAAACATTGTCCTGTACTGCGTCTAGGAAGTCTTCAGATTCATAGTCACCTACAATGTTGTCCCAGTCAATATTTCTGAAGTTGAAATCCCCCATAATGCACAGGTTGTTATATTTTGCTGCCCTACTCATTTCCTGCCATATATCTGTCTACCTATTTGTCTGTCTGTCTCTTTGCCTTCTCCTGTTTGTCTCTTTGTGTCTCCTTGTGCCTGTCTCTCTGTCTCTCTCCTTCAGCCCGTCCTAACTGCACTAACACGTGGAGTCATCTCAGGTGGTCACAAAACTGGGGGTTGGTAATGGATGTAACAAGGTGCACGAGAGGGTCAATTACTCCTGTGGGTGAGCTTCAGTGTTGCAGGCTGGGGCGACGAGAGGGAGAGAGAGAGAGGTGAGGAAGATAGATAGATAGATAGATAGATAGATAGACAGACAGACAGACAGACAGACTAGTGAAAGTGATAGGCGCGACAGAAAAATGAGAGAGAGAGAGAGAGAGAGAGAGAGAGAGAGAGAGAGAGACTCAATATAAACACTCCTTACTCCCCTGACCCCTACCTGACCTCACCTAACCCCTACCTAACCTCACCTGACCCACACCTACCACCTACCTGACCCTACATTACCTTACCTGACCCCCACCTGACCCACACCTAACCTCACCTGACCCACACCTACCACCTACCTGACCCTACATTACCTTACCTGACCCCCACCTGACCCACACCTAACCCCCACCTGACCCCTACCTACTAACCTCACCTAACCCCTACCTAACCTAACCCCACCTGACCCCCTACCTGTCCCTGCTACCTGACCCCTTAACTGACCCTCGCCTGACCCTCACCTGACCCCACCTGACCCCGAGGAGATGAATAAGACGTCAGAGTACTTGAGTACCACTAACGACCACCCCTCTCTCCAATGACTCCTTTGATCTAGATATTGGATGGATGATATTAGCATAGTCAAACACTGGCTTATCGACCGTATAAGGGGGTATAGTGTTGTGTGTGTGTGTGTGTGTGTGTGTGTGTGTGTGCACCATACATCACACTCACAGGTAAACAACAGTCGCCTCACGCCACAGACGCAAAGCCAATGTTTACTTAATGTTATGGATACCGCAGCCTGTTGAACACGTACTAGCCTGGTGAACACGAACTTGCCTGGTGAACACGTACTAGCCTGGTGAACACGTACTAACCTGGTGAACACGTACTAGTCTGTTGAACACGTACTAGTCTGGTGAACACGTACTTGCCTGGTGAACACGTACTTGCCTGGTGAACACATACTAGCCTGGTGAACACGTACCTGCCTGGTGAACACGTACTAGCCTGGTGAACACGTA
>CAUDMG010002478.1:977500-1017500 GCA_958450375.1 Homarus gammarus | reverse complement strand
CAGCTTTGCGGGCTTCTGCCACCCTGTTATTTGGCAGCTCGGGCTTTGATTTTAGAATACCTTTGGCCCCTGAGACCAAGGTATTCTTGGCCTGGTGAGGAGACTTATTGGCACATGCTTGTTGAGCAATAGATCTATGGCGCACCTCCTGGGGAGTGGCACTGTCGGTGACCACCTACTGGGGAGTATCACTCTCGTTGACAACTTCCTGGGGAGTGTCACTGTCGGTGACCACATCCTGGAGAGTGTCATTGTCGGTGACCACCTCCTGGAGAGTGTCTCTCTCGTTGACCACCTCCTGAGGAGTGTCACTGTCGGTGACCACATCCTGGAGAGTGTCACTGTCGGTGACTACCTCCTGGAGAGTGTCACTGTCGGTGACCACCTCCTGGAGAGTGTCACTGTTGGTGACAACTTTCAGGAGAGTGTCACTGTCGATGACCACCTCTTGGAGAGTGTCACTCTCGTTGACCACCTCCTGGGGAGTGTCACTGTCAGTGACCACCTCCTGGGGAGTGTCCTCTTCGGTGACCATCTCCAGGGGAGTGTCCTCTTCGGTGACCACCTCCAAGGGAGTGTCCTCTTCGGTGACCAGCTCCAGGGGAGTGTCACTGTCAGTGACCACCTCCTGGGGAGTGTCCTCTTCGGTGACCACCTCCAAGGGAGTGTCCACTTCGGTGACCACCTCCAAGGGAGTGTCCTCTTCAGTGACCACCTCCTGGGGAGTGTCCTCTTCAGTGACCACCTCCTGGGGAGTGTCACTGTCGGTGACCACCTCCTGGAGAGTGTCACTGTTGGTGACAACTTTCAGGGGAGTGTCACTGTCGATGACCACCTCCTGGAGAGTGTCACTGTTGGTGACGACTTTCAGGGGAGTGTCACTGTCGATGACCACCTCCTGGGTAGTGTCACTGTCGGTGACCACCTCCTGGGGAGCGTAACGGTCGGTGACCACCTCCTGGGGAGCGTAACAGTCGGTGACCACCTCCTGGGGACTGTCCTCTTCAGTGACCACCTCCAAGGGAGTGTCATCTTCAGTGACCACCTCCAAGGGAGTGTCCTCTTCGGTGACCACCTCCAAGGGAGTGTCCTCTTCGGTGACCACCTCCAAGGGAGTGTCCTCTTCGGTGACCACCTCCAAGGGAGTGTCCTCTTCGGTGACCACCTCCAGGGGAGTGTCACTGTCGGTGACCACCTCCTGGGGAGTGTCACTGTCGGTGATCACGTCCATGGGGGTGTCACTGTCGGTGACCACCTCCTGGGGAGTGTCACTGTCAGTGACCACCTCCTGGGGAGTGTCACTGTCGGTGACTACTTCCTGGGGAGCGTCACTGTCGGTGACCACTTGGGGACTGTCACTTGTTGTGGTGAAGGAGGCAAGGCCTTCGTTGATGAGCTGCTATGATTTAATAGCATTTTCTAGCATTACGCAAATAGTTTCTGTGTTGAAGCATTCTTTTTGAAAGTCTAATTTGAATTTCTTCAACACCACTGGAGGATACACCACATATTCATATCTGGCGTACCCCTCCTTAGTTTGTCTTCCGCACTTGGCGGAATAATAGAACATTATCCCCTTGTCTGGCAATTTTCTTAGGTTTTTTACCTCGTGCCGTAGGTATGCACATCCTTGTACAACGGTAATGTTGTGGTAACGGAGGTTTTCCAGATCGGCAATTTTATCCAACACAAAGTTTCGGTTTGTGTAGGGGGGAATTTCAAGGGAGACGCTGTAGCCCACAACCCTTACACCATTTAACTTTGTGTAAGCCTCGGCTAACTCCTCGACCACGCTACGGAGTTTGCTAGCAGCTGCCAGGAAAAAACCTTTGTCGTATCCTCCCATTTTGACCACTTCCTAGGGAGTGTCACTGTTGGTGACCACCTCCTGGAGAGTGTCACTCTCGTTGACCACCTCCTGAGGAGTGTCACTGTCGGTGACCACCTCCTGGACAGCGTCACTGTCAGTGACCACCTCTTGGGGAGTGTCACTGTCAGTGACCACCTCCTGGGGAGTGTCACTGTCGGTGACTACCTCCTGGGAAGCGTCACTGTCGGTGACCATTTGGAGACTGTCACTTGTTGTGGTGAAGGAGGCAAGGCCTTCGTTGATGAGCTGCTATGATTTAATAGCATTTTCTAGCATTACGCAAATAGTTTCTGTGTTGAAGCATTCTTTTTGAAAGTCTAATTTGAATTTCTTCAACACCACTGGAGGATACACCACATATTCATATCTGGCGTACCCCTCCTTAGTTTGTCTTCCGCACTTGGCGGAATAATAGAACATTATCCCCTTGTCTGGCAATTTTCTCAGGTTTTTTACCTCGTGCCGTAGGTATGCACATCCTTGTACAACGGTAATGTTGTGGTAACGGAGGTCTTCCAGATCGGCAATTTTATCCAACACAAAGTTTACGTTTGTGTTGGGGGGAATTTCAAGGGAGACGCTGTAGCCCACAACCCTTACACCATTTAACTTTGTGTAAGCCTCGGCTAACTCGTCGACCACGCTACGGAGCTTGCTAGCAGCTGCCAGGAAAAAACATTTGTCGTATTCTCCCATTTTCGCGAATATAAAAGTTTTATAATTATATGATAAGAGCAACCCAGGTGCCCCAGGTTCTTCAGGCACCTGTGAAAGAATGTAGTAAGAGGTTACCCGCTAGTACAGAGCTGAGTGATGACGTGAACTATAGTGATGATGTAAGCTACAGTGATGACATGAACTATAGTGATGACGTGAAGTTTAGTGATGATGTGAACTATAGTGATGATGTGTAGTGATGTTATGAACTGTGTAGTGATGATGTGAACTATAGTGATGATCTGTATTCATACTTGGAACTGTGTAGTGATGATGTAACCTGTGTAGTGATGATGTGAACTTTAGTAATGATGTGTAGTGAAACTATGAACTGTGTAGTGATGATGTGAACTATGGTGATAATGTGACGTAATGCTATGAACTGTGTGGTGGTGATGTGTAGTAATGCTTTGAACCATGTAGTGATGATGTGATCTATAGTTATGTTGTGTATTGATGATATGTCATGATGCTATGAACTGTGTAGTGATGATGTGAACTATGGTGATAATGTGACGTAATGCTATGAACTGTGTGGTGGTGATATGAATTATAGTGATGATATGTACTGATGACGTGAACTATAGCGATGTGTCATGATGCTATTATCTGTATAGTGATGATGTGAACTATATTATTGATGTGTCATGATGCTGTAAACTGTGTAGTGATTATATCGAACTATAGTGATGATATGTCATGATGCTATTAACTGTGTATTGATGTTGTGAAGTATACAGTGGCCTTACGATGATTATTTCTCGTAACTAGAGACGTAAAAATTTCCTTAATTGGCTGACTTAAGCTAAATTAATACAAATATATTGTTGATCTATCTCTCTTTCAGTGTCATTTGTTTGTCATTTATTCAAAATTTACTTCCCTACCTTCCTTTATTTAATATGTGTTTTTCTTTGTATACATGTCTATTTTTACACCTGTCCTGATGTCTTGCTCCCCCTCTCTCTCTTCCCTCCTGTTAAAGTACTGATAATAATAATAATAATAATAATAATAATAATAATAATAATAATAATAATAATACAAATATTGTAATAATACCGTAATAATAATAATTTAAGTCTCTTTCACAGCGTTAAATATAAACGTATACCTTACACCAGTAAACATATATCGTCCAAGAAATTCCAGGACATGATATTAGTATCTTGTGTGTAGGCGTCTCCTGGAGGACCTGGAATTTTATAACGAAAAACTCAATAAAGTTTACATTATAGTAGTAAACATCCCCCAGCATCCGGCCCCCTTGTTTAACATATGAAAAAACACAGCAGAGAGAGAGATCAAACAAGTGTTGTTGTCTGATCTGTTCCCTAAGGCGTGTCCCCTTTGACAAACACCGATGATGATTTATGATGCGGGATGTTTTGAATTCTTGGAGGACGTTATATGATACTACATATGAAAAACAATCCGAGGCGGCAGGGAGACCCACACACTGCTACTCCGGGGAATGTTAACTATATGTTATTGGTCCCTCTCCTTTGGCCCTGTAGGCATGGTGCCTGTTGGGTGTAGCTCCTCTGACCATCGACGGAAGATATGATAGAAGTATTTAAGTGGGTGAAAGGAATCAATAAAGAAGATATAGATAAAGTTCTCATAATATCCGAGCAGGATAGGACTCGTAGCAACGGATTTAGATAGGATAAGTTTCGGTTTAGGAGGGAGATAGGAAGGAACTGGCTCACAAATAGGGTGGTAGACGAGTGGAACAAGCTTAGCAACTTTGTAGTAAGTGTTGGAACGCTGGAAAGTTTTAAAAGGAGGCTAGATAGATTCATGGATGATAGAGAGTGGTAGTAACTTTCAACAGGAGCTGCCATGCACAGGCCAACCGGCCTATTGCAGACTCCTTATTTTCTTATGTTCTTATGTATAGGAAGGTAAAACGATGAGGTATCCCTGTAAATGTGTAATAATGGAAGCATAGCGCTAACTAGAAGTGAACATCATTGATAACAACGCTATTCACCATACGTAAACTAACCTAACCTAAACCGTAATATAACATAACATAACATAACATAGCATACCATAATATAACATAACATAACATAACATAACATAGCATAACATAATATAACATAGCATAGCAAAGCCATACCTAACATAACGTATCGTAACGAATCGTAACATAATCTAACCTAACCTAACCTAACCTAACCTAACCTAACTTAACCTAACCTAACCTAACCGAACATAACGTAAACTAACCTAACCATACCTGACATAATATAAATTAATTTAGATCAAGTTTAGTTCAGAAACTGATGAACGTTTTAAATGGAAGGGAATCAATTTTACCTAATAATTTTTATGCAGTTATAAATAATAACTAGAAATTATCCGTTGTGTCTTAAGGCTTAATCTGACACAACACTGGGCAATGAAGGTCGTAACAAACTAACAACAAACTGACCGACCGGCCAAATAACGAGTAAGCTGATAAATGGTGGAAAGGATTAATAGAAAAGAAATAGCTTAAGAGATATACGATAAATTATTCCTGTAGTGTCGTAATGTCGTATACGTCTACGGCTTTTGCTACAAACATTTCATTTACATCTTGATATATTTGCCGAAATAACTCACCCGTGACGGATTTTTTTATTACATAAGATGGTGTAGTCTGTGCTGGAATAAAATCATCCAGGGAATTCCCAAACTCCTTTGAAATGGAAATGAGTGTCCCGGGAGAAGGAGTTCCATCCTATCAAAAGAACAAGACTTAATCCCCTTTAAAGTCTTCATTAAAGGGTATTGACAGAGACCTGATCCCTTACGTATTTATATAAAGAGTAGTAAAGTGATCTGATCCCTTACATGTTCATAATAAGAGTATTTAAGGAGATTTGATCCCTTAAATTTTCATAATAAGATTATTTAAAGAGATATGATCCCTTAAATACTCTAAGAGTATTTAAGGAGATTTGATCATTTAAATGCCCATAATAAGAGTATTTAAGGAGATATGATCCCTTAAATGCTGAAAATAAGAGTATTTAAGGATATTTGATTCTTTAAATGATCATAATAAGAGTATTTAAGGATATATGATCCCTTAAATGCTCATAATAAGAGTATTTAAGGATATATGATCCCTTAAATGCTCATAATAAGAGTATTTAAGGATATATGATCCCTTAAATGCTCATAATAAGAGTATTTAAGGATATTGATTCTTTAAATGATCATAATAGAGTATTTAAGGATTATGATCCTTAAATGCTCATAATAAGAGTATTTAAGGATATATGATCCCTTAAATGCTCATAATAAGAGTATTTAAGGATATTTGATTCTTTAAATGATCATAATAAGAGTATTTAAGGATATATGATCCCTTAAATACTCATAATAAGGGTACATATAGGATCTGAACCTTTTATGGTGTATAATATCAATAATACATCGTAAACCACCAGATCTTTCCCTAACGACCCCCGACCTTTAACTTCAAGTAAGAATGTCAACATAGCACTGCCGTCTCCCTGTTACAGATCCAATAAACTAGTTAGTGATGGTTGTTGGTCATGTGTAGTGTGTGTGAGTTACTGTATGTCTGTCGAAAGTTGGACAGCATATACCTTCAAGAACTACGTGAAGATTAGGCACCCCCAGTTTATTTCACCTAATGATTAAAAGCCGTAATTCTTCCTTGGGTTAGGTTTGGTTAGGTTAGGTTAGGTTAGGTTAGGTTAAGAAATAAGCCCAAACTTCACGTAACCCGACATCAATAACAGGACAAAAATTAAATTTATAAAAAAATAAACCAGAATCATTAATCACCACCTGACCTCCATTGACTCTCCTGACCTGACCTCCATTGACTCTCCTGACCTGACCTCCATTGACTCTCCTGACCTGACCTCCATTGACTCTCCTGACCTGACCTCCATTGACTCTCCTGACCTGACCTCCATTGACTCTCCTCAACTGATCTCTAGGGCCTTGACATTTAACCCTTGACCTATTGACGAGTGTTCTTGTATGTGTGTTTATGTATAGATGGGAGAAAATTATGTTATCCGGTAATAAAAGATTTAAACTTTATAATCTGGTAACCTCCTTTGTCGTGACCTCTGACCTTTGACCTTTGTCCTTGACTTTCAGACGTAATAGTGAGTGTGTGTGTGTGTGTGTGTGTGTGTGTGTGTGTGTGTGTGTGTGTGCGTGCGTGCGTGTAATAATAATAATAATAATAATAATAATAATAATAATAATTAACGGTTTATTGAAAGAGCTTGGCAGCCAGAAGGCTGAAAATATACAGTTACATATTTGGGGAATGGGTTACGAATTACAAATAATATACAAGTAACATAAGTGACACAAATAAGACATATAATAACTAGATGGGGAAAAGCTCAAACTACAGTTCATTTCAACATAGTGACAGTGTAAGGAGCAGTGTTTACTGGGAGTGAATACACTGATTTATTACAAGTTATTGATAATTTTTACAATGGTTGGGACTGGGCTGTTCTTAAAGCGATCAGTTCGTGCACGTATGGGCTGGATGCGATTGTGGTGTCGAACAGCAATTCTCGGACAAGGAATCTCAGGCGGTAGTAGGAGCCGGTGTCGGGGATGGTGTAGAAGCTTCTTACCAAATTTGCAGATGAGGTCGTGGTGATGGTCAGTGAGAGTCGAAAGGGTCAGTGTGTTGAGCGCTTCTTGATTTGTGGAGTAGGAAGGGGAGAGAATAATCTTGCATGCCCTCTTTTGCACTTTTTCTAGGTGTTTACGTTGTGTGGCATTTAGGGAGGAAGACCAGGTGGGGGAGGCATAGGTGAGCTTGGGAAGTATGAATGTTGTGTAAACACTGAGGAGCTCGTGTGTGTGTGTGTGTGTGTGTGTGTGCGTGCGTGCGTGCGTGCGTGTGTGTGTGTGTGTGTGTGTGTGTGTGTGTGTGTGTGTGTGTGTGTGATGAGTAGTGTTAGTTATATATTCATTTACTTACCTCTTTGTCAATTCCCTTAAGGCTTTCTCTCTCTAAATTTATCTAACTACTCATTTTCTTATCTATATGCTTGTATCCACTTTACTCTCTCTTCTCTTTCTCTCTCTCTCTCTCTCTCTCTCTCTCTCTCTCTCTCTCTCTCTCTCTCTCGTACCTCCACCACTTCACCTTTTTTTCGACCCTGATCTAAATCTTCAGTATTTTTCTTCCAAATATGTTGACGAATTTCACCTTAATCACGACACCCAGAAGTTACCTAAGTTACCTGATGGCTTTTTAGTATTGCATTTAATCTCTCGTTAATTCTCAAAGTGGTCGCAAGTTAAAATTGTCCTCCTCTTAAGTTACGACGCAATCGATTCTCAAAATTGCGTAAGTTATTTATTTTTCTTCTCCTAATCGTTCACGTATCTAACAAATATGGATTCCCGAAAGATCCTACGTTAGCCCCCCAACCACCCACCCCTTACCCCATCCCCCACGTCTAGCACGACTAATAATAAATAATAATGCGTGTGGTTTCTAGCTCGCTTGAGGTATTTTAATATTACAAAATTATCAAAGAGTCTTAGGTTTACTTTCTTTGTTTCTGACAGGAGGTGCAATAATAATAATAATAATAATAATAATAATAATAATAATAATAATAATATAATATTATAAAATTAACGGTTTATCGAAAAAGCATGGCAGCCGGAAGGCTGAAAATATACAGTTACATAATTGGGGAATGGGTCTCTTGATTTGCAAATAATATACAAGTAACATAAGTGATACAAATATGATATATAATAACTAGGTGGGGAGAAGCTCAAACTACAGGGCATTTCAACATAGTGACAGTGCAAAAAGTAAGATTGACTGGGAGTGAATATACTGGTTGATTACAAGTTATTGATAATTTTTTCAATGGTTGGGACTGGGCTCTTCTTATAGCAATCAGTTCGTGCTCGTATGGGCTGGATGCGGTTGTGGTGTCGAACAGCAATTCTCGGGCGAGGGATCTCAGGTGGTAGTCGGAGCCGGTGTCGAGGATGGTGCAGAAACTTCTCACCAAACTTGCAGATGAGGTCGTGGTAATGGTCAGTGAGAGTCGAAAGGGTCAGTGTGTTGAGCGCTTCTTGATATGTGGAGTAGGAAGGGGAGAGAATAATCTGGCATGCCCTCTTTTGCTTTTTTCTAGGTGTTTACGTTGTGTGGCATTTAGGGAGGAAGACCAGGTAGGGGAGGCATAGGTGAGCTTGGGAAGTATGAATATTGAGTAAACACTGAGGAGCTCGGGTGCAGGAACTCCGAGGGACTTGAGTCGGCGGAGGAGGTGGAGACGGAAACTAGAGGATTTGACAACTTCACTGACGTGTGGTTTCCAATTTAGTTTGTTTTCTATGGTGACGCCGAGGAGCTTAGTGGAATCTACAACCTGGAGTGTGTTGGGACCTAAAGTAATGGAAGGGAGGTGAGACAACGTCGGAGGAGTGGTTGATGTGCACAACCATGGTCTTGGTATGGTTGATGATGACGTGGTTGTTGGTGGCCCAGTTTTGGAGACTGTTCAATGAATCCTGAAGGGCGGTATAGTCGGGAGCAGAATTGTTGACGCTGATCCCAATGGTGGAGTCGTCGACATATTTCCAGCGAGCAGGGGTTTCTCTTAGGGCATCATTGATAAGCATAAGGAAGCATAGTGGTCCAATCTTTGTGCCTTGGGGGACGCCACAGGTGAGTGACTGAAAGGTGTGTGTGTGTGTGTGTGTGTGTGTGGGGTGGTGTGTGTGGTGTGTGTCTGTGTAATAATAATAAATAATAATAATAATCAACGGTTTATTGAAAAAGTTCTGCAGCCCGAAGGCTGAAAATATACATTGAACATAAATGACTTATTACATACATTGGTGGTTTAACAAAAGCCTTCATTAGAGAAAGGTAAAGGAACATACAGTGAACATGCAGATTAATGTAGGTGTTGAACAGCAAACTCGTAGTGTAGTAACTCCCTCCCAGATGGTGTTAGGAGGGACCTCACGTGATGTAGTAGTTCCCTCAGATGGTGTTATGAGGGACCTGACGTGGTGTAGTAATTCCCTCGCAGATGGTGTTATAAGGAACCACGTGGTGTAGTAATTCCCTCACAGATGGTGTTGTGGGGGACCTCACGTGGTGTAATTCCCTCACAGATGGTGTTATGAGGGACTTGACGTGGTGTAGTAATTCCTTCACAGATGGTGTTATATGAGTGAGGTTTGGTCCCAGGCCTTCCTATCGTAGACGGATTAGCACATCGCTGGTTGTTGTTGGGTCTCATGGGCCGTTATCACTGTGTGTGTGTGTGTGTGTGTGTGTGTGTGTATGTGTGTGTGTGCTAACATAAGCTACGACTGAATGAAAGATGGTCAAAAGCTTTCAAGCCATTCTTTCCAATATCATTCATCTTGTGTGTGTATTTTTCTTTGCCAGTGTGTGTGTGTCATTCCCCTTGGCTCTCCATCCGCCTCCATCATATACTGTATATATAAACAATTTATAGCTCACGGTTGATAATATCTCAGTGCTTTATGGATCCACTGCAGGTGTGTTGCTCCTTCGTGTTGATGAGGCAGTCACGCGAGTCCGCTAACCTCTCCCCTGACGATGGTTCGCCTGCCTACTGCCAGCACGAACAATCAACAACGCTTGGAGTAACACCTCTTTTCCCAGACATAGTATTCGTCCGCCTTCTTCTTGCATTGGCGATGTTGGATAGACGCCAGACTCTGATGTTGTGAATCGTAAAAGAGCGGCAGTACTGGCATAAGACGGGCGACCGTTGTGTCTGGCGAGGCTTCCAATCACGTAGTTTTGGGGTTGACGAAAGGCTGAGCTATGATTGTCTCGTTGTCTCACACTGTCTTTTAATGTCTCATACTGTCTCTCATTGTCTCACACTATCTCATGCTGTCTCATACTATCTCTCACTTTCATGCTACCTCACACTGTCTCAGAGTCTCTCACACACACTATCATAAAAACTGTTCCAGATGAATACATTACGCGCTGAGAGAGACAAAATACCTCGAGAGATTTTACTGGGAGATAACCACGGCAATGATTATTTCCAGATGCATTCTCACTATCTCTCTGAAGAGTGTGTTTTCGTGCCATGTTCTCAAGGGAGAGAGAGAGGGGGGGAGAGAAACGGAGAGAGCGAGAGAGAGAGAGAGATGGTGAGGAGAGATACAGTGGTAATGAGACCTACTTGGGCGTCACCTGGCACCATCAGTAACAGGCTGGTTCGTGTCTCTCTCGGGTCGCACCTGGTTTGAAGTGAAGCCGTCACACAGTACTGTTAGGAGACACATTCTCGTGGTATCTTTTTTGGCGTGATCAGGGAGGCAGACAGTTTGAAGAGCAGCTGTCAAGTTGTTTGGTGAGTAGACAACAAATATAATGCTGATTTTGATACACTTGACGTAGTTCCGTGGTGCGTATACCTGCTTTGAGGAAATACTGTATATGTTGAAAACTATATATATAAATAGTATACCACTAAAGTATGCGTTAAAGAATTATGGCCTAAAAATATAACCTTAACTTTTAAAATATGTCTTGAACAGATGAGCCTTAAATTATGCATTAAAAAGATATGTCTTGAAAATAATGCTTAAAAATTCTTGTGTAAAAATAAGTCTTAAAATTAATGCCCTAAAAAAGTCAGAAAACCAACTAAAACAATTCAATTATATTTTAGTTATGCCTTAATAATAATATTTTTTTACAAAACACCCGCAGCGTTGTTAGAAATACACTACTGAGATATTTGTACAGATAAAAAAAAAATATACAGAATATTCCTTCACACACTAAAGAAAATATATTTGAGAGTTATCTATCGTCAATAAACCTCTTAATAAATATACGATCATAATTCCATCGTCGTGGAATGTTGTTTTGAAATACATGATGCGTATTTGTCAGGGCTGAAACACCTTTAAATGAAATCCGATCTTATATCAGAGGTTCCTGGAATGTGAGAGATGTGTTCAATCGATTCCCTTAATGAGAACTTTTCTTTCGCTTCATCTCATTTGTCTTTTACGTCCGTTCCTATCTGCCAGCGTATGTTATAGTTTGGTAAGGTAATATATATATAATTCATAGAGTAATATATTGATTTTCTTGTAATAATTTCTTGTAAAATGTTAAGTCGATAATTCTAGAAATTTTTCTGACGTTTATACTTACAAGAATTTGTTATCGTTCGTTCCTGTTTACGACATACCTCACAGCTGAGTACAGTATGGGTTTATAGAACAGTAAATAACATCTTTATTCCAAGGTTTTCTATATATAAAGTGACATGTTGGGATATTAAATACGACAGGCCGCCATGTTGTTGTTGTCAGTTGGTGGTTCCAATAATGCCCAGAGTCGAGGTCAGGAATTTCCCCAGGAAGCCATAAGGTCTTCCTAAACGATCCGTCTTTTATGGAAAATTTCTCCAGTAAAGTTCTGATCTGTTTCTTGACATTTCTTCCTCTATTTACCACCGTTTGCTTTTAGGAGAACTGAGATATATATCTTCCCTTCCCTGAGAAATATGAATGTACTACATGCCAACGTGGGCAATGCTACACACACACACACACACACACACACACACATTGAAATACGTGCAGCATTGTAAAACATAACTACACACTTAAAGGAGTAGATAAACAACACACACAGGCATAATCTATTTTTAAATCTCGTGTTCTTCTTCTCCTTCCTTTTACATCTCGTTTTCCTTTATCCTCATATTTTTCTTATTTTTTCACCCTTCCTCTTCTTCTTCTTCATCTTCTTCTCTTCCTTCTTCGTCATTTTGTGAGCAGCAGGGGTGGGGAGCTGCTGGTGTGGAGGTCGCATTTGCTTGTGTTGTCACAAGGGAGTTAATGAAAGGCTGGGCCAAATGAGAGAGAGAGAGAGAGAGAGAGAGAGAGAGAGAGAGAGAGAGAGAGAGAGAGAGAGAGTAAAGGAGAAAGTGTGAAAGAGAAAAAGAGGATGAAAAGGAGAATAAGAAAGAAAGAATGAAAGAAACTTACCCATTCTCAGGTCTCATCGTGGTATTGCATATGACCTCCAACCTGATCAATGCATGTTATTTTACCGAGGAAAAACACCCTTTGTATAGCAGTGTGTGTGTGTGTGTGTGTGTGTGTGTGTGTGTATGTGTGTGTGTGTGTGTGTGTGTGTGTGTGTGTGTGTGTGTGTGTGTGTGTGTGTGTGTGTGTGTGTGAGAGAAAGACAGAAAGTGTATGGTCTGCGTGCTTCAATGTTTGTGTTTCTCTATGATTGTGACAGACAGACAGACAGACAGACAGATAGATAGATAGATAGATAGATAGATGCAGACAGACAGACAGACAGATAGACAGATAGACAGGCAGGCAGGCAGAGTGAAAGAGAAAGAGAGAAAATATATTTGCGTTGCTGGTAAGTTTGTGTATTTCCCTGACCTTGTGTGAGAGAGAGAGAGAGAGAGAGAGATAGAGAGAGAGAGAGAGAGAGAGAGAGAGAGAGAGAGAGATTCTAAGGCGTAAACCAAACATCAAAACACAGGTAAGAGACTCTCCCCCCCCCCCCCACAGGTAAGCGACTCTCCCCCCCCCCCCCCACCGGTAAGAGACTCTCCCCCCCCCCCCCCCCACAGGTAAGAGACTCTCCCCCCCCCCCCACAGGTAAGAGACTCTCCCCCCCCCCCACAGGTAAGAGACTCTCCCCCCCCCCCCACAGGTAAGAGACTCTCCCCCCCCCCCCACCAGGGCACTGTGTTGAGGCTCACTTGTAATGTATTTCAGATCTCTTAAGACCCTGGCCTCGAGCCCCGGCAAAATGGCTTTTTCATTTGTCGCGTTGAACAAAAACAAGTGTTGAACCTTACCACGTTTCTCTCTCTCTCTCTCTCTCTCTCTCTCTCTCTCTCTCTCTGTATGTGTGTGTGTCTATAAGTGTGTTATCATATCTCATGCCCTCTCTCTCTCGTTTTCTCAAGTTTCTCTCTCTATTTTACTCTTTCTCTCCTTTTTCTCTTTCTCTTTTCTTTTTCTGATTGTCTCTCTGTCTGTCTCTCTCTGTCTGTCAGTTTCTGTGTCACAGTTTAGCCCACAAGAAAGTCACCACTGAACTCCCCGGGTGGCCATCAAACGCCTGGAGGGACGCCACACAAATTGCTTATTTCCTCTCACAGGGAACCACAGAGTTGATCAATGCGCTTCTCCCAACTTTGATGTTTTTTTTACGAAAGTTACATATAAATCGTGGGAATCGAACCAGGTCATCTGAGGTCAGCGATTTGTGTGTGTGTGTGTGCGTGTGTGTGTGTGTGTCTATCTACACACACACACACACACACTCCTCAACACACACTATATCTTCACACCAAGATATGTCACAATCGTACTTTGCCTTATCGAAAATGAATATATTCCCGGAGCGTGTTGGTGGTGGAATTTCCTTACCTCACAGACGTGTATATTTCCTTGACTTGTTGAGGTTCCAGCAACTGTATGTAGACCTGATTGTGGAAACTGTGTTAGAGTGATAGATAGATAGATAGATAGATAGATAGATAGATTGGTAGTTAGATAGATAGTGCAATAGGAAAACAAAGAATCAGCAAAGGATGGTCTTACCAACCACTAATTCTCTCTCTCTCTCTCTCCTTCCTCTCCCCACCCACTCCTTCCCTCATTTTCCCTTCCACGCCCTCCCTCCCTCCGTCCCTCCCTCCCTCCCTCCCTCCCTCCCTCCGTCCCTCCCTCCCTCCGACTCCCAGGTAAACAAACAAGAAATCACCAGAGTCAAACACAGAGACCAGGTCCCTCCAATGAACTCCTGATGGTCACTTGATCCGAGTCGCGAGTCACTTGGGAGAGGATTCACTCAAACATAAGCTCACACGATTCATGAGTCACTCGGGAGATGAGTCACTCAAACTTAAGCTCACACTAGTCATGAGTCACTTGGGAGATGAGTCACTTTAAGTCATAGAGTCAATAACGTCCTGAATCTTGAGTCACTTGATTTAGCTGGTCATTCACTTGTTTCTCGCAACAGAAAATAAGAAATTATACACACGTGAAATTTGTTATGAAATCCAATTTGTTTATCCTTTCAAGATCAAAGATGACCGTGTGTGTGTGTGTGTGTGTGTGTGTGTGTGTGTGTGTGTGTTTGTATGTGTGTGCGTGCGTTTGTATGTGTGTGCGTGCGTTTGTATGTGTGTGAACGTAATGTGGACCAACCGCTTCCTTCATTAACTCAGGGCTACGTAAGATGCGCCACAATATGATACGGAATAGACGCCTTACACAATATAATTCAAGGTTACGTAATAGTGAAGTAATTAACCAAACTGTAACAAAGATTAAACGTCTTACACATTATTTCCAGGTTATTTATTAGAGAGAAATTACACCGAAATATAACATGGTTTAAACGCTTGACACAATTACTCCGGGTTATGTAAATATGTAAACTAATCAAAGGGAATTAAGCGGGCAGCATTTTGGATCGCTAGTACACAACCCCGATGCACTTTACACACATTAATTCCGGGTTAGGTATTAAAAAAGGTGAAATATTTTGTGTGCCAATATGATGAACGACCTTTTACACTGACGCCAGAATATAACACAGATATTACATCATGCGTTTTAATTCCAGGTTAGATAAGGTTTTTCTGTTGCTGTGTAGAAGAATGTTTGTTTTTCCGCCTTCAACGGTTATTTTCTGTTTATTTAATCTTATTTATACGGTGTTATGATTTTAATAATATTTTGTTATATATTTATTCAAGTTTATGTGTAGAAATATATTACCTACCTTGATGTTGTTCTTCTTTTTCTTCTTGTTTCATCTTTTTTTCATCTGCCTTTTATTATGCTCTCTTTCCCATAGAAACTCCCACTATCCTCTCAGCCTAGGACGGTCGGACGGACGGTCGGACGGTCGGACGGACGGACGGGCGGACTGATGGACTGACGGGATTATGTGGGATAATACATCACAGTTTATGACGTCATGTAAAAAAAATTAAGGGAGGTGTTGCTCTTGTCCATCTGTGCCCTCTGATTGGACGACGCTGCTGAGACCTTGTCGCTGATTAGACACAATTGCAAGCTCCTTGATGCTGATTGGAGAATATTACAGGCGCTTCGATACTGATTGGAGAAAATTACAGGCTCCTTGATGCTGATTGGAGGAAATAATAGGCCTCTTGCCGACGATACTAGGGGGTTATATCCATCCACTTGGCGCTGATTGGACGACAGCTTCAGCACCCAGATGCTAATTGGACAATAGCACACACATCTTGACGCTGATTGGACGCTTGGAAACAAGTCACTGCTTACTGGATTAACAGAGCATGTAACAGGACAATGAACGGACTTGAGCCAATCCCTCTGGAGGCTGGGAGGCTGGGATAGGCTTCTCCCCACGACTAACACAAGGGTCAGGTGGAGGAATACCTTGACCAGCCATTAGTCACCGCCTCACCCTTGTACCTTCTCCTGACCAAACATCTTTACTGTACAAGCGACACATAAGCAGCTAACACGTGTATGAAGATATGATTTATGACTATGGTGATCTAGTCCTTATAAGACATAGGAAGAATGACTGCAGTATTAACGCTCTACAATAACAAAGACTTAGACACGTAGAGATAATTCCTAAGGGGTGTGAAAACGTATCTAAATTACCCCACTTATGACACAATGATGGCGTCGGTATTACATCAAGACTCTTACCGTAATTAATGATTTATTTTCATTTCCTATAGAGTGATGGGGTCGAAGTTACATTCTAGACTTTACCGTTTCTAGTTATAGGGATGAAATTAGCTTGGGAATCTTTGGGACTTTAGAATATAAAAATGGCGTCGAAATAATACCTTGACTCTACTGTACTAACAAGGGATAAAATTCAACGTAATAAAGATGGTGTCGAAATGATACCTTGACTCTTTGATAACTTGTTAGAAGGATAAAATATAACCTAAGGCTATTTGTGACCTTAAAGAAGAAAGATGGCGGTGAGCTGACACAAAAATCTTACCGTACATAATTAAAGGGGCAGTAGAGGAAACTGTAGTCGAGGAGGAGAGAGAAATAAGGTCACCTCTAGAGAACAGTGAGAGAGAGAGAGAGAGAGAGAGAGAGAGAGAGAGAGAGAGAGATTAATGAGAAGGGAGAGGGATAACGAAAGGAGGGATAGAGGCATAGAGAAAGAGAAAAAAGAGATAGAGATAAAGCAAAAGACTAATAGGAAGGGAGAGGCATAATGAAAGGAGGGATAGAGGCAGAGAGAGAAATAGAGCAGAAGAATAATAGGAAGGGTTGGGTAAAGGGTGTGTGTGTATGTGTGTATATGATGATTATCGACTCCCAGGTGAGGGGTCGATTTGGCACTTTTTCAGGTTTATCTTAAGACTATCCTTATACCTTTTCAGGTGCCCGCCAGCGTTGCGTTTACTATTCGTTCGGTGACTGTAAAGTAGCTGATGCTTCGGCTGTTTACTGTCGTCCATGTGGGTAACATGGCGAGTCCAACGTAGTTGTTCATGGATAATGGTAGCCTCGATGCTCCTACAGTTGGTGTCAGCGAGAATACTGGCATTTGTTCTCTTGTCTTCCCAGCGAACTCGGAGGATGGAACGTAGACTACGTTGGTGAAAGTTTTCAAGTGCCTTGATGTGCCTCCTGTATGTGACCCATGTCTCGCTGCCATATAGCAGGGTGGGAAGGACTACTGCTCAATATACGTACAACTTTGTAGATAATTTCAGCTCCCTACAGCTGAAGACACGAGTATGGAGTTTGCCAAAAGCTTGCGATGCACATCTGATCCGATGTTGAATCTCTTCATCGATGTCCGCGGTGGTGGACAGGTGGGAACCGAGATACTGAAAGTGGGTAACATTAGAGAGGGTAGTACCGTTAACCTGGATGGATAGTGGAGGTGTGGCTGTACCAGGGGCAGGCTGAAAGAGAATCTGAGTCTTACATACTTTCGAGTTAGCCCGACTGCATACCGAGGCAGACAAGCTCCAACGCCGGAAAGACGCTTCCGCCGCCCCTCCACACCTGCAACATCTGTGAACGAACCTGACGGTCCCGTATCGACGTCTTTAGTCACCTTGGAACTCACCAATTAAGGTGACATCCTTAATAACTCATATCATTGTATCATAGCTGGATAATCGTCATACTCGATTCCGAGTGACAGCAAAGTAGTAGTATAATGATAATACGTTAGTGAGAAGAACCATTAAGGTAGTAATATACAACACAAAACAACATTGTTTTTCACGATACAAGAACTTCCTCATCTCGCCTTCTAAGCCTCACCAAGACGTGGATGTGTTGCCGTCCACCACCACCCGAGATCACCGATTGTTTACGACGCTGCTGAAAACTATCGATAACCCTAGACGGATATTGGTAAGTAGGGATGAAATATTGGAACCTCCACCTGCCGGAGATATAGGTGTCCCCCACTGAACGATTAATTCCGATTAAAACTATAATTTTTATCATTCATCGTACGCTTTCCTAAATACTGAAGTATTATGACAAGTTTTAGGAAAAAATACAAGACAACTTATTGTCCTGAGAGGTTGATTGATGTTATATTTGTCTAAGTGGAAAAATAGGTTGGCCATGAAAAATGTTCGGGAAAATATTACTGGAACAGAGGAATGGCCGACGAGGACTAAGAGTGGAATAACATGTAAATTAGGGTTAATATTACCCTGATTTGCTTTTATTTTCAAACACACACACACACACACACACACACACACACACACACACACACACACACACACAGCATTAACCTGCCACTTTCATACTGCTTTTTTGTTTTGTTTTTATACATCCTAGATATCCATCAAGTTCTCAGGGAGATTTAAACTAATGAGGAAAGCTGGATTAACGTAACACCTCTTGTATACGGTCTCTCTCTCTCTCTCTCTCTCTCTCTCTCTCTCTCTCTCTCTCTCTCTCTCTCTCTCTCGTGAAGGGATTAATAATAAAATAATATAATCTATTCAGTGTAGACGAGTGAATTAATCCTCTTTCAGAAGACCAATCAGCTTAATTAAGTGGATTAATCCTTTCTAATCAGCCTGAATAAATAGATCAATACTCTTACCCAAATAATCCCATCAGCTTTTACCAATGGAATAATCCCTCTCAAAAAAATCCATCAGTTTTTACCAATGGAATAATCCCTCTCAAAAAATCCCATCAGCATTACCGAATAGATTAATTGTCTCCCAAAATCTTTGTTGTATGAGGTGGAACAAGTAGATTACAATTACAGGTACAGATACAGGTAGAAGGACAGATACAGGTACAGATACAGGTAGAAGGGCAGATACAGGTACAGGTACAGGTACAGGTAGATGGAGGCATAGATACTGGTACAGGTACAGGTGGAGGTAAAGGTACAGGTAGAAGGACAGATACAGGTACAGGTACAGGTAGATGGAGGCATAGATACTGGTACAGGTACAGGTGGAGGTAAAGGTACAGGTAGAAGGACAGATACAGGTACAGGTACAGGTAGAAGGACAGATACAGGTAGAAGGACAGATACAGGTACAGATACAGGTAGAGTTACAGACAGAGGCCGACGTAATAACTTAAACTCGTACCAAAACAAAACAAATTCTCCCCTACGTAATATTTCCTCCTGGACGGTTTCATCTGAGTTACGACACAAACATCTCAACCAATATGACGTCGTAAATGTACCGAGACTCTATCTTAACCCGAAGCGATCTCTTGGTTTCCATTTACGAAGGACGAGAAACTAACTTAGGTCATTTTGAGAATCCGAGAGAGAAAGAGAGAGAGAGAGAGAGAGAGAGAGAGAGAGAGAGAGAGAGAGAGAGAGAGAGAGAGAGAGAGAGAGAGAGAGAGTTGCGTTTTACTTTAGCATTAGGATTATTTTTTTAATTTTATTTTTTTTTACTGAATTTTATTTCCGAAAGATACGTAATTTTTTGTTTAGGTAATACTGGGTTACCTGGGTTACCTGTCCATTTATCTCTTTACACCTGTTGATTCTCCAAGAAGTAATAAGTTGGTTGTTTATTTTATTTTACACACATAATTTTCTGGAGGAATACTGACTAGATTATTTGATTCGCTTATGCAGTATTTTTTTTTTCACCCAATGTAAATTATCTGGGAGTGTTTTGTTAATGTTTTGTATCGTTTTTTTTTTTTACACGTTAACTTGTGATTTATAACGTGATTCATCTATTCTGTTCTCTCATTGTAAGAAAACATGAATGTATGAAGATAAGTTGTAATAAAAACAAAATTATTTACAGCTCAGGAAGAATTTCTATTTAGTTTATGTTTTTTATGGGTTTTTGGCTGAGTATAGTGGTGTTCAGTTCATACTTTGACTGACTTGATTGATGGATGTTTATCACGCGTGAGGGCTGTTTTTGGCCTGTTTTTATTCGGTTAAATATCTGGCCTTCCTGAACATGGTGATGGATGTTTATCGCGCGTGAGGGATGGTAATGATGATATTCATAATGATACACTAATAATAATAATAATTCAACACATCCACGAAGCCCTGACAACAGCTGTATCCAATACCTAGCATGTTAATACACTCTGGGAAACAGTTAATATGTTAATTTGTATGACAACCGTGATGCTATCTGATAATAGTAGGAAAAAAGAAAGGAGAATTATATCTCTCATGCAAGACTTGTTTCCTTTGCCCAGAATGAGAATTTGTCTTTTAATAATATAGTCACTGTGAGAGACTTGCGTGAGTAGAGCGTTAGGGGTCAGAATTGTTATATTATTGTATATATTCGCAATAATGACTCTTCTGCTACTGTATTTTCTGTATTACAAAGGCCACTCATTGTATTTTATTACGTTTGGTAAATTTGGTATGCCGCCATGTTGGTCAGGGGTCACGGCGGGTCCTCAAGACAACGGGTGTGTCTTGTCGCGTAGTGTTGGGAGGTCGATGGTTAGAGGCAGCACCCAGCGTGACAGTGGTGGCTCAACACACCTCAGGAACGAAGAGAGTTGTAGTCTTTTTTCGTGGTGGATAGTCTTGTACACTCCCCAATCTGCTACACCGACTATGTTTTGTTAGGAATGTCGCCTTGGTAGTCTTAGTGTGTCTAAGACAAAATCTTGAAGTAATTGTCGATGGTTCATCAACATATACGGGAGGAATAATATCCAAAGGGTTTAATACTCCAAGATGGTATCGTTGAGGTCTGTGTCTTGCCTGTGTACGCCCTCCACTCACACAGTCTCGGGGCTACACAGTCAGTGCCAGGTTTCAGCACCCTTGCACAAGTGATCGGTGATCGGGTGATGTATGGGGTCATCATCAGGGTGGCTGTAGAGTCTGAAAGAAGTGCAAGTGTTTATTACAGAACCGTTTCCATGGCAACCATCATCGAATTATGACAAACCCCTATTTTCGATCAAATTGCTATAATTTTGTTTTAGGTATTCTAGGAACAAATCTCTGAGATTGCTCTAAACAACCATGTTTATTGATGTTATTGTTCAGCTAAATTACATATAATTTTGACCTCATAAATCGGAATAAATTTTACATATATTTTTTTTTAAATTACAGCGTGTTTCTTTTTCTGCTGTGTATTTGTTTGTTGTTTTGGTGGGTCAATATAGCACTGTCTGGTAGGAAATGTATCTTATAGCTTATCAAAAAAGTTCATTGTGTGGAATGAAAGATCAGGAAAATATCGATTAAGCCTTAATTCCCATGCCAGGGTGGACAGTCTACCATGCCAGTGTTGTGAAGACCAACATTGGTTAATGTCCAATGATACCTGATCCAGCAACCGGGTTAACACAGTGTACACCATGATGAAGTATCTGTAGTCTACGTTTTACTTACACGGCCAGAGTTGCACCTATGATGTGTACAAAGAAGCAATCTACTGCAAGGAGCAGATGATTAAATGAAGAAACCCAATTGAATTTGCCAGTAACCGTATTGAAATGGGAGGCCGTGTGACGCAGGAAGTGGACGTGAAGACATAGTTGTATGTACAATACGAGGCATGGTTGTGTTGAGAACTCGCAGAGCTTTCATTCAACACCAAAATTGTGTTGCTAGCATATTTGATAACAAAGTTTTAGCAGTTTGAACGAAGTTTGCTGTTTGCCATAATTTGATGATGGTTACCGTGGAAACGGTTCTGTCATAAAGACTTGCACCACTTTCAGACTCAACAGCCCCCATACATCACCCCAACAACAGCTACCATTGTTCTACCCGATCACTTGTACTAACTCCTTAACTAAGCCTCTTTTTGACCTGGTTGGTGGACCATCTCTCTGTACGTGCGTCTCGCCCCCTCACCACCCGGTGCCTGAGGGCCACTCCTTACTCTCTCTAGTACAGTATACTGTATATAGTTAACGTATCCTGCTTGTTATTGTCATACAGGACTCCGTACATACATATGTGCTTTTACTGTACGTATAAATGTACTTTGTACTTATGTATACGTACGTACAATCACAATCCAAAGTTTCGACACCTCTCTGGCTGGGTGTTCGCCGAGGCCAGGGTTGAGGTAAGGCTGGGTGACCGGACGCAGACATTCCACCACCACAACACTCCGAGACTCACAGCACACGAGCATGGAAGGAAATTTTGTTATGCACCTGCATAACAAAATTTCATTCATAACATTGTTGGCACACATAATGTCTCATAATCCGAGAAATTATGAAGTGAAATTTAAAAACTAAAAGCAGCAGTAGACAGGAAACAAGGCAAGTGACCAAGAAGTAGTCACTAATGATGACACACGGCCAGGCATCTACGCTGAGGGTCGAGGTCTTCGGCAAAGTCGCTGCTCCGGATCAGACAAAAATTGTTCGGGTGATACCATGATTAATGTGATTGCAACATTCCAAGCCAAAATACTCCAATGTAGTTACTGATACACCAATAAATATTGTAAACATGACTATATGAATTCCTAGTATGTGTGAAACCATAATATTCCCAGGGTTATGGTAATATCTATACATGTATAGGCCTCACCTTGTCGACTCACCGCTCACTCCCTCTTGACTAAATTCGGCCGCCGGCCACCCTCTATATATATGCTGCCCTGATGATTCATGTGTAATACGAGGACTCGCATCTCGTGGTTCCAAGCCAGTGTTTTGGGACCTGGCAAAGTTTTTCATGCTCCAATCTTAGCATCTTATTGTTATGTGTGGCAACAATGTTATGAATGCATTTGTTATGCAAGTTCATACCATGTCAAAGTTGGTAATAAGTTCCTTCCTGTGCTCGTGTGCTATGAGTGGTGGAGTGTGAACCTCACCATCGTAGTGCCTCGTACCACATTGCTGAACTAGTCTCCGTCCGATCACCCAGCCTTACCTCAACCCTGGCCTCGGCGCACACCAAGCCAGGGGGGTGTCGAAACTTGGGATTGTGACTGGACACTTTATATGTATGTATGTTTGTATGTATGCATGTATTTATGTATGTATGTATGTATGTATGTATGTATATATGTATGTATGTATGTGTGTATGTAAGTATGTATGTATGTATGTATGTTTACACGGTCAGACACGACGCAATAGTCCAACTATCTAATTACCTAATTAAATCGAGAGTTAAAAGTGTAACTACGTCCTCATAAATGTCTTTAAGAGTCCCCTGTTAGTTCCGGCCACTTAACTCCCGTGGTTATTCCTAATTACACCTGCATAACTCACCTGTGACACTGATGGGTTAATTAAAGTTACGTCGTTAGCAACTGGCTAATTAACTTGTGTAAACTAACCATTATAATAAGCGTTTGTGTATTAATTTTGGTTTTGTTTACATACTCACCGTGACCAGCTGTGAAGATGGCGTCATTGTTTGATGGTTATTATCTGTGTTGTTATCTAAACTATCATTAGTGTCGATGTATGTTTGCAGCAGTATCTGTCTACTTGTCTAACTATATATATATATATCTGTGGGGTATTCTTAATGAATGCATTGCATGTCTAGTAGAAAGCAAAATATATTTTTAAATAGTATCTTCAATAATACAGATTTAACTTAAGAGTCTTTACAGTTTGCCCTCAGGAAGGTCGAGGAGACTCAGCGTCCCTCAAGGCCTGTAGAAGGATAAGCCGCATGGCCTCAGTGGACATATAGACGTAACCATCTTAACAATAACATGCTAAAATTAACTTTATTGTGTTGGAGCATAAGGAATTTGAGCCATTTTAATCAAATTTAATACTTTTTTCCCTTAACAAGCATGAAGTCTTATGTTATACGGTATTTTTATTTTATTACCTAAGAATTGTTGTTTCATAAGAGTGGCTATTTACTAAGATTTCTGTAAATGTAATGGGAAC
The DNA here is from genome assembly GCA_958450375.1 of Homarus gammarus. Lineage (NCBI taxonomy): Eukaryota > Metazoa > Arthropoda > Malacostraca > Decapoda > Nephropidae > Homarus > Homarus gammarus. Next base: position 993,493 of record CAUDMG010002478.1, on the reverse strand, counting down.
AAAACTGATCCACATTACTATTTTTAATATTTCTAAATAACCCTACAGTCCGCTTTCAGTTATAATTTTTTCACTTAGGAAAGTTATTCAGTTTTCTGTTTTACTTGAAATAATAATCTAATAAGCGGATCATATAAATAAAAGTATTTACTAATTATTTAAATGTTCAACAATAGATCATTGGCAACTTTACAGAGGGCCAGCGTTGTGCATGATGCTTAGTCATTTTTTAACACGTTATTTTAAATTACTGTAGATCACACTGAAAACTTAATATTCTTTTAACGTAAGAATTTTTGCACCCATTATTTAATGATTTATAATAGATACTTTATCAGAAGCCACTGATATAATTTAAGAATTTAGGTGTTTATAAACGCTTGACAACCCTTATTTAGATAAAGGCCATATCCTACTTGATATTTGGTTTGATAAATGATGTAGGTGATGTTCTGCATGACTCATCAGTGCAACCACGGTACGCCACTAATGTATATATATATATATATATATATATATATATATATATATATATATATATATATATATATATATATATATATATGCTGATAACCACCAGGAAAGAAGAAAACACGAAGTTCCCAAGCGCTTTCGTGTAATTCACATCTTCAGGGGTGAGTACAGACTAGTCTGTACTCACCCCTGAAGATGTGAATTACACGAAAGCGCTTGGGAACTTCGTGTTTTCTTCTTTCCTGGTGGTTATCAGCATATACCTAGATCACGCGCACCTACAGTGATTTACTTGCATATATATATATATATATATTTATATATATATATATATATATATATATATATATATATATATATATATATATATATATACACGGTATTATACTCTCTCTCTCTCTCACTGTACTCTCTCTCTCTCTCTCTCTCTCTCTCTCTCTCTCCACTTCCGCCTCCTCATCTACCTGTTGCCCTCCTGCACCTCTCATCTATGACGTCACCTTGGGAGAAATCCCATAACAGGTTGATAAACAAATTGTAAGACATGTTGTGTTGATGACAATGATAACTCTCTCTCTCTCTCTCTCTCTCTCTCTCTCTCTCTCTCTCTCTCTCTCTCTCTCTCTCTCTATGTCTTTGTCTAGCTATCTGTGTGTGTTTCATTCTTCCTCTCTCTTGTACTAGTGTATTTCTTTTTCTGTATATCTATCTGTTTCTCTCTGTCCTCTTTTTCTCCTCTCTCTTTCTCTCTCCTCTCTCTCTCCTTCTCTCCTGTACTAATCTAATATACTATAGGACTAGCTGTCTGTCTGTCATAAGAACATAAGAACATAAGAATGGAGGAAACTGCAGCGGGCCTATTGGCCCATACTGGGCAGTCCCGTTTACACCCAACCCCTATTGCTCATATGAGCATCCAACCTATGTTTGAAGCAATTCAGCGTATTCGAGTTAATGATGATATTTGGTAACTTGTTCCATTCATCCACTACTCTGTTTCCAAACCAGTGTTTACCTATTTCACGCCTAAATCTAAATTTGTCCAATTTAAAACCATTGTTACGAGTTCGCTCCTGGTTGGATAATTTGAGTACCTTTGTAATGTCCCCTTTGTTTAGCCCTGCCTTCCATTTATACACCTCTATCAGGTCGCCCCTCGCTCTACGTCTCTCAAGGGAGTGCAAATTAAGATGCTTTAACCTGTCTCTATACTCAAGGTTCCTGATACCCGGGATTAGTCTTGTCATTCTCCTCTGAATTCTTTCCAAGGATTCTATATCCATTCTGTAATACGGTGACCAGAACTGGACTGCGTAATCCAGGTGTGGTCTCACAAGAGCAAGATACAGTTTTAGGATGACCTCGCTAGTCTTGTAACTAACACTCCTTTGTATGAACCCAAGTACTTTATTAGCCTTGTTTCGAGCAAAAACACATTGTTTACTTGGCTTAAGGTTCCTACTTATCATTACTCCTAAATCTCTCTCGCAGTCGGATTTCTCTATGGCATCGTTGTTCATCTGGTATCTGGTTTCCCTGTTTACATTTCCTATACTGAGTACTTTACATTTGTCAATGTTGAATTTCATCTGCCATTTTTCAGACCATTCGAAAAATTTGTTTAGATCCTCCTGTAGTTTTGCGGAGTCCTCGTCAGATTTGATAACACGTCCTATTTTAGTATCATCAGCAAATTTACTTATGTTGCTGTCTATGCCGATATCTATGTCGTTTATGTATATAATAAACAATAATGGTCCAAGTACTGAGCCTTGGGGAACTCCACTTGTGACGTTGCTCCAATGGGACTTAGTGCCGTTAATGCTCACTCGCTGTTTCCTGTCCTGTAACCACGCCCTAATCCATTTAAGGATGTCACCTTTGATGCCATGAGCTTCTACCTTTCTAATTAGTCTTTCGTGGGGTACTCTGTCGAAGGCTTTGCTAAAGTCGAGATATACCACATCATAATTGTGCCCCTCGTCCACTGATTCGAAAACTGATGAAAAGAATGTTAATAGATTAGTTAGGCAAGAACGTCCGCTTGTGAAGCCATGCTGGGAATCATTGATCAATCTGTGCTTCTCCAGGTGATTTCGAATAGAGTTTGAAATGATTGCTTCCAGGATTCTGGTACTACACCTGTTTTTAAGGACATGTTAAACAACTTTGCTAAGGGCATACTAAGCTCTTCCTTACATTCCTTTAATACTCTGGCAAATATCTCATCGGGACCAGGTGACTTATTAGGCTTTAGTTTGTCTATTTGCTTACTAACATCGTTACTAGTCACTACTATCTCACTTAATTTGTTTTCTTCACTATCTCTGAATAGAGTCGGTGCCTCGGGTATCATGTTTAAATTTTCGGTGGTGAAAACTGTTGAAAAATATTTATTCAAATTATTGCTCATTTCTCCGTCGTTATCAGTGAGCTCGCCGGAGTCTGACCGTATTGGTCCAATCTTTTCTCGTGTTTTAGTTTGGTACATTTGGTAGAATCCTTTGGGGTTTGTCTTTGCCTCCCTTGCTATCCTTACCTCATTATTCCTCTTTGCTTTCCTTATCTCGGTTTTAACCCTACTCGCCAATACCCTATAATAGTCCCGGAGGTGAATTTCGCCACGATTTATCCTTCTACCTATAGCCTTCCTTTGGCCAATGATGTTCTTTAAATAATTATTTATCCATTTAGGGTCATTGTTGTTTGATCTGAGTTTTTTGTATGGTATGTTCTGCCTTTGTGCATTAAGTAACTCACTATTTAAATTGTCGTGGAACTCGGCAATCTCAGATCTCGTCATCAGGTCGGTGTCATCTGTCAGGTTCACGGCCAAGCGCGACACCCCCTCTCTCAGCTGCCTCTTTAAACTGTCAAAGTTTGCCCTTCTGAAATCTGGTACTTTAGTGGAATTTTCCTTACGTCTGCCCTGAAAATCTAACTGGAATCGAATTTCTTTGTGATCGCTGTTTGCAAGTTCGTTCCCTACCTCGATATTGCTAATGAGGTTTTCTCTGTTTGACAAAACTAAATCCAATATATTATTACCCCGTGTGGGTTCGGTTATATGTTGACTTAGGAAACAGTCCTGGATCGTCTCGAGAAAATCCTCTGATTCTGAGTTTCCCGTAAGGTCGGTCCAATCTATTTGGCCAAGGTTAAAGTCGCCTACCATACAGACTTTGTTGTGTATGGAAGCCCTGCGCATTTCATCCCAGATATGTCGCTCATTGACTCTGTCAAGATTGGGGGGTCTATATATTACTCCTGTGATTAATTTTTCCCGACCGTCGCTTAATTCTATCCAAATTGTTTCTGTATTCCTCTCAGTTTTTATTTCCTTATTTATTTCACACTTCAGGTTATCCCTAACATAGATTGCTACTCCACCTCCTTTCCTGGTCTGCCTATCGGTATGGAACAGTTTGTAACCCGCAATTTGGTATTCGACTGGTAATTCACGTGTGTCTATGTTGATCCATGTTTCAGTGAATGCAATTATATCGATTTCTTCGGTACATACCAAGGCCCTAATATCATCCATTTTGTTTCTCATACTTCTACTGTTCGCGTAATATACATTTAAGTTAGTCGTGTTCTGAGTCCTTCCCTTACCGCGTTTAGTTTTAAACTCCCTGTCTAATTTAGTTATGTCATCATTCCTAACACTATTTCCCTGTAATCTTTCGCCTTGTTTACCCGCTCCCACTGCAGTCTCCTCCACCCCCGTGCCCCTATGTTCTCTTAGCAGTTTAAAGACTTCGATATCTTTTGAACTGCCCCCTCTAGAGCCCCAGCCAGGGTTGCTACTCCATCCCTAGACAGGTGCACCCCATCCCTAGCATAAAGGTCCCTTCTGCCATAGAAGTTGTCCCAGTTGTCAATGAATGGGACTGATATTGACTTGCAATATCTGTCAAGACGGTCGTTAACACCAACTGCCCTTGACAACCATTCACTGCCAACTCTCCTTCTAGGCAGGACACCGCATATGATAGGGATCCCTCCCTTAGTCCTAATACGATCTATGGCTGCCTTGAACTTATCAAGAAGCTCCTCGCTCCTACACCGGCCAATAACATTGCCTCCTGCACTGAGGCAGATAATGGGTTTGTTCCCATTACCAGACAAGATATTGTCCATCCTGTCAATTATATCCCCCACCCCAGCTCCTGGCAAACACACCCTCATCCTATTTTTGTTTTTACCACAAAAGGCCCTGTCCATGTACCTTACCTGTGAGTCACCAACAATTAAAGTTTTTATACCTTCCTTGTCATCCCTGTCCCTGACTGTACTAACGTCCAATTCGTCTATCAAGGGACTGAACGGGTTGGTACACTTAGCTGTTGTTGTCGTTGTTGTCGTATCCTTGGTGTGCTTCTTCACCAAAAGCTTTGTCTTCCCACTACTCACAATTTTCCACTCGCTTGATTTTTCGTCAGCCACATCTGTCTGTCTGTCTGTTCTGGGCAGCCAAAACGGTGCACCATCGTTTTTCATCAAACTTGGTGGAAAAATTGCAAACAATTCGTAGAGGGGAACAAACTTGGTCCCATGCCGATGGTTTCTTTAGGAAGGCATTAATTAACAATTTTATTTACGATGGAAAACGATGCAGGTCTACGGACTTGCCGCTCCCTCATTCGCTGTAAGCTGTCAGCCGGATACCATACATTACAATACCATACAATACCATACCATACAATACAATACACAACGAACTATAAATATTTGTAAGAATAAAACGTAATTATATAGACATGTAAGACTCACAACTTGATAAGATATCCGTAAGACATTAGCTATTGGAAATGTGATTAAATGTTTTGTTATTAATCCAGTGTGAAATGTATCGGTATTGGTGGTACAACCCTAATGGTCTCTAATCCTGTTGATTAGGTGAGGTTAATCTGGGTTTATTGAGATTAAAGATTAGGTGTGGGGTTTATTCTACCTGTGTTAGTCTCAGGTACGACCCTTATTGTAACAATCACGACCATGATTATAACAACCAGGACCATGATTATAACAACCACGACCATGATTATAACAACCAGGACCATAATTATAGCAACAACGACCATGATTATAACAACCACGACCATGATTATAACCAGGACCATGATTATAACGACCACGACCATGATTATAACAACCAGGACCATGATTATAAAAACCACTACCATGATTACAACAACCACGACCATGAGTATAACAACCACGACCATGATTATAACAACCAGGACCATGAGTATAACAACCACGACCATGATTATAACAACCACGACCATATTTTGTTTTCATTTATTGGGCACCCCCCCCCCCCTTACATCCTTGTGTAAGATGAAGCGCAGAAGCGTTTACAGCGCCCAACAGGGAAGCATGCTAAGTTCATGCTTGCCTTATGTCTCATGAGTTAAGTGCGTAGAAGCCTGTAGAGTCGAGGGCGTAGAAGCTTGAAGAGTCAATGGTTTATGTCTCAGCAAGTTGGAAGATCCAACAACTTGTCCCTGAATACGAATTCGCAACTTTCGACTTACAACAGGTGCCTACTTTGTTGCTAGGTGAACAGGGACGAAGGGGGCTAGGAAGAGTGTCCAAACAACTTCCGCCGGCTCGGGAATCGAACCCGTGACATCTTGCTTGCGAGGTAAGAACGGTACCGCTCTACCACCAGCTCCCCAACAACTACGACCATGATTATAACAACCACGACCATGATTATAACAACCACGACCATGATAATAACAACCACGACCATGATTATAACAACCACGACCATGACTATAACAACCACGACCATGATTATAACAACCACGACCATGATAATAACAACCACGACCATGATTATAACAACGAGGACCATGATTATAACAACCACGACCATGACTATAACAACCATGACCATGATTATTACAACCACGACCATGATAATAACAACCACGACCATGATTATAACAACGAGGACCATGATTATAACAACCACGACCATGATAATAACAACCACGACCATGATTATAACAGCCACGACCATGACTATAACAACCACGACCATGACTATAACAACCACGACCTTGATTATTACAACCAGGACCATGATTATAACTACCACGACCATGATTATAATGACCACGACCATGATTATAATAACCACGACCATGATTATAACAACCACGACCATGATTATAACAACCACGACCATGACTATAACAACCACGACCATGATTATAACAACGAGGACCATGATTATAACTACCACGACCATGATTATAATGACCACGACCATGATTATAATAACCACGACCATGATTATAACAACCACGACCATGATTATAACAACCACGACCATGATTATAACAACCACGACCATGATTATAACAACCACGACCATGATTATAACAACCACGACCATGATTATAACAACCAGGACCATGATTATAACAACCAGGACCATGATTATAATAACCGCGACCATGATTATAACAACCAGGACCATGATTATAACAACCACGACTATGGTTATAGCAATCACGACCATGATTATAACAAGCACGACCATGATTATAACAACCACGACCATGATTATAACAACCACCACCATCTGGAAGACGATGTAGCTGTACGCTGTCAGTCCGACGGCGGTTGCCTGCTTGCCAAACACGAGCGTTCGAACTTTCACGCCTTGGTAAACTGTACCACCGGACTCGCCACCGGGCACGAAGGGCCCACGATCACTTGTGTATATCTATATCTGTCCAGTTGTCTGTCATTGTTTTCCTCTCTCTTTCACAAGTACATCCATATCTGTCTGTGAGTACGAAGACTTTACCCCTTGAGTACAATGACTTGATCTTTTGAGCATGATGATTTGACCACTTGAGTACGATGACTTCTTGAGTATGATGACTATACCCCTTCAGTCCGGTGATTTAACCCTTTATGTACGATGATATTGACTGACATAACAGGGGATTAAGTTCTTGTTCTTCTTGCTTTTATTTGTTTTGTTTTTTTATTCTTTTTTTTTTACGGGTATTAGCCCACCCGGACACAGGTCACCGACCCACATCAGGGCCCGGGGGGCGAAAATGTAATAATAATAATAATAATAATAATAATAATAATAATAATAATAATAATAATAATTCAGATTAGTAAAATTTATAATAAAAAATACAAAAATAAAAATATAATAATAATGATAACAATAATAATAATGAAAACACTGCAATAATAATAATTATAATAATAATAATAAGGAACCATAAAGAAATTAAAAGAAAAGATCATTAGTGAGAAACGATATATGTACCGTATGTTGTGTTGTCAATAGCAAGAGAAACAATTGAGACCCCGCAGTTGTGTGTAAATGAGGCAGAAATTCAGATCAGCAACCTGGGACTTGGTCACAATTTTTGCAATGCCATATGGCAGCAGGGTCTACCATTAGACAACACATTATGCTTCCAATATCTTCCCAGGCGGTAGTACCTCCCTGTTATTATTATTATTATTATTATTATTATTATTATTATTATTATACATTTATCCACGGTCGACAATACCCCCCCCCCCCCCCCCACACATCCATCACCACACATTCCATATGAATCTCTCCACGTCTCTCTAAATAAACATTATCTCACTATCTCACTATCTCACACATTTATCTCTTAACGTCTCGCTGGAGATACCAAGAAGCGAGACAAGTTACCATCATCTTAAGTTGGCTCGAACTATTTTCATCTCGACACTCAGGTAACAACACTTGAGTGAACTGATGACGTCTCCACCTTACCTGAGTTTACTGGTGCAGGTACTGGGGAGATACAGGTACTGGGGAGATACAGGTACCGGGGAGATACAGGTACTGGGGAGATACAGGTACTGGGGAGATACAGGTACTGGGGAGATACAGGTACTGGGGAGATACAGGTACTGGGGAGATACAGGTACTGAGAAGATACAGGTACTAGGGAGATACAGGTACTGGGGAGATACAGGTACTGGGGAGATACAGGTACTGGGGAGATACAGGTACTGGGGAGATACAGGTACTGGGGAGATACAGGTACTGGGAAGATACAGGTACTGGGGAGATACAGGTACTGGGGAGATACAGGTACTGGGGAGATACAGGTACTGGGGAGATACAGGTACTGGGGAGATACAGGTACTGGGGAGATACAGGTACTGAGAATATACAGGTACTAGGGAGATACAGGTACTGGGGAGATACAGGTACTGGGGAGATACAGGTACTGGGGAGATACAGGTACTGGGGAGAGACAGGTACTGGGAAGATACAGGTACTGGGGAGATACAGGTACTGGGGAGATACAGGTACTGGGGAGATACAGGTACTAGGGAGATACAGGTACTGGGGAGATACAGGTACTGGGGAGATACAGGTACTGGGAAGATGCAGGTACTGGGGAGATACAGGTACTGGGGAGATACAGGTACTGAGAATATACAGGTACTGGGGAGATACAGGTACTGGGGAGATGCAGGTACTGGGGAGATACAGGTACTAGGGAGATACAGGTACTGGGGAGATACAGGTACTGGGGAGATACAGGTACTGGGGAGATACAGGTACTGGGGAGATACAGGTACTGGGGAGATACAAGTACTGGGGAGATACAGGTACTGGGAAGATGCAGGTACTGGGGAGATACAGGTACTAGGGAGATATAGGTACTGGGGAGATAAAGGTTCTGGGAAGATACAGGTACTGGGGAGATACAGGTAATGGGGAGATACATGTACTGGGGAGATACAGGTTTTAGGTAGATACAGGTTCTGGGGAGATACAGGTACTAGGGAGATGCAGGTACTGGGGAGATACAGGTACTGGGGAGATACAGGTACTGGGGAGATGCAGGTACTGGGAAGATGCAGGTACTGGGGAGATACAGGTTCTGGGGAGATACAGGTACTGGGGAGATACAGGTACTGGGGAGATACAGGTACTGGGGAGATACAGGTACTGGGAAGATGCAGGTACTGGAGAGATACAGGTACTGGGGAGATACTGGTACTGGTGAGATACAGGTACTGGGGAGATACAGGTGCTGGGAAGATACAGGTACTGGGGAGATACAGGTACTGGGGAGATACAGGTACTGGTGAGATACAGGTACTGGGAAGATACAGGTACTGGGGAGATACAGGTACCGGGGAGATATAGTTACTGGGGAGATACAGGTACTGGGGAGATACAGGTACTGGGGAGATACAGGTACTGGGGAGATACAAGTACTGGGGAGATGCAGGTACTGGGGAGATACAGGTACTAGGGAGATACAGGTACTGGGGAGATAAAGGTACTGGGGAGATAAAGGTTCTGGGAAGATACAGGTACTGGGGAGATACAGGTAATGGGGAGATACATGTACTGGGGAGATACAGGTTTTAGGTAGATACAGGTTCTGGGGAGATACAGGTACTGGGGAGATGCAGGTACTGGGGAGATACAGGTACTGGGGAGATACAGGTACTGGGGAGATACAGGTTCTGGGGAGATACAGGTACTGGGGAGATACAGGTACTGGGGAGATACAGGAACTGGGGAGATACAGGTACTGGGGAGATACAGGTACTGGGGAGATACAGGTACTGGGAAGATGCAGGTACTGGAGAGATACAGGTACTGGGGAGATACTGGTACTGGTGAGATACAGGTACTGGGGTGATACAGGTGCTGGGAAGATACAGGTACTGGGGAGATACAGGTACTGGGGAGATACAGGTACTGGTGAGATACAGGTACTGGGAAGATACAGGTACTGGGGAGATACAGGTACCGGGGAGATATAGTTACTGGGGAGATACAGGTACTGGGGAGATACAGGTACTGGGGAGATATAGGTACTGGGAAGATACAAGTACTGGGTAGATACAGGTACTGGGAAGATACAGGTACTGGGAAGATACAGGTACTGGGAAGATACAGGTACTGGGGAGATACAGGTACCGGGGAGATATAGTTACTGGGGAGATACAGGTACCGGGGAGATATAGTTACTGGGGAGATACAGGTACTGGGAAGATACAGGTACTGGGGAGATACAGGTACTGGGAAGATACAAGTACTGGGTAGATACAGGTACTGGGAAGATACAGGTACTGGGAAGATACAGGTACTGGGGAGATACAGGTACTGGGAAGATACAGGTGCAGGTTGAGAAATACAGATACGGGAGAAATTTGATGTGTGGATCTTATGGCAGCCGTGGTTCCAGTTGAGTCGCCAGTCGCCAAATATACGAACATTTGTAAACTTGTCATGATCTAAAATATCGATGAATTATTATTATAACTATGCTACCTTTGGATTGTTTAATATTTATCCTGACAGATATAGCCGAAAATATGTCCACCAATCACAATTACCATTACATACAGCCTTACGAGTGTGAGACCCAGGGTTGAGGTAATTGCATTTTTGGTTGACTAAATAAATTATTCCTACTCTATTTTGTTATAGGTTATTATTTCGTTTAATTAAGCATCATTTAGTTCTTAATTATTCTTCCTTGTTATTGTTATTTTATTCATGATCAATAAATAACTCGACAATTTAACAGAAATTGGCTCTTAAAGTGTTAGTCAATCAGATGAAACAATTAGCCACTGTATCACTTTTATTTACCAGTTTTCTCGTTCTTGATGCCATTAATAAGTGTCCGTCAATAAGTGGCTTCTGGTTGGGTTCTTTTTATCCCCTGCAGTGAGATAAATGATGCGGAAGAGCTTAGACGTCACATTGGCTGAGTGTGTTGAGTCACCTGGGAATAAATCAGCTCTTGTTGTTTGTTTGTTTGTGTGTGTGTTTGTGTGTTTTGAGGCTTTGCTTGGTGTCTCTCTCTCTCTCTCTCTCTCTCTCTCTCTCTCTCTCTCTCTCTCTCTCTCATCACTCGTTCCATCTCTCAAATCCTTCCCTCATTTAACCCCCCTCCTTCCCTCCCTCCCTCCCTCCCTCCCTCCCTCCCTCCCTCCTTCCCTCTTGCCTTCCTTCCCTCCCTCCCTCCCTCCCTCCTTCCTTCTCTCCTTCCTTCTCTCTCTCTCTCCCTCCTTCCCTCCCTCCCTCCTTCCTTCCCTCCTTCCTCTCTCTCTCTCCTCCTCCCTCCCTCCCTCCCTCCCTCCTTCCTTCCCTCCTTCCTTCTCTCCCTCCCTCCCTCCTTCCTTCCCTCCCTCCCTCCCTCCTTCCTTCCCTCCTCTCTCTCCCTCCCTCCCTCCCTCCCTCCCTCCCTCCTTCCTTCCCTCCTTCCTTCTCTCTCTCTCTCCTCCCTCCCTCCCTCCCTCCTTCCCTCCTTCCTTCCTTCCCTCCTCCCTCTCTCTCTCCCTCCCTCCCTCCCTCCCTCCCTCCCTCCTTCCTTCCTTCCTTCCCTCCTTCCTTCTCTCTCTCTCCCTCCCTCTCTCTCCATCATTTCAGCGCCCCATAACATATCTCTCTCAAAACAGCTGATTAAGAGTAACATTTCAGACCGGGTTAGGTAAAGACTCTTGAGGGAGAGGTCAAGCTGTTCTCACCTCTGACCTCTGACACTTTGACCTCTGACTTCTTGTGTCGTCGTTCCTGGAGTCGTACGTCGAGGAAGACACCAGTACACTCAAGGTCGGAGACGATTGAGACTCTATGAAGCAACACCTAAAGGTTAACCCTCAGGTTATTGTACCTTAAGGTTATCTAACCTAACCTAACCTAACCTAACCTAGCCTAACCTAGCCTAACCTAACCTAACCTAGCCAAACCTAACCTAACCTAACCTAACCTAACCTAACCTAGCCTAACCTAGCCTAACCTAACCTAACCTAGCCAAACCTAACCTAACCTAACCTAACCTAACCCTCGTCCCATGTAAGATATTTACTCATCAGGTGAACTGAGCTATAAGGCGGCTAACCTTCAACAGATCATTTTATAAGTATAGATTAAGTTATAAAGAACGCATACAATAATTCCCATAGAGTTATAGTATCATACAAGGTGAGTTAAAAGTTACGTTACTCACTTATACTTGACGTAACAAAGGTAAAGTATGTTAAGTATGTTTAGTTTAACAGAGGGGTGATACTTAAAGACAAAGTTTTTTTCCCAGTGGAGATAATTATAATATAAAACCCATCCTGGGAGAAAAAGATTATACTACATTTCGTTTTCATCTCGGCCTTAATTACAAAGATGTATTTTACGAGGCACTATTTTTCTGGGTTAGCATAAAGGGTATTTAGGCGTAATTTATATAATGATGAGGTAAAGAATTATTTTTTTTCACCTTCCTGGAGCTAAAGTTGGTGTGTGTGTGTGTGTGTGTGTGTGTGTGTGTGTGTCCATATCTGTTTGAAGTGTGTTTACATTGTCAGTCCCAGCTATACGTGACGTCACTGGTTCTTCTAAACTATATTGTGTTTTGTTTCTGTGGTTTTTTTTTTTTAGTTTAAGTTTTGGTCTGTCTGTCAGTTTTAGTTCCAATTTGCATTTTATTTGGAATTATCTTTTTATCCAGTTATTTGGTTCTTATTTGTATGTTTTCCCTTTGTCTCTTTTTCGTTCTGTCTGTCTGTCTCTTTCTTCCTCTTTATTCATCTCTCTCTCTCTCTCTCTCTCTCTCTCTCTCTCTCTCTTTCTCCACACCACAACGGGGCCACGTAATTGCCACGTGAAGTAATACCTGCCAATAGGTAGAAAGACAGTCGCAGGGTTGAACACGACCCCGGGCGGTGTTGTGGCTGACGTGACAAATTGTTTCTCAGTTGCCAGGTACAATATATCGCCTGTGTGTGTGTGTGTGTGTGTGTGTGTGTGTGTGTTTTCTAGTTCATTGGTTTACTTGTTAAGATCTTTTAGTGTATTTTTTTTATCTTTGTTCAAGTTCTGTTTAGTTCACTTCTATTTATTTTTTGTTCAAGTTGTTTAAAGTTCAGTTTTTTCCATGTTTAAGTTCTGGTAAGATCAGTTCACTCTTTGTTTAAGTTCTGTTAAATTGAATTCATTTCATATTTAACTTCTGTCTTTATTTCTACAGACAGTTGGCGGGTCGTTACTGTCTCCCATACCATACCCTAGTACTGACGGAGTTTATATACCTGTCTATCATCTGAATAGAGACTTTTTTACCTGTCTGCTGTCTAACTTCTTTCCGACAGTTCTTAGTGTGATTCCGTCTACCTCCAGTTCTGACGGGTTATGTTGATCATTTACTGTCAACTAAAAGGAGACATTTTCCATATGTCTACTGTCTAGTTTCTGTCCATCATTACCGGGTAAGGGTCGTGTACCTCACTGTTGACTGCCTTTACATGGCCCAACTCCCGTTTTTTCTGACCTGACTAATTGATGATTCTCGCTAGTGCGGATCAACCTGCCTAATGAGGACATCTTGATCACTCTTGTTATGTTGAAATACAAGAAAGTTTATGGTATATTTAGCTCTTAATAAAGTCAGTAGAGATGTTAAATACAAAAATTTTACCTCTGATTACGATGACTTAACCCCCTTGATTACGATGACTAAACCTCCTTGATTACGATGACTTAACCCTCTTGACTATGATAAATTAGTCGCCTGAATAATATGTCATCGTACTCAAGGAAATAGATTACCAGTACCTTAATCGAAGGGTTTTAGACATCGTACTCATGGGATTATGTCATAGTACTCAAGGTGTTGAGAGATGTTTTCACTGGACTAATTGATTGTAGTAATGGGCTTCAATCACTAAACTCAAGGGGTTAGCACATACTCAAGGGTTTGTCATGTACTCAAGGGACTGGCACGTACTCACGGTATTGACACGTCCTCAAAGATGTTGGCATCGTACTTAAAAGATTAAGTACTTTTAGGACTGCAAAGTAAGAACTTAACAAATAATTTTTCTCTCCTACCTTAAGTGTTGATCATCCTATTTTAATGTGAAATTGAGGTTCCTGAGTCACTATTATGGTGGTTCGGTCTTCCACGTCTCTCACACTGGAACTTTGATATAATTGTGATGAATATATTTACAGCCTCTGAACACCGAGCTAGTTATTAGTACTTAGTGGTGTGAGGGCATTAAGGCCACCAGACACACCCAGGTAAAGGTGCCAGTGAAAGAACAGTTTAATGCTTATTGGTGTGTTGAATGTGAAGCTTAGTTCCTCATGATTTGGTCTTGATTGTTCTATTCTCTTGAGTCTGTTATTCATCTGTCAGGGCTGGGGATGTAATGTCAGGGCTCAGAATATATGTCTGTCTGTCTGTCTGTCTGTCCATCCATCCGTCTGTATGTTGAGCCCTCTTGATAGCTTGATTTCCCCCCCCCCCCCTCCCCGGCGCCTTGGTCTGTTGGTGTTTTCCTGTAGAGGGTCACGTCACCTGGGTGTTATCTGTCTCTATTGGTTGTGGCGGTGACCTGCAGCTGTGTACGTTAAGGAGGAAAGAACCATGAACTTAAAATAACTTATTCAAGAAAGAAACCGAGAACTTAAGAGAACTTGAAGGAGGTAAGACGTTTCTAAGAACTAAAACAAAAAGAAAACTCTGTATTTACCAGAGCAAGACAGCGCCACCACAGAGGGTGAACGAGGCTTAGTCTGGCGGAGCTTCCAGAAAGAGGCCATTACTAGTTGCAGGGAATCGCCAGGCGCTGCTGACTGCTTATTCTGACGTTGTTTTTAGACTATAGACAAAAGACTTTTTGTCCTCAAAATTTTATTCCCTTGTGTGTGTGTGTGTGTGTGTGTGTGTTTTGTATACATATGCAGATTTTAGTGTTTAAATGCTGTATTACATCACCACAATAACAAAACTTTGATCCGTACATTCTAAAAGTATACATATACTTTTAGTTTCACTTAAATCAAGTGAGTCACATTTTGTAGAAGAAAAAACTTGATAATAACTCGAGACAAAGAATGTGTCGCTGGATCTCCATAAATGTTCAGAATTAAGCTTCAGTCGAGATTAAAAGTGGCGGATTTTTCAGATTGTTTCTCGCAAGTTTGAAGATAATATTATGTCGTCCTTATAAAACTTCTTTATGAGTCGGGAAGGTTTACTCTCGGTTAAAAGTTGTCTAACAAACTTCACGAGAGATGACTTGTGAGATTAATGGTCAGACGTGAAGTAATTTATTAATCTGTATGGAAGATGGACTTTTAAAGCGACAAAATATATGACGGTAAATTTTCTAATCAATTTAAAAATTCAGAAGTTTAGGAAGAAAGACATATATGACCAAGGATTTAGTCTAGGTGTAATTTTGACTCCATTGAGAGCTTCTAACGTTCCTTGTATTGCAGATTAGTTGAGGTGGTTAGGTAGTTAGGCACTTTCCCACTTCGCTTTATATTTTTTTGGGGGTGGGAGGGGGGGGGAGGGGGAACTTCACTTAGAGAGGAACATGAATCTTTGTCATCAGTATATTACATACGCCAGAGTCCCCCATCCTGTAATAGTGAAAATAAACTTACAGTAACTATATTAACTGTGAATACAAATACAACGATAACAGAATGTGGAAGTA
>CAUDMG010002478.1:857500-975000 GCA_958450375.1 Homarus gammarus | reverse complement strand
CACACACACACTCACACACACACGTCATCACACACACACACACACACACACTCACACACACACGTCATCACACACACACACTCACACACACGTCATCACACACACTCACTTACACACACGTCATCACACACACTCACTCAGACACACGTACTTAGACACACGTCATCATACACACACACACACACACACACACACACACACTCACTTACACACACGTCATCACACGCACACACACTCACACACACTTCATCACACACACTCACTTACACACACGTCATCACACACACACACACACACACACACACTCACGTCATCATACACACACACACTCACACACACGTCATCAAACACACACACACACACACGTCATCATACACACACACACTCACACACACGTCATCACACACACACACACACACACACACACACACACACGTCATCACACACACACACACTCACACACACGTCATCACACACACACACTCAATAGGCTAAAAAAAAGTTCTGTATTGCTATATCAAATTTCGTTGTCTACAGTACTCACGATCACAATTCCCTGGACACTTGGTCGTACCTGGTATATAATAGTTACGGGTCATATACGTGTTTGTCATATACCTGGTGAATAATATTTCTCATTATAAATTACTCCACAAAACACGAGATATTCCTCACTATATTAATGAGAAAAAAACAGAGTAAATATTTGTCTAATTCTTTATTGTATTCTTATCTTTTATCGCCTTTTATTTTTTCTTCTGTTTATTTTTATATTTTTGTTTCGTATTAATTATTGTTGTTGTTGTTGTTTTGTTTATGGTATTGTTGTTGTTGTTGTTGTTGTTGTTGTTGTTGTTGTTCTCCCTTACCCATATGATCCTCTGATATATAAAACCAGATAATAAAAAAAAGTAAAAAGAAAATAAATAAATATCCCAGGTAATTTCGTCCACAACTGTACCTTTGTGTAAATAAAATCCTATGAATTGGTTATTTTGGTTCCATAGTTCATCCATCACCCAGAGCTTTATCAATCACCCAACAATGACAGCAACAACCACCATACCATATCATAATCTGGTTGTTATTTACACAGGGCGGGTGATTTGTCATGTGTAGTGATTGATTCTGGGATGATGGTGTACAATAACCTATTAGTAGGGAATACAACGCTGTTGACTTTTATGTGGAATTCAATTTCATTATCAAGAATCTGACTCAAAGTAGAGGGTTTTGGGTACAGGTACAAATATTAGCATAGTACAGGTACAGGTACATATATATTCAAGTACAGGTACAGATACAACTACAGATACAAGTACAGATACAGATACAAGTACCGATACAAGTACAGATACAGATACAAGTACAGATACAAGTACAGATACAGATACAAGTACAGATACAAGTACAGATACAGTACAGCACAGATACAAGTACAGATACAAGTACATATACAAGTACAGATACAAGTACATATACAAGTACAGATACAAGTACAGATACAAGTACAGATACAGATACAAGTTCAGATACAAGTACAGATACAGATACAAGTACTTATACAAGTACAGATACAAGTGCAGATACAGATACAAGTTCAGATACAAGTACAGATACAGATACAAGTACAGATACAAGTACAGATACAGATACAAGTACAGATACAAGTACAGATACAGATACAAGTTCAGATACAAGTACAGATACAGATACAAGTACAGATACAAGTACAGATACAGATACAAGTACAGATACAAGTACAGATACAAGTACAGATACAGATACAAGTACAGATACAAGTACAGATACAAGTACAGATACAAGTACAGATACAGATGCAAGTACAGATACAAGTACAGATACAAGTACAGATACAGATACAAGTACAGATACAAGTACATATACAAGTACAGATACAGATACAAGTACAGATACAAGTACATATACAAGTACAGATACAAGTACAGATACAGATACAAGTACAGATACAAGTACAGATACAGATACAAGTACAGATACAAGTACAGATACAAGTACAGATACAAGTACAGATACAGATACAAGTACAGATACAAGTACAGATACAGATACAAGTACAGATACAAGTACAGATACAAGTACAGATACAAGTACAGGTACAAGTACAGATACAAGTACAGATACAAGTACAGATACAAGTACAGATACAAGTACAGATACAGATACAAGTACAGATACAAGTACAGATACAGATACAAGTACTTATACAAGTACAGAAACACATACAAGTATAGATACAGATACAAACACGGGACCAGATACAATTTCAGTTACAGTTACAGGTACAGGTACAGGGACTTCACAGTGCCAACAGTACACCAACACACTACACTGGATCAATACATACTGTATTACCCCCTACCGAGCCCACACAAAGAGACCACACCAAGCCGGTCTCGTCTCAAGGCTATCAACATAAATTGTCTACTCTTGCGCTAAACTTTCAACGTTTCTAAATGAGTTTATCAATTGCAAAGTTGTTGAATGTGTGTTTTATTGTGTTGTGTGGTGTGGTGTGTTGTGGTGTGGTGTGGTGTGGTGTTGTGTGGTGTGGTGTGTTGTGTTGTGGTGTAGTGTTTTGTGGTGATGTGGTGTGGTGTTGTGTGGTGTGGTGTGGTGTGGTGTGGTGTGGTGTGGTGTGTGTGGTGGTGTGGTGTGGTGTTGTAGTGTGGTGTGGTGTGGTGTGGTGGTGGTGTGGTGTTTTGTGGTGGTGTGGTGTGGTGTGGTGTGTTGTGGTGTAGTGTTTTGTGGTGGTGTAGTGTTTTGTGGTGGTGTGGTGTTGTAGTGTGGTGTGGTGTGGTGTTGTGTGGTGTGGTGTGGTGTTGTGCGGTGTGGTGTGGTGTTGTGTGGTGTGGTGTGGTGTGTTGTGTTGTGTGTAGTGTGGTGTGGTGTGGTGTTGTGTGGTGTGGTGTGGTGTGGTGTGGTGTGGTGTGGTGTTGTGTGGTGTGGTTTGGTGTGTTGTGTGGTGTGTTGTGTTGCGGTGTAGTGTTTTGTGGTGGTGTGGTGTGGTGTGGTGTGGTGTTGGGAGAAAGACAGACAGACAGAGATGGAAAGAGCATAAAGCAAAGAGAGGTTGTATGAAGAAGTAGGAGAGAAAGAGAAAGAGACACAGAGATCAAGAAAGGAGAGAAAGATGAAGTGTAGGTGTAAGGGAGATATCAGAAGGTACGGAGAGACGTAGAGAAGAATTAAGAGAGATGAGAGAGAAGAAGGGCAGAGATAGATACACAAATAGACGCCATTCAACAGTTAAATAGAGAGAAAAAGAATAAAGAAAGAGAGAGAGAGAGAGAGAGAGAGAGAGAGAGAGAGAGAGAGATATGTCATCGTCGCCTCTGTTTCCCTTTCCCTGTGTGGTTACTATACGATTTATTTCCCTATTTTCTTTATGATCAATACTCAGGAGAGTATCTATCTATCTATCTATCTATCTCTATCTATCTATCTATCTATCTATCTATCTATTTATCTATCTATCTATCTATCTATCTATCTATCTATCTATTTATTTCCTTGTTTGTTTGTCCGTCTGCATGTGTGTAACTATTTGAGAGTGGTGCAGTTAGAAAAAAATGGATTTTCGGTATTATGAAAAATATGCGTGGTTCGATACTACTACTACTACTACTACTACTACTACTACTTTTTTTTTTTTTTTTTTTTAAGTTATAACGTGGCCTCCAGCCTCCCCCAATAGCCACACCTTCTCCACCATTTATTTACCTTAATATTTAATATCCTAATACATAAGAAGCTATCCTATCTGTGTTAAATTAGTTGAGCCGCAGATCTATGCGGCATTCAGTGACTGTAGCCTCATAGTCAATATCTGCAGCAGTTGTTGGAGTAGGGGCAGAAGCTCTCGTTCCCCTGAGGCAGAGCAAAGCCGACCGAAGGTGAGAGAAAGACAGTCGACATCTCATCCAGGCTGTAACATAACTTCTGGGCTGCTGCTTCTGTTCGGAGATCAACTCCGCGAGTCTGGCGTAGAAACATCTTGCACTTGGGCCCATCCCACCAGAGGTTGTGAACACTAGAGGAGTGAAGCTGCCTTGATCAACGTTTTGAATTCTCTCCCCATATGCCCTTCTCTTGTCGTTCTCGTTCCTCCTATGTACAGCATCGAGGGCTAGGTTACGGTGACATACGGCCATGGGATCAAAAATCCTGATGTCGAAGAAAGCTCGCTGTCCCTGCGTCCAGAATCCTCGAGCACTGACGTCCACACGGGCTTCGTTAGATGTGTTTGAAGTCCTGTGTTGGAAGATCTCGCCATCCAATGGAAGGAGGGTCGGTTCTACCATGACGTCCCGACAGATTTCCTTCAACATATTTGCTGTGAGATCCCTTACCTCGTCATGCCTCATGCATATGAAGCCCCCCTTCTTGCAGACCATGGCGTGATTGCCATCATAGGAAGAGCCACACACGCATTGGGAGGGCAAACCTTCTACTGGCCAACCGTACCTTAGAGCAATGGCATCTGTAAATTCTTGTTTATTAAGACTGAAACCATTTGCCCTTATCGGTAACGTAGTTAACTAGTTCGAGGCGCCCACCTCCTGCGCTATAGCTACTTTTTTTTCTTCAAATTTTCTGGAACCTGCAGCAATAGTTGCTGCAACTTATCATTTTGGCAGTGCTGTCGATCTGTCGTAATGGACCTACGAATCTTATTTACTTCGCTGGTATCCACTTTCCCTGTTGCATTCTGGGCTATTATGTTGCATTCTGTGGCTATTTTGATGTTCAGTGGCAGCAATCTCCACTGGATTAGTTAGTCCCATCCCTCCCAGTCTGGTGGAAGTGCAAGAAGTGCTCTTTCTGCTGGGGTTAAGTCAGGGTGTTTCACTAGTTTGGGAATGAACTTGACACTGATAGCTTCTTCCAGAGGGTGGAGGAGGGTGTCCGATCTCAGGGATATTACGCATCAGGTTGTTCCAGCGATGCTTGACTCCATGGGTGAATGGTGCAAAGGCCGTATGTGGCTCTGTGTTAGCAATCTCAGACAGAGCTTGGATTTCACTAACCCACTCATTCACCTTTCCCGCTACGTACTCGGTCTTGAAGTCCCTAGTGCCAATTACTGCGCCTAGATGTCTTTGGCGATCCTTAGTTATTTTGACCTCACTTCCGCCAAAAACCTCCAAAGCCCGTTCATAATGTTCTGGCTTCACGATGAGGAAGGACTTGCTGGCGTTTGGGTGGTACCCTATTTGTGGACCTCGCGATGTTACCAAGTCCCACCACTTTTTGATGCACTCCACTTTTCCTGCTCCTGTAAGGTCATCAGCATATGCCACTTGCCTGACCCCAGTTGTTTCAAATTTTATTTCTTGTTGGAGCACTGATAGGCCAATTGCATACATTGCCATTGCAACGGGGTCCCCCTGTGTTGTTCCCTCGGTCGACTGTAGGATGGTATCACCTCGTAGATCCTTGTTGTTTACTATGTAGAGGTCTGAAGGATTCCTATACGAATTTTCAACATACATCGCAAAGCTTGGACACTTGATCTTGATGTTGTGCAGTGCAGCCTTGCGGTTAAGTATGTTGAATGAGTTTGAAGCATCCACCAGGAGAACGGTCTCACAATCACGCTGCTCAAATATCAATCTCATGGCGTGAATGGCCGCCTCCCCACCAGCCTGGTGGCCAGCACACACTTGTAGGTTCCCTGCTGCTGCCCTGACATCATCCTTTACCACCTCCATCATGCACTTTCCGATGATCCGCCGCAGCACTTTCCCCACCCCTATAGGTCTACATCCTGGTTTCTTTTCCAGAGGAATAAGGCGGCAGGCCGTCAGGGCCTGGAGGTGATGGCAGCAAGAGGATGCAAGCTTTCTTGCAAGGGCGGCAATGGCAGTGCAGAGATCGCTTGCTACAGGGCCAAACTTGTTTGTGCTGAGAATGACTCTCAAACCGTTTGCATCCAGACCTGAAGGGCCGGCTCCTCCTCGAGTCTTCAGTGCCTTTTTCCACACCATCTCTCCTGTTATTTTCTCGAACAGGACAGCATTTGGTGGGATATAGTCACCCTGGACCCTGATTCCTTCATCTTCGCTTGCAGGGGGATGTTTCTCTTTCAATAGTTTTAATGTCTCTCTATTTATTGGCATCACCCCACCGGAGGATTCCTCTGTGAGAAATCTTACCGCAAGAGACACTTTTCCCACACGCATTTTGTTTCCAAATTTTCTAGCCACGTCATCGGTGTTTTGCTTTCCGTCACCCGTAATTTATAGTCTCTCCTGCAGTGTTCTTGCTTCACATAGGAGATCATCTAGGGCCCCAGTCTGCCACATTGTCAATCTTCTCTTCATTGCTGCCACATTTTCTTTGTGCTTAGCCTTTGTGTGTGTCCTCTGACAAAATAGATGTGGTATTATTGCCAGTATTTGAAGAGCTAGGGGGGCGAGGAAGCGGTCCTGAGTGTAATCAGTCATGAAGCGAGTCATCTCCCGAATCATTTCTTTGGTGGCCGCACACTTGGGTGGTTCAGATAAGTTAGCGGGCGACCACCTGACACTTTCTGAGTAGGTTTCTTTGACCCATATGTCTGCATTTTCCATCGACATGCCATTCCACTGAGGCGGCTGTCTCTCATTCTCCTCGTGGACACCTGCTACTACTACTACTACTACTTTTTTTTTCAAAATGGCCTCCAACCTCCCCCAATAGCCATTCCTTCGCCACCATTTTATTACCTTAATATTAAATATCCTAATACATACTGTAAGTAGCTATCCTAGCTGTGTTGAGTTAGTTGAGCCTCAGATCTATGTGGCATTCAGTGACTGTAGCCTCATAGTCAATATCTGCAACTGTTGTCGGCTTTGGGGCCGATGCTCTAGTTCCCCTGAGGCAGAGCAAAGCCGACCGAAGGAGAGAGAAGGACAGTCGACATCTCATCCAGGCTGTAACATAACTTCTGGGTTGCTGCTTCTGTTCGGATATCACCTCCGCGAGTCTGGCGTAGAAACATCTTGCACATGGCCCCATCCCACCAGAGGTTGTAAGCACTAGAGGAGTGAAGCTGCCTTGATCAACGTTCTGAATTCTCTCCCCGTATCCCCTTATCTTGTCGTTCTCGTTCCTCCTGTGTGCAGCATCGAGAGCTAAGTTACGGTGACATGCGGCCATTGGATCAAAAATTCTGATGTCGAAGAAGGCTCGCTGTCCCCGAGTCCAAAATCTTCGAACACTGACGCCAACACGGGCTTCGTTGGATGTGTTTGAAGTCCTATGTTGGAAGATCTCACCGTCCAATGGCAGGAGGGTCGCTTCTACCATGACATCACGGCAGATTTCCTTCAACATATTTGCTGTGAGATCAACTTACTTCGTCATGCCTCTTGCATATGAAGCCCCCTTTCTTGCACACCATGGCGTGATCGACGTCATAGGAAGAGCCACACACGCATTGGGAGGGCAAACCTTCTACTGGCCTACCGTACCTTAGAGCATTGGCATCTGTAAATTCGTGTTTATTGAGACTGAAACCATTTGCCCTTATCGGTAACGTAGTTAACCAGTTCGAGGCGCCCACCTCCTGCGCTATAGCTACTTTTTTTTTCTCAAATTCTCTGGTACTTGCAGCAACAGTTGCTGCAACTTATCACTTTGGCCGTGCTATCGTTTCTGTCGTAATGGACCTTCGAATCTTGTTTACTTCACTGGTATCCACGTCCCCTGTTGCGTTCTGAGCTAGTATGTGGTCCGGGAGGTCTACTACTACTACTGCGACATTTTTTAATACAGTGGCCTCCCGCCTCCCCCAATAGCCACACCTACTACGAATACTACTTATTTTGATATTTACATTTTGTTTACTAATATTAACATACACACTAATTCATATTACTAACACAAATACTGAAAATGTATTACGCCAACACTAATAGCGGTACGGGAAATCAAGTCATTGGTAAAAGCATAAATGTTAACGCCACCAGCAGCTGTAGTGGAGTGCCTCAGGGTGACAGCTTACCTCCCCTTTTATTTACAACTCATTAAAACTCTGTGATATACAGGTAAATACTGATTTAATTATGTGGTATATAATCAAAGGGTTAGTACACGTGTGCGGGATCTATCTATCTATCTATCTATCTATCTATCTATCTATCTATCTATCCACGAGGAGACAAGTGCGGATAGTAGGGTGAGTGAGGGAGAATCTCTCTCTCTCTCTCTCTACCTCACCCACACTTTAACCTCTGTCCCTTTGTTGTTAATCCCTCTGGGCTTAATTCTGTCTTCTGCTGTTTCCTTCTGTCCTTTGGGATGCTTTACTCTCTCTCTCTCTCTCTCTCTCTCTCTCTCTCTCTCTCTCTCTCTCTCTCTCTCTCTCTCTCTCTCCAAGTTCCTCGAGGCCTCAAAGGAATACAATATTCAGTATGGAACGTAATGGGTACAAAATACAGTACAGCAGTAATAGGATACAAGACTCAGGATACAGGACAAGACGCAGAATACAGAATACAATAGACAAGATAAAGGATACTATAGTCAGGATACAGGATACAATAGACAAGATAAAGGATACTATAGTCAGGATACAGGATACAATAGACAAGATAAAGGATACTATAGTCAGGATACAGGATACAATAGACAAGATAAAGGATACTATAGTCAGGATACAGGATACAATAGACAAGATAAAGGATACTATAGTCAGGATACAGGATACAATAGACAAGATAAAGGATACTATAGTCAGGATACAGGATACAATAGACAAGATAAAGGATACTATAGTCAGGATACAGGATACAATAGACAAGATAAAGGATACTATAGTCAGGATACAGGATACAATAGACAAGATAAAGGATACTATAGTCAGGATACAGGATACAATAGACAAGATAAAGGATACTATAGTCAGGATACAGGATACAATAGACAAGATAAAGGATACTATAGTCAGGATACAGGATACAATAGACAAGATAAAGGATACTATAGTCAGGATACAGGATACAATAGACAAGATAAAGGATACTATAGTCAGGATACAGGATACAATAGACAAGATAAAGGATACTATAGTCAGGATACAGGATACAATAGACAAGATAAAGGATACTATAGTCAGGATACAGGATACAATAGACAAGATAAAGGATACTATAGTCAGGATACAGGATACAATAGACAAGATAAAGGATACTATAGTCAGGATACAGGATACAATAGACAAGATAAAGGATACTATAGTCAGGATACAGGATACAATAGACAAGATAAAGGATACTATAGTCAGGATACAGGATACAATAGACAAGATAAAGGATACTATAGTCAGGATACAGGATACAATAGACAAGATAAAGGATACTATAGTCAGGATACAGGATACAATAGACAAGATAAAGGATACTATAGTCAGGATACAGGATACAATAGACAAGATAAAGGATACTATAGTCAGGATACAGGATACAATAGACAAGATAAAGGATACTATAGTCAGGATACAGGATACAATAGACAAGATAAAGGATACTATAGTCAGGATACAGGATACAATAGACAAGATAAAGGATACTATAGTCAGGATACAGGATACAATAGACAAGATAAAGGATACTATAGTCAGGATACAGGATACAATAGACAAGATAAAGGATACTATAGTCAGGATACAGGATACAATAGACAAGATAAAGGATACTATAGTCAGGATACAGGATACAATAGACAAGATAAAGGATACTATAGTCAGGATACAGGATACAATAGACAAGATAAAGGATACTATAGTCAGGATACAGGATACAATAGACAAGATAAAGGATACTATAGTCAGGATACAGGATACAATAGACAAGATAAAGGATACTATAGTCAGGATACAGGATACAATAGACAAGATAAAGGATACTATAGTCAGGATACAGGATACAATAGACAAGATAAAGGATACTATAGTCAGGATACAGGATACAATAGACAAGATAAAGGATACTATAGTCAGGATACAGGATACAATAGACAAGATAAAGGATACTATAGTCAGGATACAGGATACAATAGACAAGATAAAGGATACTATAGTCAGGATACAGGATACAATAGACAAGATAAAGGATACTATAGTCAGGATACAGGATACAATAGACAAGATAAAGGATACTATAGTCAGGATACAGGATACAATAGACAAGATAAAGGATACTATAGTCAGGATACAGGATACAATAGACAAGATAAAGGATACTATAGTCAGGATACAGGATACAATAGACAAGATAAAGGATACTATAGTCAGGATACAGGATACAATAGACAAGATAAAGGATACTATAGTCAGGATACAGGATACAATAGACAAGATAAAGGATACTATAGTCAGGATACAGGATACAATAGACAAGATAAAGGATACTATAGTCAGGATACAGGATACGATAGACAGGATAAAGGATACTATAGTCAGGATACAGGATACGATAGACAGGATACAGGATACGATAGACAGGATACAAGACACAATAGACAGGATACAAGATACGATAGACAGGATACAGGATACGATAGACAGGATACAAGACACAATAGACAGGATACAGGATACAATAGACAAGATAAAGGATACTATAGTCAGGATACAGGATACAATAGACAGGATACAGGATACAATAGACAATAGACAGGATACAAGATATGATAGACAAAATACAGGATACGATAGACAGGATACAGGATACAACAGACAGGATACAGGATACGAGATAATATACAGGATACAATAGACAGGATACAGGATACAATAGACAGGATACAGGATACAATAGACAATAGACAGGATACAAGATATGATAGACAAAATACAGGATACGATAGACAGGCTACAGGATACGATAGACAGGATACAGGATACGATAGACAGGATACAAGACACAATAGACAGGATACAGGATACAATAGACAAGAGACAGGATACAAGATATGATAGACAAAATACAGGATACGATAGACAGGATACAGGATACGATAGACAGGATACAGGATACGATAGACAGGATACAGGATACAATAGTCAGGATACAGGATACGAGATGAGATACAGGATACAATAGACAGGATACAGGAAACAATAGACAGGATACAGGATACAATAGACAGGACAAGTGGTCGCGGGCCCTTCGTGCCCTTGTGAAAGTTTGAACGCTCGTGACAGGGTGCAGCGAATGAGGGTGAGCCAAATCCCTAGACTTGCATGGTTAATTAGGGTGGGTCAAGTCCGTAGACCTGCATCGTTTTCCATCGTAAATAAAATTGTTAATTAATGGCTTCCTAAAGAAACCATCGACATGGGACCAGGTTTGTTCCACTCTACGAATTGTTTGCGATTTTTCCACCAAGTTTGATGAAAAACGATTGTGCAGTTTCTGCTGCCCAGAACAGACAGACAGACAGACAGACAGACAGACAGACAGACACACGGCTAGTCCTATAGTATATTAGATACATAATACGAGATAAGATACAGGATACAATAGACAAGATACAGAATACGATAGATAGGATACAGGATACGATAAACAGGATACAGGATACAATAGACAGGATACAGAATTTACGATGTAGAATAAAATACACAAGAAGATACATAATACTATACAGTATAACGGATACAGGAGAAGAAAGAAGAGGTAGAAGAGAAGGAAAAGGTGGAGGAGGAAGGGGGAGGAAGAAAGAAGAGGTGGGGGAGGAAGAGAAAGAAAAGAAGAGGTGGAGGACGAGGAGGAGGGGGAGTAAGAAAAGGAAGAGGTGGGGGAGGAAGAGGAAGAAAAGGAGGAGGTGGAGGAGGAGGAGGAGGAGGAGGAAGAAGAAGTGGAAGATGAGGAGGGGGAGGAGGAGGAAGAGATGGAGGAGGAGGAGGAGCAGGAGGAAGAAAAGGAAGAGTTGGAGGAGGAGGAGGAGGAAGAGATGGAGGAGGAGGAGGAGGAGGAGGAGGAGGAAGAGGTGGAGGAAGAAAAGGAAGAGGTGGAGGAGGAGGAGGAGGAGGAGGAGGAGGAGGAAAAGAAAGAGGTGGGGGACGAGGAGGAGGAGGAGAGGAAGCAATATCCTTGAGTTTCCGGAACAAATTTCCCGTCCTTGTTGTGAGTCTCTCTCTCTCTCTCTCTCTCTCTCTCTCTCTCTCTCTCTCTCTCTCTCTCTCTCTCTCTCTCTCTCTCTCTCTCTTCATCATTAGTCTTTCTATTACCTCTTCCTTTTTCTTCCTCTTTCCTCTTCTTCCTATTCTTATTTCATCTTTTTCCATGTCTTTTTTCCTCTACTTCCTCCATCTCCTCTTCTTATTCTCTTTTCTCTCCGTTCTCCTTCTCTTCCTCCTTCTTATCATCATCAACCACCACCACCACCACCACCACCACCACCACCACCACCAACCACCACCACCACCAACCACCACCACCACCACCACCACCACCACCACCACCAACCACCACCAACCACCACCAGCACCACCACCACCAACCACCACCACCAACCACCACCACCACCACCAACCACCACCAGCACCACCAGCACCACCACCAACCACCACCACCACCACCAACCACCACCACCACCACCACCAGCTGTAATAACACAATGCACCTGGATGGCGGACAATCTGCGTGTTGGCGGTAGTGAGGTGTTCCAGGAAGCCAGAGCGGACCTTAAAAAAAAAGCCCCTGGAGAAGCCCTGACAATGAAACCCTGAGTGGAGAAGCTTTGATTACGAAGACCGTGAAAGGAGAAGCTCTGAAGCCCTTTGACGTGATGATTTTTGGGAAGCTCTTGTGATGTCTTTCTTGTTGTCTGGAAAAAACACCTCTGAAAGTCTTAAGTAAGGCGTGAGGAGAAAGCCCTAATGAAGCCCTGAAACTACTAAGGCGTGAGAAGGAAACCCAGAGGAAGAAGCCCTGAAAAGTTCCTAATTAAACCCAAGGTAACCCTAAAAGTTCTGAAGCCCTGAAGAAGTCTTTAAAAGTGCTGGAACAAACCTCTTAGGAAGAAACCGTAATGAAATCTTAATAAACAGTCTGTAATAGGACTAAAAAATGTCTTAAGGAAGCCTACAGAGGAAACCCTAAAGAAACTCTCGAAAAGAAACCCTTTGATAGTTAAGAAGAAGCCCCGAGGAAGAACTGAAAGACCTGAAGGAGTCCTGAAGCTTCTGAAATTTAGCTTCAACTGGAGTTTCTTCTCTCTTCTCTCTCTCTCCTTCATTCTGGTATTGACAAGCTCAACGAGAGACGTAAACCAACTTGCTACATCCTCCTCCTCTTCCTCTTTCCCCCTTCTCCTCCTCCTCCCTCTTCTCCTCCTCCTCCTCCCCCCTCTCCTCCTCCTCCTCCCTCTTCTCCTCCTCCTCCTCCCCCTTCTCCTCCTCCTCCTCCCTCTTCTCCTCCTCCTCCTCCCTCTTCTCCTCCTCCTCCTCCCCTTCTCCTCCTCCTCCCCTTCTCCTCCTCCTCCTCCCTCTTCTCCTCCTCCTCCTCCCTCTTCTCCTCCTCCTCCTCCATCTTCTCCTCCTCCCTCTACCCCTTGTCAACCCTCCTATATCCCGTCCTCTCCCTCCCCCCTTTCTTTTCCTTCTCTCCCTCTTCCTTATCCTCCTTCTCTTCCTTTTCCTCCTTCTCCTTCTCTTCCCCTCTCAATCCTCTTCCCTCTCCTCCTCCTCCTCTTCGTTCTTGTCATCAACACTCTTGCGTTATCCACATGCAAGACGTACAGATTAAATAGAAGCACAAGGCGAATAAAAAGAGTAACACAGCAAAATACAATAAAACAAGGAGGTGAGGAGTGAGAGAAAGGGGAATACAATAAACAGGAATAAAGAGACAAAAAAGGGGGAAGAAAGAATAGTTTCCGAAATGTAATAAATGGAAGAGGAAAATTTAATAAAGAGGGTAATAAGGGGGGAGAGAGATAAATGATGGAATAAGACATAAACAGAAATGGGAGGAAAATGTGATGAAATATTTAAGGTACATAAGAAAATCGGGAATAAAGGAGAAAATATGAAAGAAAGATGATAAAAGAGATGTATAAGGTGACAAGGTAAAAGGCTGATAAACGGAGGAGAATAAGTAGATGAAATAATTATGAGAATACTTGGTACTCATTAGGTTATCTCTCTCTCTCTCTCTCTCTCTCTCTCTCTCTCTCTCTCTCTCTCTCTCTCTCTCTCTCTCTCTCTCCAAACTGTGTTATAATTCTCCCCCCTCCAACAATGTGTTATGCTTCTCCCTCCTCCAACACTTTTGTCTCCCTCCTCCAACACTGTGTTATGCTTCTCCCTCCTCCAACACTGTGTTATGCTTCTCCCTCCTCCAACACTGTGTTATGCTTCTCCCTCCTCCAACACTTTTGTCTCCCTCCTCCAACACTGTGTTATGTCTCCCTCCTCCAACACTGTGTTATGGTTCTCCCTCCTCCAACACTTTTGTCTCCCTCCTCCAACACTGTGTTATGTCTCCCTCCCCCAACACTGTGTTATGCTTCTCCCTCCTCCAACACTTTTGTCTCCCTCCTCCAACACTGTGTTATGACTCCCTCCTCCAACAATAGTCCCTCCCTGTCCACTTATCCATCAATGACATCCTCCTCCTCCCCACATTCCTCCTCTTCCCCCCACTCCTCCTCCTCCCAACACATGACCAATCCATTTCTTCCTTCTCATTTATCAAACTTATGAGGCACTTCCTCCCTCCGTCCGCCTTACCAACCACCCCCTTCGTCTTGTCGTTGCTGTCCACACAAGCCAATCTCCTCCAGTCTCCTCCTCTTTTGTATTCTCATCTCTAAAATCTCTCCCGTCCTTAAGTGTCCGTGTTTCATGTCCTTAAGTGTCCGTGTATTACGTATTTAAGTGTCTGTGTTTTACGTGCTTGTGTGTCTGTTTTACGTACTTAAGTGTCCGTTGTTTTACTTACTTAATTGTCCGTGTTTTATGGACTAAAGTGTCCGTGTTTAACGTACAGTCAACCAAAGATGCACTGACACTCTCGCCATCATCTCCTGCTTCCACCTGAGATCCCTCGTCGGCAAATTGCTGTTCGACACTACAGCTGCATCCACCCCATACAACCACGTACTGATAGACATAAGAAAAACTAAAATACAACTGTTGAAAAAATTATCAACAACTCGTAATTGACGTGTATGTGTGTGTGTGTGTGTGTGTGTGTGTGTGTGTGTGTGTGTGTGTACTGTAACTGTGCTGATACTCCTTGCTAAATGACCCTCTCTCTCCCCATGTTATTATGTTTTACAATATAATGAACCACTTATGTCATTTGTTCAGCTCATGGCTGCTATATACAACCGTTAATTATTATTATTATCACACACACACACACACACTGTATACGTCGCACCCACCTCCTTATCGCATATGCAAATTAGATAGTACTATAGTTCCTCACGCCATACAATTTGTTCCTTGTTACGTATGCAAATTAAGTAGACTCACAGCTTATGTGACTTACACTTCAGACGGGACAATGTTGTTTGGTTTAGGCAGTAGAGGGGGAATATAGTGAAAAGAGAGAGAGAGAGAGAGAGAGAGAGAGAGAGAGACAGAGAGAGAGAGAGAGAGAGAGAGCTAGCTTCCCCCTCCAGTGACTACATTTTTCTTGTGACTGTGAACATGTTTCTTCCACATTAATAACCAATCGTGTTCAATTTCTCATCGTTTCTTTACAGGTAAGAACTGACACGTGATGCCCCTCCCCCCCACGTGAGAGACACAAGGTGAGGGAAGGAAGTGAATAAATAAGAAGTTAAGGAAAGTGCAGTGAATAAAGGAGTAAGTGAATAATGTTCTGAGGGTTAATATAGTGCAAGAGAGAGAGAGAGAGAGAGAGAGAGAGAGAGAGAGAGAGGAGTTAGGTAAAGGTAAGGAAGAAGAGAGAGAGAATGAAAGAGAGGGAAAGGTAAGGAGAGAGATAGGAAGAGAGAGTGAAAGAATGAAAGAAAAAAAAAGAAAAAATTAAATATATAGAGAATGAAAGACAAGGAGAGAGAGAACTAGAAAAAATAAAGAGAGAGAGAGACAGAGAGAGAAATGAGAGACACGGTGAGAGAAAATTAAGACAGAGATAAATGCACATAATGAAAGGAAAATTATTATGACGAATCAAGCGTTAAAAATAATTCAGCTGAGTTTTACAATGTGTTATTTTTTTCATAAGAGCGTCTAATTAACCTGTTTGTTTTAATTTACTTACAAGATTCTGTTTTAATTTACTTATAAGGTCCTGTTTTAATCTACTTACAAGGTCCTGTTTTAATCTATTTACAAGGTCCTGTTTTAATCTACTTACAAGGTCCTGTTTTAATCTACTTACAAGGTCCTGTTTTAATCTACTTACATGGTCCTCTTTTAATCTACTTACAAGGTCCTGTTTTAATCTACTTACAAGGTCCTGTTTTAATCTACTTACAAGGATAATCTTATGAATCCCACTTCTTCCGACCCCCCCCCCCCTCCCCCTTTTCTATGGTATTATTATGTAGCGCAAATGAGTTCCACAGAATTAGTAGAAAAACAGACGAGGAGGCTCTTGTATATGTCATATTTTTCGTCCACTTGATGTTATTGTGCAGGCTAATTAGTCTCTCAGGTGAAAAAAATAATTATAAGCTGTTTATCCTCCTCATCAAAGACTAGAAAAGTAGTATTTTTTTTTTCTCGAACACATGAAGTTATTTTTGGAACTTTGTTGAGGTTAAAGTTCAAGTGATACCATGAAGAGAGTTTTGAACTGAAGGGAACTTATTTGTATAGAAATACGTCTTTTTTTTTAAGAACTTGATTAACCTGAGAGTAAATATTTGTGAATGGAAAATATTAAACTTTAGAGAGTTGTTAATTGAGTTACAGGAAAATAGTGAACATGGTTTATGAAGTGGGAGGAAAAAGTGGATTTCTATGCATTTTATCCAATGGAAGAAAAAGAGTAATTGAGGAATATGGAAAATCGCGCAAATATTCTTTAAGATAAAATGAGCAAGACAGAGAGAAGGGGAGGAATCTAACTTACTGGACAGGTGAGAGACACGAGGTTGAGTATCCCTGTATTAAAGTACATCTACATAATCTCCTTCAGGGATTCCTACAAGGACTTTAGATGGGTCCTGTGACTATACAAGAGGTCCTACTTGACTCTCGGAGCACCATAGAACAAGAACGCATAGGATATTATGTTATTCAATGGTCTGGATATTGTATAGCAAAAGGGAGCTCTTGCGGGTGTGTGTGTGTGTGTGCGTGTGTGTGTGTGTGTGTGTGTGTGTGTGTGCTGAACCCCACCAAGATCAGACCCCCCATTAGAACTGAATACCCATTACCAGAGCTAGATCCCATTTAACCAGCCACCTAAATATATACACATAAGCCTCCCCCTCCCCCCACCACACATTCAGCTTCTCTAACACCAGACGATAGTGAGTCAACACCTGAACTGTCTATCTCATTAGTGTGTCCCTGTAAAGCCCCCAATTAAGGTGTAATTCAGGATCCACCTTTGTATTGTGAAGGATTTAGCACACCACAAAGGGTTAAAATCTGGTGTTAATCTGTATTCTGTTAATTACACGTAAATTCTATTCTCTCGGGTGTCAGATTATTTTGTAATGATGGCGATTTTGTGATTCTCGTGTGTGTGTGTGTGTGTGTGTGTGTGTGTGTGTGTGTGTGTGTGTCGGTTTGTATATCAATAAGTATATAAATAATGTCTTTTCTATAAGCACAATTCCCACCCTCTCTTACACCCACCACTTACACCACCACTTAAGATCTCTCTCTTACACCTCACCACTTAAACCACTACTTACACATACCACTTGAACCATCACTTACACCCATCACTTAAACCACCACTTAAATTCACCTCTTAAACCACCACTTGCACTCATCACTTGAACCATCACTTACACCCACCACTTAAACCACCAATTACACTCACGACGAAAATCACCACTTACTGTACATTCAGCACGTTAACCACCTCTTACGCTCACCAGTTAAATCACCACTTACACTCACCAATCAAAACCACTTAAACCACCACTTACACCCAATACTTGAATCTCCACTTACACTCACCACTAAAACTACCACTTACACTCACCACTTTAACTACCATTTACACTCACCACTTAAACCACCAATTACATCCAGAACTTAACCCAACACTTGCACCCACCACTTAAACCACCACTTAGACTCACCACTTACATCCACCACTTAAACCACCACTTAGACTCAACACTTACACTCACCACTTGAACCATCACTTACACCCATCACTTAAACCACCACTTACACTCACCACTTAAACCACCATTTACATTCACCACTTGAACCATCACTTACACCCAGCACTTAAACCACCACTTACACTCACCATTTAAACCCCCACTTACATTTACCACTTGAACCATCACTTGCACCCAGCACTTGAACCACCACTTACACTTACCACTTAAACCACCACTTACACTCACCACTTGAACCACCACTTACACTTACCACTTAAACCACCACTTACACTCAACTTAATCCGCCACTCACCTCTTAAACCACCATTTACACTCACCCTAACCACCACTTACCACTTGATCCATCACTTACACTTACCACTTGAACCACCACTTACACTTACCACTTAAACCACCACTTACACTCACCACTTGAACCCTCACTTACAGTCACCACTTGAACCACCACTTACACCCAACACTTAAACCACCACTTACACTCACCATTTAAACCACCACTTACATTTACCACTTAAACAACCACTTACACTCACCACTTAAACCACCACTGGCCTCTTAAATTACCACTCACACTCACCACTTAAACCACCATTTACACTCACCACTTACCACTTGAACCACCACTTACCTCTTAAACCACCACTTACACTCACCACTTACACCCATCACTTAAAATCTCTCTTACACCCACCACTTGAACCACCACTTGCCACTTGAACCACCACTTACGAAACAATACATAAATGTTTTCCTGCTCTCCTTAACAGAAGTATTCAATAAGACAGTAGTTGTTGTTGGTGTAGTGTTGTTCAGGGGGACGTATTTCTTACCTTCGTGACACAAGACGTTATTGAGGACGCTACAATACCTCCCAGTCAGCGGCCAGAAATGAAATTGTTTTGTTACTGTGGTTGAGAACTTTTTTTTTTTTTTTTTTACCTGTTGGTCTTATTGTTGCTGTTGTGTGGTGGGGGTGTTCCTCTCTCTCTCTCTCTCTCTCTCTCTCTCTCTCTCTCTCTCTCTCTCTCTCTTTCTCTCTCTCTCTCTGATTCTCAAAGACTTTTATGTTAATTTTCCCACAACTCGGCATGTATAAGCGCTTCTATAACAGGCTCATTCACTTAAGTTATCACAAAGATCGATTTCCAATAGTTCGTAAGTTAAATTTTGAATGTAACTTCCATCATAAATAGGGTTGGAAGAATAATTTAATCGTAAGAGTATTTGTGAATAGGAGAACGTATTTTAGGGAATCTTGACCCTAAGTTAAGACAAAATGAGACGTATTTCCTGTTATATCCTAAGTCAGAGATTCACAATGAGAACGTAAATGCAAAGTGAACGTGTCTTATTAAGGTAGAGTCTTAAGTGCAAATTTTATCTCCTAACTGGTACTAAGTGAACGTACATAGTGAAGGAAGGATTTACTGTTTGTGTCAATATTTATCATCGTAATTTTTGTTTTTATCTTAAGTCAACGGGAAATAATAATCGTAAGGACTTTTAAGAATCCGTATTTTTGTCGCAGTGATGAGAGACATTCAGGTAGAATTAAGTGAGACAGTTAAATTCTTCCTCACTTCTCCAGGTAAGAACGATAAAAATGTGATTAAGGGAACAATTGTTTGGAGGATCTGAACCAGGGCGAGTTAAGACAGGGAGAGTTAAGACAGGGAGAATAAAAATGATGACAGTTAAGACAGAGACGTTGACCCTCTATGACAGGTAGAAGCTGACGGGAGATTACTTAGTTAGACAGGACCTTAGTTGACATTAAGTCGCTTACCACCACTACTACCACAGTAATCACCACCACCACCACCACCACCATAACCACCACCACTACCACCACCACCATAACCACCATAACCACCACCACCACCACCACCATAACCACCACCACCACCACCACCACCACCACCACCACCATAACCACCACCACCATAACCACCATAACCACCACCACCACCACCACCACCACCACCACCACCATAACCACCACCACCATAACCACCATAACCACCACCACCACCACCACCACCACCACCACTAGATGCTGTTGCCAGGTTCTTGTTGTAGGTACTATGTCTCACTTAACCTACTGAGAGAGTACTTGTCTCTCTCTCTTTCTTTCTCTGAATTTATCTCTCTGTATCTATTGCACTCTCTCTCTCTCTCTCTCTCTCTCTGTCTCAATAGGTATGTCTGTCTGTCTGTCTTGCTGTCTATCTGTCTGTCCTCTCCCCCTCTCTTTCTTGCTTTCTTTCTTTCTTTCTATCTTTCTTTCCTTCTCTTTGTCTCTCTGTCTCTCTCTCCATTTTATTTATCTTTCTTTTTTCTTTTACTCTCTCTCTCTCTCTCTCTCTCTCTCTCTCTCTCTCTCTCTCTCTCTCTCTCTCTCTCTTCATAGTTTCAGTACCTTATTTACCTCACCTGTACTCAACCACACCATCCCTTCATCAGCTTGTTTTGAGTGATTCCTGATTGTAATGAGCGAATGTTCTGATTTGGGGAGACCATCAGAGGCTGAGAAGACACCATTTCATTTGCGGTCTATTCAACCTCCTTCCAATCAACTCCTATTCAACTCTTTCAATTCTTCGTTTTTTTTTTTCGGTCAATGGTTCTCGCTCGGGTCTTATTTGTGCTTGTTGTCATTAATTTTATGTTGTTCTGTCTATTTCAACTTGTCTGTAGAGGTTCTGTCTATCCAATTCTGTGTATTCGGTTTTGACTATCCGGGACTCTCTATCCAGTTTTGTTTATCCAGAGCTGTCAATCCATTTCTGTATATCCAGGTCTGTCTATTCAGTTCCGTCAATCCAGTTTTTACTTTTCAAGGAGCTCAGTCTATGTGTTTTCTCTATTCACTTAATCCCTATCTAAGCTTGCTCCCAACCTCCTCCTAGTATAATCTTCGACTTATCCTGTGCCATCTATCCTCGCTCTAGTTAAGCTTGATACCACCCTGTAATCCCTATCCCCGCTCTAGTTAAGCTTGATACCACCCTGTAATCCCTATCCCCGCTCTAGTTAAGCTTGATACCACCTTGTTATCCCTATCCCCGCTCTAGTTAAGCTTGATACCACCCTGTAATCCCTATCCTCGCTCCAGTTTAAACCCTTCTTATTTTGTGGCTCTCTCCTCCTTCCTTCACACCCATCCTCATCCTGACTTACCCCGTATTCATCCTAATATCCTCAATACTTCCTTACCTGCTTTCATCATCCGTTTTCATTCTTCTTTCATCACCCCACCTTCCCTCCATCACCCCACCTTCCCTCCATCACCCACGCCTTCCCTTTATCACCCCACCTTCCCTCCATCACCCACGCCTTCCCTCCATCACCCCACCTTCCTTCCATCACCCCACCTTCCTTCCATCACCCCACCTTCCCTCCATCACCCACACCCTCCCCCCATCACCCACATCCTTCCTCCATCACCCCACCTTCCCTCCATCACCCACGCCTTCCCTCCATCACCCCACCTTCCCTCCATTACCCCACCTTCCCTCCATCACCCCACCTTCCTCCCATCACCCCGCCTTCCCTCCATCACCCCACCTTCCCTCCATCATCCTACCTTCCCTCCATCACCCCACCTTCCCCCCATCACCCCACCTTCCTTCCATCACCCCACCTTCCCTCCATCACCCCACCTTCCCTCCATCACCCCACCTTCCTTCCATCACCCCGCCTTCCCTCCATCACCCACACCTTCCTTCCATCACCCCACCTTCCCTCCATCACCCACACCTTCCTTCCATCACCCCACCTTCCCTCCATCACCCCACCTTCCCTCCATCACCCACACCTTCCTTCCATCACCCCACCTTCCTTCCATCACCCCACCTTCCTTCCATCACCCCATCTTCCCTTCATCACCCACACACTCCCCCCATCACCCACACCCTCCCCCATCACCCACACCCTCCCCCCATCACCCACACCCTCCCCCCATCACCCACACCCTCCCCCATCACCCCCACCCTCCCCCCATCACCCACACCCTCCCCCATCACCCCCACCTACCCCCCATCACCCACACCCTCCCCCCATCACCCAAACCCTCCCCATCACCCCCACCTACCCCCCATAACCCACACCCTCCCCCCATCACCCACACCCTCCCCCCATCACCCACACCCTCCCTCTATCACCCCCACCTACCCCCCATCACCCACACCCTCCCCCCATCACCCACACCCTCCCTCCATCACCCACACCCTCCCCCATCACCCACACCCTCCCTCCATCACCCACACCCTCCCTCCATCACCCACACCCTCCCCCCATCACCCACACCCTCCCTCTATCACCCCCACCTACCCCCCATCACCCACACCCTCCCCCATCACCCAAACCCTCCCTCCATCACCCACACCCTCCCCCCATCACCCACACCCTCCCTCCATCACCCACACCCTCCCCCCATCACCCACACCCTCCCTCCATCACCCACACCCTCCCCCCATCACCCACACCCTCCCTCTATCACCCCCACCTACCCCCATCACCCAGACCCTCCCCCATCACCCACACCCTCCCCCCATCACCCACACCCTCCCCCCATCACCCACACCCTCCCTCCATCACCCACACCCTCCCCCCATCACCCACACCCTCCCTCCATCACCCACACCCTCCCCCCATCACCCACACCCTCCCTCTATCACCCCCACCTACCCCCATCACCCAGACCCTCCCCCATCACCCACACCCTCCCCCCATCACCCACACCCTCCCCCCATCACCCACACCCTCCCTCCATCACCCACACCCTCCCCCCATCACCCACACCCTCCCTCCATCACCCACACCCTTCCCCCATCACCCACACCCTCCCTCTATCACCCCCACCTACCCCCATCACCCAGACCCTCCCCCATCACCCAGACCCTCCCCCATCACCCACACCCTCCCTCTATCACCCCCACCTACCCCCCATCACCCACACCCTCCCCCCATCACCCACACCCTCCCTCTATCACCCCCACCTACCCCCCATCACCCACACCCTCCCTCTATCACCCCCACCTACCCCCCATCACCCACACCCTCCCCCCATCACCCACACCCTCCCTCTATCACCCCCACCTACCCCCCATCACCCACACCCTCCCTCTATCACCCCCACCGACCCCCCATCACCCACACCCTCCCCCCATCACCCACACCCTCCCTCCATCACCCACACCCTCCCTCCATCACCCACACCCTCCCCCCATCACCCACACCCAACCACCATCACCCACACCCTCCCCCATCACCCACACCCTCCCCCCATCACCCACACCCTCCCCCATCACCCACACCCTCCCTCCATCACCCACACCCTCCCCCCATCACCCACACCCTCCCTCCATCACCCACACCCTCCCTCCATCACCCCACCATCACTCTCCTGCCATCGTCTATTCTGACAGGAGTTCAGGACCACTGAAGCGTGACCAGACTAGTGATGTTTATCATGTGTACGTGGAGGCTTCTCTTCCTCTTCTTCCTCCTCCTCATCCACCTCCTCCCCTTCCTCCTTCTCCGCCTTTAATTCCAGGAATTTTAGTGAATTTGGGGTCGTAATTCCAAATCCTGACCTAAAATCCACTTATTTTACTAAGACCTACTTCCCAAATTTATACTCCTAAATTATAGTCTTATAAATTCTACTACGTATTTTAATAAATTTAAGGACCACAATACCAAAGTTTACGTTAAATTCCAGCAAATTCTGTGTATTTTAATGATTTTTCCAGTGATTAGTTTCAAATATTTGCCTAAATTCCATTAAATTCTGGGTATTTATATGAAATTTAGTCTTTCATTCCAAAATCTAGAACAAATTCTAATAAATTCAAGATCTTCCGATAAATTACCAGTATACTCCAAGCTCTCCGGTAAAGTCTAATGAATTCTAGGTCTTCCAGTCAATTCCAAATTCTAATGAGAGGTCTTCGGTTAGGATTTAAGAATCTTGATAAATTTCAGCTCCATATTCCAGATCTTGGAATAATTTGTGTTTTAATTTAATTTTTTATTATTTTTTGTAGATTACGTCTTAATTCCGGGTCATGTAGTAAATTCCGTCTTAATTCCAGGTCATGTAACAAATCCCGTCATAATTCCGGGTTATATAGAAAATTCTTGGCCATAAGTCAGACATTTTGGTGGGTCTCTCGCCTGCCATCTGAAAGCTGTGTGGTTCAAAGCCTTCAGGAGCAATATGTGTGTACGTGTCACACCTCAATGTGGGTTTCTGTGTATGGCAAACAGGATGATTCATTTTCTTTTTTAGGATGAACTATACTGCATTTATTGTTTTGTTTTTTTAGGGCGAACTATACTGCATTTATTGTTTTGTTTTTTTTAGGATGAACTATACTGCATTTATTGTTTTGTTTTTTCAGGGCGAACTATACTGCATTTACCTTTTGTGGATGGCAAATTGTCTTTTTTTTTTTAGAAAACGGATTATTTGGAGAAAAAAAACTACATGTATTTGGATAACCAATTCGGAATATAAACTTTTTCATACATAAAATTGGTTTCTGCACTATGAACAGTGAAAACATTCAGCTGGAAAAAGTAATTGTGGAAACTCAAACAATAGGTAAACTGTTTGCTACTGTGGAAACCCAGTTAATAGGGAAACTGTAAACTATAGTGGAAACTCCATAGGTAAACTGAATACTAGAGTCGACACATACACACAGTCGAACATACAGTATATATTCACACACACACACACACACACACACACACACACACACACACACACAATCAAATAAACAAACGTACACAGTCAAATATACATACTAACACAAACACACAGTACAGTACAATACACGTCCAGTTTAACACAGTGTAATACTTCATCATTTTATTTTTTCCACATGAAATATAAAATTCTTTCCTGCAATAAATAAAGGCTCAGTACTCGGCCATAATGGTTGTCCAGCTATGAAATACGTGAAGAATATGACTGAAATGTTTATTATATTAGTAAGAACTGTGTTTATTAAATGGTCGTGAGCCAAATGGGTGCTAGTTCTAATAGAGCCCAGGAATAATGGGTTTGGGTCTTAACGCAGCTCCAAAAAAATGGGTTTCATTCCTTAATAGAGCCCAGGAATAATGGGTTCTAGTTCTAATAGAGTCCAGGAATAATGGGTCCCAGTTCTAATAGAGCCCAGGAATAATGGGTTCTAGTTCTAATAGAGCCCAGGAATAATGGGTTCCAGTTCTAATAGAGTCCAGGAATAATGGGTTCCAGTTCTAATAGAGCCTAGGAATAATGGGTCCCAGTTCTAATAGAGCCAAGGAATAATGGGTCCTTTTCTTATTAAACCTCAGTAATATTGGGCTTCAGTTGTAATAGAGTGATATTTGACCCAAGTCCTACTAGAAAAGCCATAAAGGGCCCAGTCCTTAGGATTTGTGCAAGTTAGGGATATCTTAAGACTAAGATTAATGAAGTGACAAAAAATTCTTAAAAATTCTGCATGATGTTGTTACGAACCCCGCCACCAATTGTCATGATCTACCTACCCAGCACTACGAACCACGCCATCTGTTGTCCTGATCTACCTACCCAGCACCACGAGCAACGCCATCTAGGGACGAAACACGAGTATGACTCGTCTTAGTTACCACTCCGGGGTTTCCCTTCTCCATATCCTGGTTGTTGCGTCACCTCCTACAAGTCTTCTTCACGAGCTCCAGTTTGATGAGAGTTGAGTTCACTCTGGGAAGTGACCACAGGATCACCTATCCTGGAAACCTACGGCACAGTGACAACCTACCGTCTTCTACAATACTCAGCCTTACTCGTCAGCCATCTCAGCTCCGCACTTAAGTATTTGTAATCTTATATTGCCTCCCACCTCCACCTTGCTTCACGATTGTTTTATGTTGTATAAATATGTATATACTGTTAATGTTTAGGTTAAGTATGGTTAAGGGTAAATTATAGAAAACTGAATATTTTGTTAAGGAATTTATGGTACTTTATTATACACAACAAAAACTCGCATCCTTTGTCTACCCTTTTATAGTCCGATTGTCTTTGTTTTTTTATTGTTGTTGAAATGAGGAAAAATTCACTAAAAACTCTAAAATTAGGACAAATTGTTGTAAAATTCTGTGAAATAATGACAAAATGCTGTAAAGTGCAGGGAAATCCTGACCAAATTCTGAAAAACACTATGAACAAAACTGTATAACATAAAAAACACCAAATACGAAAAAAAAAAAACATTAACTGAAGAAGAAAAAAATTTGACGTATAAAAACCATAAAACATCAGATAAATAATAAAAAAAAATTTGCTAACATATTCTGTACTATAATTACTTGTCGTCCGTGTTATCATTCCTTCTCCATTAATGGCAATTTTCTGCAGTGGGAGGAGATTAATGAGTAGTTGCAGGGAGGTGATAGATTAATGTGAGGAAGGTTAGTGATGGTGTGAGGTAGTGATGAAATATGCGTCTTCTTCCCTGTTAATGTATTTTACTTTTACTGGGTACATGGCCTGATTCTTGCCGTCTGGTGCTGTGTGGGCGAGAGGGAGGGGTAGAAGATGAGGAGGTGGGGGCAGTAGGTGAAAGAGACAGAGATGGGGGAGGGAGGAAGGAGCAAGAGGTGAGAGAGAGAGAGAGAGAGAGAGGTGGCGGAAGCTGACTCCTGACTTCTGATAGCGTGTGAGAGGGAAAGAGAGAAAGCGCGAGGGATGTTTCTGCCTGTTGTTGGTGTGTGTGGAAGGGAGAGAAAGGGAGAGGGAGAGAAAGAGGATTACATGCTCTCTTCTACTGGTGTGTGTGTGTGTGTGTGCGTGCGTGTGTGTGGTGGAGGGAAAGAGGGAGAAAAGCAAGCAAGAAGAGAGAGAGAGAGAGAGAGTACAGAATAGACACACGAGAAACAGATAAAATACTTCATAGTTTCATGCATCAGATAATAATACTTAGGTGTAGAATCCATAATAAAATATTGATGGGTAATTTTTTTCAGTTTTGTGAACATTATCTCTCGTGTTTTGGTACATTACAACACAGCTCACTCATGCTAG
Organism: Homarus gammarus; assembly: GCA_958450375.1. NCBI lineage: Eukaryota > Metazoa > Arthropoda > Malacostraca > Decapoda > Nephropidae > Homarus > Homarus gammarus. The sequence goes on along the minus strand of CAUDMG010002478.1, from coordinate 947,600 downwards.
GTCACAGCTCCTACATGTGTATCACAATCTACAGAGCCATTAATGTCCAGAAGACCATTATTTATTGAGAAAAATGGCCACGGTGAAAATGGCCCAGGTAAACATTATAACAACACATTTATGGTTTACCTGAAGCTCTAAGGGTGTGGAGGTAACATTCATCAACATTATGGCATTCGGTGTATTGTTGTGCTTATAGGTTTTTGCCCATGGATGTTGACATGTTTTTTGTAAATATCATGTTTATGTTGTGGGTCGCTTCTTTCACACACACACACATACATACAGACACACACACACACACATACATACAGACGCACACACACACACACACACACACATACAGACGCACGCACGCACACACACACACACACACACACACAGACGCACGCACACACACACACACACACACACACACACACACACACACACAGACGCACAAACACACACACACAGACACACACACACACACACACACAGACACACACACACACACACACACACACACACACACACACCTCTCTACCAAGAATCTCCTTCTCGCTTTATGACCTTTCCGATGAGGTGTAGTGAGACCTCTATGTATTGAGTAGACTCATCGATTACTGGTAAAATACATGCATACATACATACATACATACATACATACATACATACATAACTTTATTGTTAATAATCTCTCTCTCTCTCTCTCTCTCTCTCTCTCTCTCTCTCTCTCTCTCTCTCTCTCTCTCCACCTTTCATTTCCCATTTAAAAGAGAATTAATCACACTCCTCCCCACCCCCACCCAATCACCCCCTAAAAGTGACCCCAGTAACCCCCCCCCCCTCTACTCCCTGGGGGGCCACTAATGAATAGTTCAATAATGGTTCTTAATGACGTTTTGATGGAATTAATGGATTACGTAGTCATTTAAGTTCAGACGTTCTCTAGAGGGTTGTGCTCCCCCCCCCCCCTGCTCCCCATCCCCTTCCTCCTCCCCCTCCACCTCACCCTTCTTCATACTCCTCCCCTTCACCCTTCTTCATACCCTTACCCTTCCCTCTCTTCCTCCACCCCCACCCTCCCCTTTCTTCCTACCCCTCCCCTTCCCTCTCTTCCTCCACCCTCCCCTTTCTTCCTCCTCATCCCCCTTCCTCCCCCCCCTCCTCCTTCCCCTCCCCCTCCAGGGCTGCTCTTGCGACAAACTGTACTGAGCATTTTCGAAAGTGAATCATTTTTATATTTTCTTTTTTATTTACACTTAAGCTAAAGATTACAGAAGCTTTTTACGAAATTAAAGACACAGATTCATAAGTGAAGAGTCTGGTAACCTCCCTCTGGGCACCGCTGTAAATTTCAAAAGACAATTTACAATTTACCCTTTTTTACAGGTGCAAATCCAGTGAAGTTATATTTTTAATTTTTTGGAAAATTACTTTATATTTTTTTTACGTATTTGAAGTTATTTTTTGTAATTTTGTTATAATTTCAATCTTTTTTATGTAAGATATACTAATCCTTTTCACACAAGTAACTAATTTTCTTCATATAACTTATTCGAATCTGTTTATATATATATATATATATATATATATATATGTGTGTGCTGATAACCACAAGGAAAGAAGAAAACACGGTTATCAGCATATACCTAGATCACGCGCACCTACAGTGATTTACTTGCATATATATATATATATATATATATATATATATATATAATATATATATATATATATATATATATATATATATATATATATATATATATATACTTCATTTTTAATCCATTTAACACGCGGACTTTGAGGTCGTTGATTATATATATATATATATATATATATATATATATATATATATATATATATATATATATATATATATATATATATATATATATATATATATATGACATTTATTGTTCCTTTCTGGTTATTTACATTATTTTATTCTTGAATTATTACCCTTGTCTCTCTTATCTTGTTTGGTTTAGAAGTTATTACAGTGTTAACTCAATAGGTGTACGTCTTAGTTATGGTTTAGTATGAGGTTAAAGATATTATGATGATAATTGTGGAAGTTTTGGCTGTAAACCACTTATCCATTACCTCACAAACTAAAGTATAAAAGTAGATGAGTGTCCAAATTCACCATTACCAAAGCTCCTAAGTAGATCACTGTTGGCTCATATTAAAGAATCAAATGTGGTACACATACCGAGGAATTTCTTTCAGATTTTTACTACGAGGCTGCAATAACTACTATCTTCAGTCTGCAGAGGAAGATGTAAACTAACCTCTAAAACATTTCACATAAAAACTTTACGAAGAAATAAAGGGACAATGAACTGCAATGAAGCTTCACACTTTATAATGTTTTCATAACCTCTATAAAAATATAAGTAGTTAGACAGGAAAATATTATAAGAAAAATGAATAATATTTCTTTTTTTGGTGTTTAATGTGTTGGTGTAGTTTTGGGTGTTCAGGTGAGGAGGGGATCCATGAACTCGGAAGCAATTTTTAACCTTTTTATAAGTTAGAAAAGGTTAGGTAAGGTTTCAAAGATCTGTTTGGTGTTTTTCGTATTTTACCCCACATTTTCCCTCTACTTCGAAGCCCTACCCACTTTGAGCAAACCAATATTGTTGGTCATTGGGAAGGTCTTATCGTTTAAAATACTTGAAAAATATAAATTTGCACCGGAAACGCCATAGAAGAAAATCGAATCCCAACTAAAAGGAAAACCAGTAAAGCCTATTGCCAAATGTCTAAGATGATCACAGGTGCACGCTATGGGGTCTATTGTTGTTGTGGCATGATCGGCTTAGGTCTCCCACTCAGTCATATATCAGTCGCAGGGATTGGCCGAGAGGAAACACACCACCGCCATCTGTCGGCATTTTACAAATTATTACCAGAGTTCGTATGAACACCAAAGCTAAGTTATGAACCGTTAGTGAATCGTTCTTACGGTAGTTCGTATGGATTGCAGCTCTCCAGGCAGTTATGAACTTCGTATCTCAGCAGTGTTAGTGAATCTCGGCTCTCGTGAAGATGGCAGGTTATTGAAGTTCTCAGGGAAGAATGACATTCTTAATAAATATAAACATTATGCCCTTGATCATTATGACAACATAAATTTCAATAAATTTTACAAGCATATCAATAACATGCTCATACTAGAATATTTATTACATAAAATAAATATGATATAACAAATAAAAAGCCGCTTATTTTTCAATTGAAAGGCACAACAAAAGCCTCTTATGGGCGAGATACAACAAACAAATGCAGTATTGCGATATATAGTCAAAGCTGATGCGACCCAAGTGACATCGTCCACCATCAGCTAATTTTTTTCCCGGCGGCGGCAATGTAAAGAACTGTTTCACGCCCTATTTTTACTAAAAGATTGGCTCACTTGTATTAATATGAATTTACATATTTTAGTGTGGTGTTCTAACCCCCCCCCCCCCCCCACAAGAGTCACAGATTCAGAGCAGTGCACGCAACTCTTCCCACTTCCCAAACGACCGAATGAGCGGTTACTCAAACTATAGCGACCCGGTAATGCCATCAACCTCCCTGTAGTGAGAGGTACACCGGGCGGCCAAAACTGAGGACTGGATGATGGTGCGATAATAAATGCGCCCTGTGGAGTTATGGTCTTCAGTTTGTACCATGACACCATTAAAATGGCACCTTACCAGATGTGCTTTCTAAGGAAGAAAGTGCTTACAAGATAGGCACAAAAAGTGGAATAACTGTTCCAGCACGGTGTAGCTATCGAGGTGAAGGGTTTAGAAAGTGCCACTGTAGCAGAAGCGGGAGAGACAGTTTCTATCTGATTCACGCACCAGTCACCGTAAGTTTCGGTGTCACGTGACTAAGTCTAGTGGCTCTAACCACTCAGTGTTGCTCTCGGTGTCATGTGATACTTGCATGCTCAGTTTCGTTTTTAGTTGGCTTGGCTAAATGGTTAGTAGCAAGATGGTTTCTCTTTGCACTGGTGTTCTGTTTGAAAACGAAGCCGCTGCCATTGTCACTTTTAAGGCTCATGGTATTCTGCCAAGCTCTGGAAGGATATAAAGAGTTGGGTAATTTATGCCGGCAATAAGAAGGAACATTTTTCTCTGAACATGTTCCAAGCGGAATACAGAGATCACAAGACTATACTCTACCACTTACTCTTACAAGTAGCATTACTTTATCTTCTAGCATCTGCTTATTAAGGTCAGTTTTTATTAAGGTAGTAGGTAGTAGACAGGGAGGTACTACTGCCTGGGAAGATATTGGAAACATAATGTGTTGTCTAATGGTAGACCCTGCTGCCATATGGCATCACGAAAATTGTGACTAAGTCCCAGGTTGCTGAGCTGACTTTCTGCCACATTTACACACAATTAATTTCGAATCCTGGCGGGTTGAGGTGTTGATAGTATGTAGAAGTCCGCGTGCTTTATTGGGCTAATGAAATATATATGGATCCTCGTGTTTCGAAGCCGGATTTGGTAAAACGTTACTCTGACCACCTACGTGATACGGGTAGTCCCCATTAGAGGTTCACGGCGCCTTAAGCTCGTTGAACAGGCTTTGTGTGAAATATAACAAAGTCTAGGACTGCTTTTGTATCCTGGTGGTCCAGCGGTTAGCGTTCCCCGGTCACAGTCATGGGCTCGTGGGCCGTGGGTTCGAATACTGGCGGGTTGAGGTGTTGATTGTATGTAGAAGTCCCCGTGCTTTATTGGGCTAATGAAATATATATATATAGTGTGGGTGATAGCATGATAATTTGCACACAACTGCAGGAAAGGAAGGGGCTGATAATTATAAAGTAAATCCTGGATGAAAATCGGCCTACCCTCGAGGTCGACAGTGTAGGGGTGATGGAGGGGCCCGATACACTGTGTCCGGTTGTAGCTTAACGTCACCAGATAATGAGGGATCATAACACCTCAACATGTGAAAGACTCAAGGTAAGCAATTTTAACTTGATCACTGCTAGGTTAACCTTTCATAATTGTTAGTTCCCAAGTTGCGGACTTACTGAAACAACAGTCATCATGTTTGTTCACATAATATTAATGATGTAAAATTTTGATACATTACAACATAACATTAATGATAGGTGTCGTGTGTCATATAAGAAAAAGCTACAATCAATAAGTTTTTCCAAACAATGACCCAACATAATGTGGAAATTTGCGTGGTAACGTTCTCTATACATTCACGATCAGGTAGTACAGGCTTATAGTAACCAAATATTGTTTTCTACAGTATTAGTCTCAAAATGTTTTTGTTTTTTAATTATAACTTAAGTTTACTCTCACATTAATGGTTTGTGTGAAAAGTCGCCAGGCGTGACCAGCTCCACCTGTTGGAACACTCCGGGCAACTATACTAGACGTTGAAAATCAAACTGAACCAGAGGACTCGCGGGGTTCGCTCCAGCGGTTCATTCTAATCGCCGAGGACATGGACTTTTTGAGGTGACTGTATATAAGCAAACAATGGTCGTATTTAAATGATTTCTGTCTAAAAACTATAATCCATAAATCATCGGTACGAGTTGGGCAAAAATACAATCACATATTTATGGAATGGATGGTAGAAATAAAAACTTATACGGCTTATGACGGGAGTCTACGCTAAAGACAAGGTCGTTCTCTAGACACGTTTTCTATGAAAAAGAAGTTTCTCGAGATGGCGCGGCAGTCAGGCGGCGAACAAAAATTGAATAAAATAGTATTAGTTCTTCCATATATATATATATATATATATATATATATATATATATATATATATATATATATATATGCAAGTAAATCACTGTAGGTGCGCGTGATCTAGGTATATGCTGATAACCACAAGGAAAGAAGAAAACACGAAGTTCCCAAGCGCTTTCGTGTAATTCACATCTTCAGTCTGTACTCACCCCTGAAGATGTAGTACTGTTTCACCCAAAAGTTCGTTAACTCTCTCAGCCAGCTATTGCTACACTGCCTGCCTCGGATGTATGAAACTGTCTCAGTACCAACCAGAACATGAAACCGATACAAATGAATCTAAAGGTTAGAAGTAACAGACTCAAGTTCATACATCTGAAGCAGGCAGTGCAGCAATAGCTGGGTGGGAGAGTTAACGAACCTTTGGGTGAGACTGTACCACCTTGTCGCAGCTGGCTGCTAGTGTTTGTCTGGCTGTCCAGGAGGGTGGAGTGCTATTTTTTTGTGTTTGTGCGCACTTGTCCTCCTTTTTGCCCCCTGGTGCCCACCCCCCTGGGCTTCTTATACGACTATGGTGGGGAATAGTCACTTATCCAGGGAACAGATTGCGTGAATGATCGATCTGTACAACGTTGGATTAGGAATTTCAAGGGTGGAGGAGGGGTGGCAACACCGGTCCATGCTTCACGCCCTGGGAGGGTCAGGAAAACTTCATGTTCTATAATAGTAATCTAAAGGCAAGTTGAGTCAACTCCAAGATTAACTGCAAGGGACTTAGAGGAACAGAACTTCAGAATCTAAGGTGAAGTTTCAGTTAGGACTGTTCACTGGCGCCTTCACAACGACCTGAAGTATCGCAGCCACCGCCCCAGAAGGAGCCACTTTTCACCACCCTTAAGCACCAAGAAATATCAAGCGTGAACCTTAAACATGCGTGCCACACTGTCCTCACTCTATGATCGTGTGAGGTTGTTATGGTTACAACTACTTGGAGCTTTTGTGCGATTATTTGCCCGGGTCATTTGAAAAGTGCTATGCCAACACGTATATGCAGGATGGTGCACCTTGTCGTACAGCCAAGTCAGTAGCGTGGCTTAGTAATTGTCATGTGAACTTTGTTGAGGACTGGTCAGGCAATTGTATCCCTCTGAGCTATCATCAAGCGACATCTGCCGGGAAGGGACACGGCGTCAATTCCAAATCTGGAGGCCGCCATCCGTGAAGAGTGAACTAATTTTGACCCCGAACTTAGAATCTATCCGAGTCTGTTCCTCGACGTCTGGGGAAGTGTACAAAGAGGAAAGGGAAGACTATTAACTGCTAACTGGTTGGTGAGTACAGTACACATTTTTAATTTTTTTCGTCCTGAGTGGTGTACGACGGTGTCCCCTATTTTGTGTCGAGTACTTGAAGAATGTATAACGATAACACCAATTTATATGTGGTTTCTATCCTTATTTTAACGTTTATTATATTGTTATGTGGAGATTTATTTTCACGTTATAGTGGAGGTGTAAGCTCAGTTATATTACTTTGAGTTACGTGACACACTGGGAGGGTCTTACCTGTAATTAAGAACCAGAGACACACCTGTATAATGTAGTTTACTTTTTGTGTTGTTCATCGTGACTTATTATATATAATAAGAAAAAGAATAATGGTAATGATTAACAGTTTATTGAAAAAAAATTCAGCAGACCAAAGGCTGAAAAATACAATGAACATAAATGTCTTATTACATACATTAACATGGGGGGAAGGCTTAACAAAAGCTTTCATTAGAGAAAATAAAGGAACATACAGTGAACATACAGATTATTGTTTACAGTGCAAATCGCGTAGGTCACGTGCGCTGAGGTGTTGAACAACAAACACGTAGTGTGGTGATGACGTTATGAGGGACCTCACGTAGTGTGGTAACCCCTTCACAGATGGCGTTATTAGGGACCTCACGTAGTGTGGTAACCCCTTCACAGGTGGTGTTATGAGGGACCTCACGTGGTGTGGTAACCCCTTCACAGATGGCGTTATGAGGACCTCACGTGGTGTGGTAACCCCTTCACAGATGGCGTTATGAGGGACCTCATGCGGTGTGGTAACCCCTTCACAGGTGGTGTTATGAGGGACCTCACGTGGTGTGGTAACCCCTTCACAGATGGCGTTATGAGGACCTCACGTGGTGTGGTAACCCCTTCACAGATGGTGTTATGATGGACCTCACGTGGTGTGGTTAGGTCATACTGATGGTGTTACGATGTACCTCCGTAATTTAGACACGATTTTGTTACATGCATGTATAATATAAGACCCGGAACTAGTTATCTACGACCATCACTAGGGTCGTCAGGTGACTATTTACCTGTGAATAATTTAAAGCACGAGACCAGTGACATTTTGCGCTCTACTTTTCCGTCTGAGTGCCTCGTTGGGGGGGGGCGGAGAGGTGTGAGAGGAGGAGGATGAGGAAGTGAAAACAATGAGAGGGAGTGGAAATGAGGAGATTAAGAGGTAGGGTATGAGGTGGAGGGACAGGTAAGAGGGAGAGGGGGGATGAGGGAAAGGCCGGGCGTATACAAGCTGACCCTTAGGCTCCCTTCACACAAAGCGAGTTTTAACGCCGCGTGAAAACACGCTCGTGGGAATGGAGCCTTGCACTTTCTCTTGACCGTCTACTTAACTCACGGTCATACCCACTTATATTTTCAATTATTTTCTTATTTATTTATCTACTTAATTTTAAAATTTTCTACTTTCCTTAAATTTACTTACAAACTCAACTTCCTACTTGTTTTCTAACCTACTTGAGAGTCGACGCTCGTGTATGTGTTCGTCGCTCGTCTGGGGCTCCACGGGGAAGCCACACACTTTTGGCGGGTGTGATCGAGAATGTCTCGGCAGGTAAACAAACTTTGTGGAGAGACGCCGGGCGGGGTTCCAATATTTGTTGCGATTTAAAATATTTCAATAAAACTTAGTGTATTTCTTATCATTCAAAAACAGAAGTACAGGTACTGGTACAAATAGAATCTACGAGTATTTAATTTTATTCATGTACGAGTAGATATGATAGAGTACAGGGTTTAATTTACTACAGGTATTTAAAAACCAGCTTGCCGTTACAAGTATAGCTACACAGATTTAAAAATTACAACAGTACGCAAACACTACATTACACTGCGTCACGTGGTCTTGTGTCTGTAGAAGCTAAAGATATATCGGTTTTACTCACGTCAGAACTAACGCCAGTTACTGCCTGTCACTCACTGAGTCAATGTTTAACTGATTTACCTAATGTGTTTACTATGACGAAAAATAAGTGTCACGGGAGGATAGAAACGAGAGGGATTGTTTATTTAATACTCCACGGGATCCTCTTACACAGGATCAAAGACGACGTGTGTTTATCTAAGCCGGTAAAAAACGTTTCAGGAGCCACTGGCGATGCGTTTTTGTCTAGCTGTCTCAGAGGTAAATATTCAGGTTCATAATTGAGTTTCTTATTCATTGCCTCCGGTGCGTGAGAAGGGTTCATTTTTAAAGAATTGCTCCGGGGTAAGAGTTTATGGAGATGCCACAACCCACTGAAATTTACCGGAATATGAACCATAGAATGAAATTTGAGTTAAATATATTGTGTCAGACTGTTAGCATTTCTCGCTCATTCGCCTCTCTTCTATTTTGTTTCGAGGGTAATTTAATCGATTTAAGAACGAATGGTTGAAAATAGTCGTATCAAATTATATATTAATGTAAAAGTCTGTTTCTTTGACATAATTCTGTATTGTGAAATTTGTGTTTACTATACTGTACAAAATATAGCAAATACGCACAAGTATACGCTCAAATACGAATATTTATAATTAGGGCAGTGGTGCTGAATCTAGTTTGTAAGCGGGCCAAACTTAATGCCTGGCAGTACTCCTGGGGGAGGGGGATACAACTGTATGAATGATAGAGGTGAAGCAAAACTCTCTCTCTCATCTCCTCCCCAATCCTTGTATTTTATCATCGGATTCTTTATAACACTACATAATTAAGCATTAGGGTTCAGAAAAAGAGTTATAATATTACGAAAAATCAATGTTAAAATTTTAACATATAAAAGCAAAAATGGTATCTCGAATACGATGAAGGCACTCATATGGCGCCTTAATTTATGGAAGGGGCTTATATAAAAATTACTCATAAAACACAAAAATATGAATAATATAACATACACAAACAAGTATACACCGGACTACAACTACTTTGCTGTCACTCGGTAACGAGTATGACGATCATCCACCTATGATACATTGATATGAATTATTAAAGATGTCAACTTCGTTGGTGAGTTCTGAGGTGACTCAAAGAGGTCGATACGAAACCGGCAGGATCATCCACAGATGTTGCACGTGTGGAGGGCTACATCTAGTGCGGGAGGGGCGCCGGTAGAGTCTTTCCGGTGCTGACAGCGTTCAGGATACCCCATTCGGCACTTGGTTTTGGTTGTTTGTTGTTGGGTTGTTTTTCAGCCCATCGTCGAACTACTCTCGGAAAACATGTTCTACTGCTTGATCCTCCAGTCGCTTGGTGTTAAAACCTCTACTGGAGAATTGTTGCCTTCACCGTTTTGGGGCGACGTGAATGAAGAGGTTGGCTCTGACACGCCGATGATCCCTGTCATAGTGGTCTGAGCCACGCATAACTCGGGTGATGAGGACATCTCGGCGATCTCTTTCTCTGACTATGATGTATTTAATGAGTTGTCAACGTTTGGTTCGTGGGTGCTGCCAAGAACCCCTAAACTTATCGGTCTGCCTAAACAAGGTATTGATGAGGAGGAATAGGCCGTTGGAATTACACTTGCCTACTCCGTTTCTCCCAATGATTCTCTACCATATGTCAGCATCTCTTCCAACTCTGGCATTGAAGTCACCTAGGAGCACAACCTTGTCTTCTCTGGGGATAGAGGTTAGGACTCTGTCAAAGTCGGCGTAAAAGGTCTCCTTGATGTCATCCTCTGCATCTAGTGCTGAGGCGTATGCACTGATGAAAAAAGGCATCACGTGAATGATTCAGTGGGACTCGGAACACCATGAGGTGCTCATTGATCCCAACAGGCATTTCAGTTAGCTTATATAGGATGGATTGGCGAATGGCAAAGCAAACATCATAAACGCGGTTTCTCTCTGCACCAGGCTTACCCTTCCAGAAAAAGGTATAGCCAGACCCATGTTCTAGGAGTCCTCTCGTCTGGAAACCGGGACTCGCTTATGGTTGTTATTGTTATACCTAGACAGCTCTTTTGTCACAAGGGCGGTTCTTCTTTTAGGACGCTCATTTGTGCCAGCATCCAGAAGGGTCCTTGGCATTCCATGCAGCGACCAAAAGAGGTTGTTTACTTTGTTTGGTTTTGATTTGTGATTATGATTGTGTTTTCTACCGCATAAGGATGACCTTACTAGGTGCAGTTACCCAGTCAGGTTGGTTCCTTAGGTAGGCTATGTTTAGGGCATCTTTTCTAGTCCCATCCCCATGTGGGGTGAGCAGAGTGGCTCCTCGAAAGGACTGCTCAGTCGCACAGACAGGACCAGATTGCACTGCTGCCTAGATCCCAGGACATAAACGACCATCTTATCTATACCGCCCAGGTGCAGAGTTGTGCCTAGAGAATCCCGGCAGTCATCTCTGCCGGTCCCGGTCGCCACTCGTCCATTGCAATAGAATCTTGGGGATATATGGGTTTAGATGATGATGAGAAGTATGATGAGCTGGATGATGGCTGTGCGTGAGTTGAATTATGTGGTGAGGCAGGAGTGCAGACTGCAACCACACATCTCTGCTCTCCCTTTTCCTTATCCAGTGGTGCAAGTGTAGCAACAACTGGGGAGAGGGAGTCGCAATGAAATGCCGATAGCCCAGTTTGTTGGGTTTCGCCTTAGTAGCCTGTCCATCATGCATTGCCTTCGTCCGCTGGTGTAGGTTCCCATGGTGGTCACCTCTACCGCCTACACCGCCGTTGGGGTCTTTGTTGGAGCTCTGTAAGCATGTCTGCCTGATGCGGGCTCCACCACAGATTTTTCGTTTGGGGTTTACTCCCATAGCCTTATACTTACCAAGGTTAATCCGCAAGGCAGCAGGGCAGTGGTTGGTAAGCGCTTGAACGTGTCCACATGCCAGTGGTCATATGCGCCGTCCCTCTGGGGCCTACTGCTACTCCAAGATCCCCTGTTGATCTAGCCTGGGCCCACGAGGCACCCATTTACCGTGTGTTGCCACGAGGAGGCACAGCAGGAGTCTTGATGGTGAGGAGGCTGTACACTGGTAGGGGAAGAATTTTGTAAGTTGCTTCCCTGTTCGCCACGAGGGCTAGCCAGCGGCGGCAGCTGAAAGAGAGAGGGAGCAAGCAGTGTTTGCACCTCAACACTAACATAGTGCTGCCACTCTAGACATATTCACCACCCTGTTTATGGCCACACACACACACACACACACACACACACACACACACACACACACAGCCTCGCACCCATGCCAATTCACCATCTCGACCACAAAAACGTCAAAACATCTACATCCATACATACCCCCAAACATCTACACCAACAACTAAAAACATACACCCACACAGCAACGCCCACAAACACACACCCACACAGCAACGCCCACAAACACGCACCCACACAGCAACGCCCACAAACACACACCCACACAGCAACGTCCACAAACACACACCCACACAGCAACGCCCACAAACACACACCCACACAGCAACGCCCACAAACACACACCCACACAGCAACGCCCACAAACACACACCCACACAGCAACGCCCACAAACACACACCCACACACCTAACAAACACAAATACAAGTATACAACCTGTATGTATATTATGTATGCTGGATTATAGATCATGTATGTATATTATGTATGTGCTCCATTTATGTATTATTTATTCAGCCTAGCTAGCAGCGTGTGGCAATGTTATTACCATATCCCACACACTTAATTAATGTGCCTGGCGACGTATGGAAGCTGCTAATGTATCACTTGCCATACGTCGCCTATAGCAGTTGACCGGGAGCCTAGTCAAGAGAGAGTGCTGCTCTCCTTTGTGTACATACTCTTATCCAGTAAACCGAACCTACAAAACTATACAGGTGTTTGTGTTCTCTCCTGTATATAGAACTTATTATTCAGAACCTAACATGGCGCAGTGCGTAGTCTTACTGGATAATTACGAGTGATAGCGCAAAGTTTGTAGAAAGCCGGCTAGGGTCCCCTCCCGTCTTGGGTCAAGCCTTGGGTCAACTCCCGCACCATCTCTCCTCGAAGAATTTCAGCAACTTTGAGCAGTGTCAGTGACAGTGATTTTCTGTGAAGTGTTTAGTGCATTGTGTGTTCGTGCCATTCATGTGTGACCTTGTTCTAAAGGATTCCCAAGGTATACGGCACGTTCTGGGCATTTGTAAGGAGTAAAGTTCAGTGCACCCGTCTCTGACCGCGTCCTGAGGGTAACTAGACTGACTGGGAGTCGCCGCGCCTCTCCCTCCAGCCCCCCTCACAGCGCCGCCTCCACCCCCCCCCCCTCACAGCTGGGGCGAGACGCTTTGCCGGCCCGGGACACCACACACACATACACGTACTAACACTCGCTGACCGCGCGGCTTCCTTATATATATTTTATATATATAACCTACTTATCTGTGTATTTAATTAATTTTTTGTCTGAAATCTTGTTGATACGACGGGCTGACCGGTCAACACTGATTTAAGACATAGTACACAGAGGAAGTAGTTATGTCTCACGCCTTACGTAGCCGTGGACCCAGCGTCTGAATGACTCAGGCGGGTGATAGCCCCGCAGAGATGGATGACCAGACCGGCCACGACGCTTCAGCCCCCACATCGCGCAGTCCCTCACCTCAATATTCAGCGTTGTCTCCAGAGATAATTGCTTTACTGAAGTTTATGAGAGATGAGAAACGCGAGGATGAAGCCCACAGACGTTTGGCGGATGAGCACAGAAGGCAAGCAGAGGCAGAACGAGACAACCAACGGAGATTGGAAGACAGTGAACGGTTTGAAGCCTTGATATCTCGCCTCACTGTTAACCAAGCCCCTGGCTCTAACACTGCCTCGGTACTGACTGGTTCAGATACCTCATCCATGCTTCCTTCACGCCCCCCAGCCCCACCTAAAGCAGCAGCTCAAACGCCGCCCATCTTGAAGCCTGATGAGACTTTCCAGACTTTTCGTGAATGGCGGCGACGGTGGACTGATTACTCTACAATGGTGGATCTCCAGAGTTTGTCACAGCCTAAACAACTCATCCAGCTTCGTATGTGCCTGTCCTTGGAAATTCAGCGTGTCTTGGAACATACGTTGCAGGTACCCCCAACCTCTTCGCTGTCTGTAGAGGAGGTACTGGACGTTCTACAACGGCACATCAAAGGACAGCAGAATGAAGCTCTGCGCAGGAGGGAATTGTTTAGCTGCAGACAGATGGAGGGTGAGTCTTTTGATGCCTTTTACGTGCGTCTTAAGAGAGCCTCGGAAGAGGTAGATATATGTCCAGGCCACCACCAGCAGTGCGAGGAGACCCAGTTGAAGCAGGTGATCCTGATGGGTGTTAAGGACGAGGAACTTGTCCAACGCCTCACCTCCCTCGACTCTTCCTCTTCTCTTAAGGATGTGTTGACGATATGTCGCTCCTATGAGGCTGCCAGGTGTGCCACCTCTGCCATCCGTGCTCCCCCTACAGCTGTACGCGCTGTGTCCCGGTACAAGAAGGACAAGAAGTCCGTTCCTACGCCTTCGCCCACCACGTCCACGCCCGGTTTATTTTGCAACAACTGTGGTAAGCAGCACGGAACACAGGTGTGTCCAGCTGCTCAGTCTACCTGCAACAGTTGTGACCGTAAGGGCCACTGGTCACTCACAGTACGGTGCCCAGCCAAACGCGTCCAGTGCAATGTGTGTGGTCGTCTGGGCCACTATGACAAGTGTTGCCCTTCCAACATACCCAAGGGACCGCGTCGGCGGAAGCTTCAGCCCCCCTCCACCAGAGAGGGCCGCCCACAGTCTTCCAATCAGAGGTACGACGACTCCTGACAACGCTCGAGCCACATTAGGAATGTGTGCTCCCCCCCGCGTCCCAGGACCAAAGTCCCCCAGTACATCAGCGTCATCGTGACCTACGGCGGTGTGTCATCCCGTCTTCAGATGTTGCCCGACACCGGCGCTGATGCTACAGTCATCGGTCCCCAGCATTTGCAATGCTTGGGGCTCTCTCCAAGTGATCTAGGACCGCCCCCCAAGGATCTCCGCTTTATGGCAGATGGTTCACAGATGACCCCGGCCCTAGGTTCACTCTATGCACACGTCACCTTTGGCAACAGGTCGTGTCAAGCCTGGATTGATGTGCATAATGGCGTCCCGACTCCTTTGCTGTCCTACAGACATTGCCAAGAGTTGGCCATCATCCCCCAGGACTTCCCAACACCGATTCTCGAGGTAAAACACGCCAACAGGGTGCACGAAGGGAGCAGCAACTACCCTGCTGCCGCCCTGCCCCTACCTCTAGCCAGTGACACCTCTCCTTCGGTAGTTGTCCCTGCTGCTTCAAGTCTCCACGCCTTGGCTCGCCTCCACGACAGTCACTGTGGAGCCGAGGCCACCAAACGGCGTGCAAGACAGACTGTGTTCCGGCCTGGCATCGACCCCGACATCTCCAATGCTGTCCAGGTGTGTAAGCCCCGCCACGTATTACAACCCAGCCAGCAGCAGGAACCCTTTATGAGTGACGACAACCCCACCCGCCCCTTTGAGTCTGTGTCGGCCGACTTTTTCTGTGTGTCAGGAAAGTCCTTCCTCGTTATCGTCGACCGTCTCTCTGGTTGGCCGGTTGTCATCAAGTGCGGTAATGACACGACGTCTGCCGCCACCATCAGCAAGTTCCGCCACTACTTCCGTGACGTGGGCGTTCCTGTACGCCTGCGAACCGACCGAGGGCCTCAGTTCACAAGCCGGGACTTTGCTGTGTTCCTCGACCGATGGGGAGTCCGGCATGTGTTGTCATCGCCCCATTACCCGCAGTCCAACGGCCACGCTGAGGCTGCTGTCAAATCCCTGAAGCACCTCATCCTTAAGGTGGCCCCTTCTGGGAACATTGACTGCGAGGCCTTCGACAGGGGTCTTCTTGAACTCCGCAACACACCTAACTACACCGGACGCTCCCCTGCCCAGGTTTTGTATGGACGCCCCCTTCGTTCTTGTGTCCCTGCTCACCCTCAATCCTTCTCCAAGGAGTGGCAGGCCAAGACAGAGGATTGTGATCGCCGAGCCGCCGAACGTGTTCAGGACGTCGTCGCCCGCTACAATGACCACGCCCGTTCTCTCCCCAGGTTGAGTGTCGGCACCCAAGTCCGTGTTCAGGACCCGACCTCCCTACGTTGGGACAAAGTAGGCGTAGTCATGGGTCTCGGCAGGTCACGGGACTACCAGGTGCGGTTACCCAGTGGTCGTGTGTGGTGGAGGAACCGCCGTTTTCTCCGACCCGTAACAATGCCTTCTGCTGGCCCCGCCACCAGTGTTGAGTCCCATACCCTTCCCAGTGATGAAGTCCCTCGACGCTCAGAACGGATCCAAAAGAAAAGGTCCGCTCAAGACTTCGCTATGAGCGTATAGGGGGGAGGGAGGTGTATGTATATTATGTATGCTGGATTATAGATCATGTATGTATATTATGTATGTGCTCCATTTATGTATTATTTATTCAGCCTAGCTAGCAGCGTGTGGCAATGTTATTACCATATCCCACACACTTAATTAATGTGCCTGGCGACGTATGGAAGCTGCTAATGTATCACTTGCCATACGTCGCCTATAGCAGTTGACCGGGAGCCTAGTCAAGAGAGAGTGCTGCTCTCCTTTGTGTACATACTCTTATCCAGTAAACCGAACCTACAAAACTATACAGGTGTTTGTGTTCTCTCCTGTATATAGAACTTATTATTCAGAACCTAACACAACCCACACACTAACACCCACACACCAAACATATACCCACACACTAACACCCACACACCAACACACCTTTTCTCACTCATACAGGAATATCTTACTTGAGTATCATAACTTAAAAAGAAAAAAAGGAAATTATTGCTGCACGACGGAGAAATTCTTCAATGTAAATGCTGCACCCCTAAAAATTACCAATTTCTTTTATAATTAGCAACAAGACGTGTGTGTGTGTGTGTGTGTGAGAGAGTGAGATTGTTGTAAAAATGAGTTTCCTTCTCAACGACAAGACAAAAATCACAAGAGAATTTTATTGGGTGTTGGGAAATAGTTGTTTATTTAGACAACCGTTGACGAAAGAAAAAAAGGAATCTTATATTTTTGTTGTTGAAAATTATAAGACTATTTTTCGCCTCTCCTGACTTGACTTGGGGATGTCTTCTTAAGAGTTATTTTTTTTTTTTCGAAGGCACATCAATGCTGTCACCATCACTGTTAATATCATTATTACCATCACTATCACCATTACGTTCACTATCACCATCAGTACCATTATCACCATCCTTATCACCATCACCACCACTACCACCATGACTACTACCATTACTACTAACATTCCCATGTCCGTTTTCATCAGGTTCAACCAATATTCTCTCTCTCTCTCTCTCTCTCTCTCTCTCTCTCTCTCTCTCTCTCTCTCTCTCTCTCTCTCTCTCTCTCTCTCTCTCTCTCTCTCTCTCTCTCTCTCTCTCATTTCACCTGTCCTCAGTGATGACGTTATCAAACCAACCACACTGGCTGACTCTCACACACACACACACACTTACACACGCACACACACACACACTTACAACCTAACAGACAGCCGTCAACACCCGTCAGTTGGTGTCAGCTTTGTAGTGGTGGAGCTGACAGCCGAGGTGAAGAGAATTATATTGGTGATGGTGGTGATTGTGATGGCGATGATGGCGTTGGTAATGGTGGTGATGGTGGTGATAGTGTTGGTGATGGCGGTGATAGTGTTGGTGATTGTCTTGATGGTGTTGGTGATGGTGGTGATAATGTTGGTGATAGTGTTGGTGATTGTCTTGATGGCGTTGGTGATGGTGGTGATAGTGTTGGTGATGGCGGTGATAGTGTTGGTGATTGTCTTGATGGTGTTGGTGATGGTGGTGATAATGTTGATGATGGCGTTGGTGATGGTGATTATAGAGCTGGTGATGGTGGTGATTTGTGTTGGTGATGGCGATGGTGGTGATTTTGTTGGTGATGGTGGTGGTGATGGTCGTGGTGGTGGTGGCGGCGGCCATGACTTTGATGGTGATGATTGTGTCGGTAATGTTGGTCATGATGGTGGTGATTGTGTTGGTGATAGTGTTGGTTATGGAGATGATGGTGATGTTTGTGTTGGTGTTGGTGATGGTAATAGTGTTGCTGGTGATGGTAGTGTTGGTGGTAATTGTGTTGGTGATGGTGAAGATGGTGGTGAAGGAAATAATTGTGTTGGTGATGGTGATGATAGTGTTGGTGATGGTAATAGTGTTGGTGGTGATTATAGTGTTGGTGGTGGTGATAGTGTTTGTGATGGTGAGGATAGTGTTGGTAATGATGTTGGTGATGGTGATAGATGGTGATGGGGATGATGGTATTGTGTTGGTGATGAGCGTTGGTGATGGTGATGATAGTGTTGGTGATGGTGTTGGTGAGGTTGATGATGATGATAATGTTGGTGATGGTAATAGTGTTGGTGATGATGGTAGTGTTGGTTATGGTGATAGTGGTGTTTATAATGGTGCTGATAATGTTAGTGTTGATGGTGGCAGTGATGGTGTTGATGGCATCGGTGATGGTGATGATAGTGTTGGTGGTGAGTATTGGTGATGGTGATGACAGTAATGGTGATGATAGTGTTGGTGATGGTGGTGATGACGTTGGTGATGGCTTTGATAATGGTGGTGATAGTGTTAGTGATGGTGATGATAGTGTTGGTGATGATGGTGATGGTGATGATAGTCTTGATGATAATGGTAGTGTTAGTGATGATAGTGTTGGTGATTATAGTGTTAATGATGGTGATAGTGTTAATGATTGTGATGATAGTGTTAATAATGGTGGTGATAGTGTTAATGATGGTGATGATAGTGTTGGTGATTTTGATGGTAGTGTTGGTGATGCTGCTGATAGTGTTGGTGATGGTGGTGATAGTGTTAGTGATGGTGATGATTGTGTTAACGTTAGTGATGATGGTGATTGTGTTGGCGATGGTACTGATTGTGATGATAGTAATGGTGATTATGGTGTTGTTGATGATGGTGTTAATGTTGGTGATTATGGTGATTGTGTTGATGGTGATGATGGTGTTGGTAATGATGGTGATGGTGACAGTGATGATGGTGTTGGTGATTGTAATGATAGTGATGGTGATGATGGTGTTGGTGATAATGTTGGTGATGGTTATGAGTGTTGGTGATAGTTATGATATTGTTAGTGATGGTGATGATAGTGTTAGTGATGGTGATTATGGTGAATGTGTTGATGATGGTGATGGTGATTGTGGTGTTGTTGGTGATGGTTATAACGGTGTATGTGTGCATAATAATAATAATAATAATAATAATAATAATAATAATGATAATAATAATAATAATAAAGACAACAATAACAACAACAACAATAAATTAATGGTTTACTGTAAAAAAACACTCGCAGGTAAAACCATAAACACAATGAACAAAGATAATTATAAATAAGGTAAGGTGATATTAGGGAGTGGGTCGGTTAACAAAGGCATTCAGTATAAACAAGTGAAGGAACGTGGAGTAAACATTAGGAATTAACTATGAATCTGTTGATAATTTTTACACTGGTTAGCAAGAAACTGTCATGTAACCTAGTGTGTGTGTGTGTGTGTGTGTGTGTGCGAGAGAGGGGGGTGAGACGGACTGAATCACCTCGCTCTTTGCAGACGTTCGGAGTGGAGTGGAAGGAGGTGGTCAGTGGTGGGAAGTGTGGAGCGGATGGAAGGGTGGATGATAGGTAATGGATCAAAGGGGGTTGAAGGGGAGGAAGAAAAAGAGGAATAGAAAGGGGTGAAGGAGGTTGATTGCGAAAGGGGGTTGGGAAGATGATGAAAGGTTAGGAAGGAGGGAGAGGATAGGGAGGTTGATAGAGGGTAGAGATTGCAAGGAGAGAGAGAGGGAGGAAGAGAGAGGGAAAGAAGGAAGTAGGGAGGGAGGAAGGGGGGAAAGGGACCTTGCTGGTATAAGACAAGCACGTCAATACATTGTGACGTCACGCATCTCAATTACTCTCCCCTTCTCCTCTTCCTTTCTTCTGCCTCTATCACCCTCTTCCTCCTCCTCCCTCTTCTTTTCCTCCTCTTTCTGTTGTTCCCTTGCTCTAGTGCTCCTCTTTTTGCCTTTCCAGTCATTATCTCTCTCCCTTTGTCTCTCTCCATTCCGCTAGGTAATTACGTTCACGAAAGAGACCAGTACGAAAGTGGGTCTCATAGTTCCCTCCGGCCCATTAGTGACACTGTGGTATACAACACAATGAATATTAAACCTCTGTACACAAGGAAGTAACATGTTCTTTGGTGCTACACTCGACCTCCTTCACTTCCCCTGTTGTAAAGTTTGGTAAAGGTGGTCTGAACTCTGAGGTGCCTTCGGGATTGAACCAGTGACCCTCAGGACTATCGGCGAGTGCTGTATCCATTTTGACACCTGCATTCACGGATTAAAACTAACAGTATTCGAATTATTAAAGGTAGAATTAAAATATTTTCGAAATACCAAGGTTTTAGATCCGACGGTGTTAAGTATTACTGAAGTGTAAATTTAAAAGGCTATAGAGTTACCAGGATTTAGGTTTTCAAAAGAGTGTCGGGTTACTGTGAGTGAGGTTAAACACGCGTTCATGTTACCAAAGGTGAGAGAGAGAGAGAGAGAGAGAGAGAGAGAGAGAGAGAGAGAGAGAGAGAGAGACTGGAATTTGGATGTAAAAAAAGACACAAACAGAGAGGCAATTAGACAAAACGAGAGATAGAAAGACAGTAACAAAAACACTCAGACAGACACAGCAAAAGGTGAATTAACGTAAAGAGTTTCACGGGCCTGAGGTTCGCACACTGACAATTAGGGAGACTAAAATACCCTGGGGAGGAGGAAGGAGGAGGAGGAGGAGGAAGGGGAAGAGAGGGATAAGAGGGTAAGAGGAGGAAGAGAGGAAGACGAGAAGGAGGAAGACCGGAAAGAGTGGGAGTGACAGAGAAGATGGAGGAAGAAGCTGTAGGAAGAAAGGAAAGAGGAGTGAGAGAGAAAGAGAAGAGGGAGGAAGAATGGAAGGGGTGGGAGAGAGAGGAAGAAAGGGTGTAGGAGGGTAAGGGGAAAGAAGAGAGGAAGGGGGAGGGGCTGGGGAGTGAAGAATAAAGAGAAAGGATAAGAAAAAGGCGAAAGAGTGAGATAAATAGAGAGAGAGAAGACTGGAACTTTCCTCTTCCAGTCTTCCTGAGATCAAGTTAAATACCAGCAAAACTTTCTAATATTGATCCTCCTCAAGAGAGAGAGAGAGAGAGAGAGAGAGAGAGAGAGTCTGGTAAGAGTTTTGGGGTCATTCCTGGTCCTGAGAATACCCCACGACTTCCATCAGCTGTTCCTCACCACCACCACCACCACCACTTCCACCACCAGAACTACTACCACCACCACCACTACCACCACCACTTCCACCACCACCACTTCCACCACCACCACTTCCACCACCACCACCACCACTTCCACTACCACCACCACTTCCACTACCACCACCACTTCCACTACCACCACTACCACTACCACTTATCACTACCACTTATCACTACCACCGCTTATCACTACCACCGCCACCACCACCACCACTACCACCACCACCACCACCACCACTACCACCACCACCACCACCACCACCACCACCACCACCACCACCACCACCACCACCACCACTACCACTACCACCACCACCACCACCACTACCACCACTATTACCACCACCACCACCACCACCACTTCCACCACCACCACCACTTCCATCACCACCACTTCCACTACCACTACCACCACTATTACTACCACCACCACTACCACTACCACCACCACTACCACTACCACCACCACTACCACTACCACAACTACCACCATTACTACTACTATTACTACTACCACCTCTACCACTACTATTATACTATTACAGATTTCTTGACCAGTAGCTCATGTTCGTTTATGCCCCAAAAGAGGAGAGGCTATTGACTAGGATCTGCCTTTGAAAATTTAAAGCAAATGACTCCTAGCTTTTGATCCTTAGTTATGGGGACACTTGATTTTTTTTGTGGCCTAGGTATTGGTCCCCCCCCCCCCCCCCCCCCCCGCCTCCAAAAAAAAAGATATCAGGCGTTTTTGAGGTACAATTGTCCACACGAAGATTGTACCACCAGCTACCACCTTTAATGTACCAGGCATGGAGAGTTGATAATCCACCGGGTAACACTTTAATGTAACTTTATGGCGGAGGCTCATAAGAGTGTGTTGTCTTCACCACTGTCACTCTTTTAACTGGAGTGATGGCTGGTCACTGGGATGCTGGCTTCACCACCACTATTCTGTTGATTATATTTGTAACTCTTTGTACTTTCAGCTGGAGTAACTTGCAATCTTTGTTTGTAGTTGTTTCAGAATAGTTGATGATCACACAGACACTAGATGCTCACTGTTGTTGTACTGGTGTGATGATGGGCAGGTGTCACTACGAGAGAGTATAGGAGGTTATTTACAGGGCTCCTTTAACACGTCTATTGCGTCTGAGATATAGGGGTTTAGTCCGCTGAGGTCCGGTAACTTGGTGCTTAGCTGTGCGAATCAGAGGTGCGTGGAGGACATCGGACTGTCATCTAGTATATGGAAATGAAGTGATAAGCTATACTTAATTGCTTTTTATCTAGGTAATTCGGGTCATGCAAGTTAAACCATTAATACGTGTAAATAGCCCACATTTATATAAGTACTACTGTCTATATGTTGACAGAGGCTATTACAAGATTAGAAATGATACAATCTAACATTTTTAGTATTGACCTTTGACCCTTGACTCTTAATAATGGAGTCATTAGAATACTTGTGTTTTCTAGATACTGACCCAATTAACATAGTAACGAAAGCCGTATATCATTATATTATGGCGTTGGTAGATATGCTTGTCCAAAGTCCACAGCAGGAGTATGCCAAAAAGGAGAGGGAAGTTGTGAGGTCATCAGCTTTGGCTATCAAAGGTGGCCCAAAACACGCACTCCTCCACACCTGTCCTTAATTGAGCCATTTGTCCTCTCACAAACCCACCTTGTTCCTCTTGTTCACTAAATGTGTTGCCAGGGACCAACATACTGACGCTGTTGCCTGCTGTGGTTTTTTGTTGTACACTCGGAAACCATCTTCTCTAGCCCACCTGGGTCGGTGCTGGAGGTGTCCTTTCTAGGCGGGGGACAGACCCTAACTATCACGAGGCAACACACGCACGAACACACACAGTCATAGTACGGTTGTATAGATGACATTATGTATAAATATTGCATATGGGATTTTATACTCTGCATTATCTTCATTATATATGAACACGAAGAAAAATTACCATAGGTTGTAATTACCAAAGTATGAATGGAAATAAACACTTCCAAACCACCCAGTGAGTCCACACAACGTTTACAGTGCTTGTGTGTGTGTGCCAGACCACGATGCTTCCACCACACCCCATCATTCGCGTAACTATATGAAAAATCGTGTTTAATTTAACTACATATTTCAAAAACCTTAAATTACATGTGGCTCAGTCACTCCTCATTTGACACACTTATAGTGTAATACTTTGACCATCCCACCTGGGCACATGGAGGCCCACGGCAACTCTCACGGGGCAACATACAGAGCGATGCTAAATATTCCAAGTTGT
Source organism: Homarus gammarus (assembly GCA_958450375.1). Classification (NCBI taxonomy): domain Eukaryota; kingdom Metazoa; phylum Arthropoda; class Malacostraca; order Decapoda; family Nephropidae; genus Homarus; species Homarus gammarus. The sequence goes on along the minus strand of CAUDMG010002478.1, from coordinate 923,906 downwards.
TTTTGAGTTTGGAAGCCGTTTTTCAAATTGACCTCCTAGTCGCAGTACTGCAACTTGACAATATTGTTTAAAAATGACTTCCCATCGGCAAGTATTAGATGTTACCAGCAACGCTACCCCAACGGAGATCCGGCAGGCCTACCTTCATCTGGCACGACGATCCCATCCAGACAAGAACCCCGACGACCCTGAAGCCACCAAGACATTCCAAAGGATACAGGCTGCGTATGTCGCTCTGAACGAAGTTCAGTGTGGCCAAAATAGTTCTCAGACGTGCGAGGAGAACAACTCTCCGACGAGCGAGGAGAAGTACTCTCAGAAGAGCGAGGAGAAGTACTCTCAGAAGAGCGAGGAGAAGAAATCCCAGAACTGGGAGGAGAAGAAATCCCAGAACAGGGAGAAGAAGAAACCCCAGAACTGGGGGAAGAAGAAAGCCCAGAAATTGGAGAAGATATAAAAAGAAACGCCCACTTCCGAAAGCGAATCCCGGGGAACCGTGAACTTATGGGTTCACTGTTCAAGTAAGTCTTACTCCGGCCCCCTAGACTCCGACACCGGGTTTCATACAGTTTTCCGAAAACTCTTCCAAGAGATTTCTAAGTGGGAGATGAAAAGCAAAGAAAACACCGATAACCTGCCACCACCAAGCTTCGGAGGAAGCAACACCACATTAAAATATGTCAATAAGTTTTATGAGTATTGGACAAAATTCTCCACTAAAATGTATGTGGAAACAAATGACAACCAAGATTGGCTTCTCATCCCCGATAAAACTCCATCAAAACACTGCTTGAAATCTCTTCAACGAGATCGAAAAAAATTTAATATGGATATTCAATATTTAGTAAAGCTCATTAAAAAGCAAGATCAACGCTTGGTATGAGTGAATACAATAGCCCAGAAATCACCCTACAAGAAAGGGACCCCCCCCCCCCACAGTCTTATAACATCAACAACTCTCAGTGGGTCTTGTACAAACTGTCAGTTTTATTTCCATATATTTATAACAACACAACACACACTCATTTTATTTTATTAAGGATAATTTTTACTTAACGGTTGTCGATACAGCACTTTATCCGTCACGAGGAACAGACAGTGAGGGGTAGATAAAACACACACACACACACACACACACACACACACATGAAGGCCTACTCTCCCATGCTGTTGTTTCGTTCAGTTCGTAAATATACCCAAAGATTTCTCGATTTGGCGAGGAAATTCTCTTAAGCCAACGAATTAAGAGACACAGGTACACACAGATTATTCTCTCCCCTTCCTACTCCACATATCAAGAAGCGCTCAACACACTGACCCTCACGTCTCTCTCTGACCATCACCACGACCTCATCTGCAAATTTGGTGAGAAGCTTCTACACCATCCTCGACACCGGCTCCTACTACCACCTGAGATCCCTAGCCCGAGAATTGCTGTTCGACACCACAACCGCATCCAGCCCACACGAGCACGAACTGATCGCTATAAGAACAGCCCAGTCCCAACCATTGTAAAAATTATCAATAACTTGTCTGTCTGTTTATCTGTCTGGGCAGACGAAACGGCACCATCGTTTTTCATCAAACTTGGTGGAAAAATCGCAAAAAATTCGCAGAGTGGAACAAACCTGGTCCCATGTCGATGGTTTCTTTAGGAAGCCATTAATAAACCATTTTGTTTACGATGGAAAACGCACCCAAATTAACCATGCAAGTCTACGGACTTGCCGCACCCTCATTAGCTGTAAGCTGTCAGCCGGATACAATACAGCACAATACCATACAATACCATACAATACAATACACAACGAACTATAAATATTTGTAAGAATAAAACAATTGTATAGAGATGTAAGACTCACAACTTGATAAGATATCCGTAAGACATTAGCTATTGGAAATGTGATTAAATGTTTTGTTATTAATCCAGTGCGAAATGTATTGGCATTGGTGGTACAATCCTAATGGTCTCTAATCCTGTTGATTAGGTGAGGTTAATCTGGGTTTATTGAGATTAAAGATTAGGTCTGGGGTTTATTCTACCTGTGTTAGTCTCAGGTACGAACCTTTTATGATAATAATCACGACCATGATTATAGCAACCAGGACCATGATTATAACAACCACGACCATGATTATAACAACCAGGACCATGATTATAACAACCAGGACCATGATTATAACAACCACGACCATGATTATAACAACCACGACCATGATTATAACAACCACGACCATGATTATAACAACCACGACCATGATTATAACAACCACGACGATGATTATAACAACCACGACCATGATTATAACAACCACGACCATGATTAAAACAACCAGGACCATGATTATAACAACCAGGACCATGATTATAACGACCACGAACATGATTAAAACAACCAGGACCATAATTATAAAAACCACGACCATGATTATAACAACCACGACTATGATTATAACAAACACGACCATGATTATAACAACCACGACCATGATTATAACAACCACGACCATGATTATAACACCCACGACCATGATTATAACAACCACGACCATGATTATAATAACCACGACCATGATTTTAACAACCACGACCATGATTATAACAACCACGACCATGATTATAACACCCACGACCATGATTATAACAAACACGACCATGATTATAACACCCACGACAATGATTATAACAACCACGACCATGATTTTAACAACCACGACCATGATTATAACAACCACGACCATGATTATAACAACCACGACCATGATTATAACACCCACGACCATGATTATAACAACCACGACCATGATTATAACACCCACGACCATGATTATAACAACCACGACCATGATTTTAACAACCACGACCATGATTATAACAACCAAGACCATGATTATAACAACCACGACCAGGATTATAACAACCACGACTATGATTATAACAACCACGACCATGATTATAACAACCACGACCATGATTATAACAACCAGGACCATGATCATAACAAACACGACCATGATTATAACAACCACGACCATGATTATAGCAGCCACGACCATGATTATAACAGCCACGACCATGATTATAACAACCACGACCATGATTTTAACAACCACGACCATGATTATAACAACCACGACCATGATTATAACAAACACGACCATGATTATAACACCCACGACCATGATTATAACAACCACGACCATGATTATAACACCCACGACCATGATTATAACAACCACGACCATGATTTTAACAACCACGACCATGATTATAACAACCACGACCATGATTATAACAACCACGACCAGGATTATAACAACCACGACTATGATTATAACAACCACGACCATGATTATAACAACCACGACCATGATTATAACAACCAGGACCATGATCATAATAAACACGACCATGATTATAACAACCACGACCATGATTATAGCAGCCACGACCATGATTATAGCAGCCACGACCATGATTATAACAGCCACGACCATGATTATAACACCCACGACCATGATTATAACAACCACGACCATGATTATAACAACCACGACCATGATTATAACAACCACGACCATGATTATAATAATCACGACCATGATTATAATAACCACGACCATGATTATAATAACCACGACCATGATTATAATAACCACGACCATGATTATAACACCCACGACCATGATTATAACACCCACGACCATGATTTTAACAACCACGACCATGATTTTAACACCCACGACCATGATTTTAACAACCACGACCATGATTATAACAACCACGACCATGATTATAACAACCACGACCATGATTATAACAACCACGACCATCATTATAACGACCATGATTATAACGACCACGACTATGATTATAACCACCACGACCATGATTATAACAACCACGACCATGATTATAACACCCACGACCATGATTATAACAACCACGACCATGATTATAACACCCACGACCATGATTATAACAACCACGACCATGATTATAACACCCACGACCATGATTATAACAACCACGACCATGATTTTAACAACCACGACCATGATTATAACAACCACGACCATGATTATAACAACCACGACCAGGATTATAACAACCACGACTATGATTATAACAACCACGACCATGATTATAACAACCACGACCATGATTATAACAACCAGGACCATGATCATAACAAACACGACCATGATTATAACAACCACGACCATGATTATAGCAGCCACGACCATGATTATAACAGCCACGACCATGATTATAACAACCACGGCCATGATTTTAACAACCACGACCATGATTATAACAACCACGACCATGATTATAACAAACACGACCATGATTATAACACCCACGACCATGATTATAACAACCACGACCATGATTATAACACCCACGACCATGATTATAACAACCACGACCATGATTTTAACAACCACGACCATGATTATAACAACCACGACCATGATTATAACAACCACGACCAGGATTATAACAACCACGACTATGATTATAACAACCACGACCATGATTATAACAACCACGACCATGATTATAACAACCAGGACCATGATCATAACAAACACGACCATGATTATAACAACCACGACCATGATTATAGCAGCCACGACCATGATTATAGCAGCCACGACCATGATTATAACAGCCACGACCATGATTATAACACCCACAACCATGATTATAACAAACACGACCATGATTATAACAACCACGACCATGATTATAGCAACCTCGACCATGATTATAACAACCACGACCATGATTATAATAACCACGACCATGATTATAATAACCACGACCATGATTATAATAACCACGACCATGATTATAACACCCACGACCATGATTATAACACCCACGACCATGATTTTAACAACCACGACCATGATTTTAACACCCACGACCATGATTTTAACAACCACGACCATGATTATAACAACCACGACCATGATTATAACAACCACGACCATGATTATAACAACCACGACCATCATTATAACGACCATGATTATAACGACCACGACTATGATTATAACCACCACGACCATGATTATAACAACCACGACCATGATTATAACAACCACGACCATGATTATAACAACCACGACCATGATTATAACAACCACGCCCATGATTATAACAACCACGACTATGACTATAACAAACACGACCATGATTATAACAAACACGACCATGATTATAACAACCACGACCATGATTATAACAACCACGACCATGATTATAACAACCACGCCCATGATTATAACAACCACGACTATGACTATAACAAACACGACCATGATTATAACAACCACGACTATGATTATAGCAACCACAACCATGATTATAACAACCACGAACATGATTATAACAACCACGACCATGATTATAACAACCACGACTTCGATTATAACAAACACGACCATGATTATAACAACCACGACTATGATTATAACAACCACGACTATGATCATAACAACCACGAACATGATTATAACAACCACGACCATGATTATAACAACCACGACTTCGATTATAACAAACACGGCCATGATTATAACAACCACGACTATGATTATAACAACCACGACTATGATCATAACAACCACGACCATGATTATAACAACCACGCCCATGATTATAACAACCACGACTATGACTATAACAAACACGACCATGATTATAACAAACACGACCATGATTATAACAACCACGACCATGATTATAACAACCACGACCATGATTATAACAACCACGCCCATGATTATAACAACCACGACTATGACTATAACAAACACGACCATGATTATAACAACCACGACTATGATTATAGCAACCACAACCATGATTATAACAACCACGAACATGATTATAACAACCACGACCATGATTATAACAACCACGACTTCGATTATAACAAACACGACCATGATTATAACAACCACGACTATGATTATAACAACCACGACTATGATCATAACAACCACGAACATGATTATAACAACCACGACCATGATTATAACAACCACGACTTCGATTATAACAAACACGGCCATGATTATAACAACCACGACTATGATTATAACAACCACGACTATGATCATAACAACCACGAACATGATTATAACAACCACGACCATGATTATAACAACCACGACTTCGATTATAACAAACACGACCATGATTATAACAACCACGACCATGATTATAGCAACCACGACCATGATTATAACAACCACGACCATGATTATAACACCAACGACCATGATTGTAACAACCACGACTATGACTATAACAAACACGGCCATGATTATAACAACCACGACTATGATTATAACAACCACGACTATGATCATAACAACCACGAACATGATTATAACAACCACGACCATGATTATAACAACCACGACCATGATTATAACAACCACGACCATGATTATAACAACCACGACCATGATTATAGCAACCACGACCATGATTATAACAACCACGACCATGATTATAACACCAACGACCATGATTTTAACACCCACGACCATGATTATAACAAACACGACCATGATTATAACACCCACGACAATGATTATAACAACCACGACCATGATTATAACAACCACGACCATAATTATAACAACCACGACCATGATTATAACAACCACGACCATAATTATAACAACCAGGACCATGATTATAACAACCACGACCATAATTATAACAACCACGACCATAATTATAACAACCAGGACCATGATTATAACAACCACGACCATGATTATAACAACCACGGCTATGATTATAACAACCACGACCATGATTATAACTAGCACGACCATGATTATAACAACGACGACTATGATTATAACAACCACGACCATGATTATAACATCCACGACCATGATTATAACAACCACGACCATGATTATAACATCCACGATCATGATTATAACAACCACGACCATGATTATAACAACGACGACTATGATTATAACAACCACGACCATGATTATAACAACCACGACCATGATTATAACAACCACGACCATGATTATAACAACCACGACCATAATTATAACAACGACGACTATGATTATAACAACCACGACCATAATTATAACAACCACGAACATGATTAAAACAACCACGACCATGATTATAACAACCACGACTTCGATTATAACAAACACGACCATGATTATAACAACCACGACCATGATTATAACAACCACGACCATGATTATAACAACGACGACTATGATTATAACAACCACGACCTTGATTATAACAACCACGACCATGATTATAACAACCAGGACCATGATTATAACAACCACGACCATGATTATAACAACCACGACCATGATTATAACAACCACGACCATGATTATAACAACCACGACCATGATTATAACAACCAGGACCATGATTATAACACCCACGACCATGATTATAACAACCACGACCATGATTATAACAACCAGGACCATGATTATAACACCCACGACCATGATTATAACAACCACGACCATGATTATAACAACCACGACCATGATTATAACAACCAGGACCATGATTATAACAACCAGGACTATGATTATAACACCCACGACCATGATTATAACAACCACGACCATGATTATAACAACCAGGACCATGATTATAACACCCACGACCATGATTATAACAACCACGACCATGATTATAACAACCAGGACCATGATTATAACAACCAGGACCATGATTATAACAACCAGGACCATGATTATAACAACCAGGACCATGATTATAACAACCAGGACCATGATTATAACAACCAGGACCATGATTATAACAACCACGACCATGATTATAACAACCAGGACCATGATTATAACAACCAGGACCATGATTATAACAACCACGACCATGATTATAACAACCACGACCATGATTATAACAACCACGACCATGATTATAACAACCACGACCATGATTATAACAACCAGGACCATGATTATAACACCCACGACCATGATTATAACAACCACGACCATGATTATAACAACCAGGACCATGATTATAACACCCACGACCATGATTATAACAACCACGACCATGATTATAACAACCACGACCATGATTATAACAACCAGGACCATGATTATAACAACCAGGACTATGATTATAACACCCACGACCATGATTATAACAACCACGACCATGATTATAACAACCAGGACCATGATTATAACACCCACGACCATGATTATAACAACCACGACCATGATTATAACAACCAGGACCATGATTATAACAACCAGGACCATGATTATAACAACCAGGACCATGATTATAACAACCAGGACCATGATTATAACACCCACGACCATGATTATAACAACCACGACCATGATTATAACAACCACGACCATGATTATAACAACCACGACCATGATTATAACAACCACGACCATGATTATAACAACCACGACCATGATTATAACAACCACGACCATGATTATAACGACCATGATTATAACTACCACGACTATGATTATAACAACCACGACCATGATTATAACAACCACGACCATGATTATAACAACCACGACCATGATTATAACAACCACGACCATGATTATAACAACCACGACCATGATTATAACAACCACGACTATGACTATAACAAACACGACCATGATTATAACAACCACGACCATGATTATAACAACCACGACCATGATTATAACAACCACGACCATGATTATAACAACCACGCCCATGATTATAACAACCACGACTATGACTATAACAAACACGACCATGATTATAACAACCACGACTATGATTATAGCAACCACAACCATGATTATAACAACCACGAACATGATTATAACAACCACGACCATGATTATAACAACCACGACTTCGATTATAACAAACACGACCATGATTATAACAACCACGACTATGATTATAACAACCACGACTATGATTATAACAACCACGACCATGATTATAACAACCACGACCATGATTATAACAACCACGACTTCGATTATAACAAACACGGCCATGATTATAACAACCACGACTATGATTATAACAACCACGACTATGATCATAACAACCACGACCATGATTATAACAACCACGACCATGATTATAACAACCACGACTATGACTATAACAAACACGACCATGATTATAACAAACACGACCATGATTATAACAACCACGACCATGATTATAACAACCACGACCATGATTATAACAACCACGCCCATGATTATAACAACCACGACTATGACTATAACAAACACGACCATGATTATAACAACCACGACTATGATTATAGCAACCACAACCATGATTATAACAACCACGAACATGATTATAACAACCACGACCATGATTATAACAACCACGACTTCGATTATAACAAACACGACCATGATTATAACAACCACGACTATGATTATAACAACCACGACTATGATCATAACAACCACGAACATGATTATAACAACCACGACCATGATTATAACAACCACGACTTCGATTATAACAAACACGGCCATGATTATAACAACCACGACTATGATTATAACAACCACGACTATGATCATAACAACCACGAACATGATTATAACAACCACGACCATGATTATAACAACCACGACTTCGATTATAACAAACACGACCATGATTATAACAACCACGACCATGATTATAGCAACCACGACCATGATTATAACAACCACGACCATGATTATAACACCAACGACCATGATTGTAACAACCACGACTATGACTATAACAAACACGGCCATGATTATAACAACCACGACTATGATTATAACAACCACGACTATGATCATAACAACCACGAACATGATTATAACAACCACGACCATGATTATAACAACCACGACCATGACTATAACACCCACGACCATGATTATAACAACCACGACCATGATTATAATAACCACGACCATGATTTTAACAACCACGACCATGATTATAACAACCACGACCATGATTTTAACACCCACGACCATGATTATAACAAACACGACCATGATTATAACACCCACGACAATGATTATAACAACCACGACCATGATTATAACAACCACGACCATAATTATAACAACCACGACCATGATTATAACAACCACGACCATAATTATAACAACCAGGACCATGATTATAACAACCACGACCATAATTATAACAACCACGACCATAATTATATCAACCAGGACCATGATTATAACAACCACGACCATGATTATAACAACCACGGCTATGATTATAACAACCACGACCATGATTATAACTAGCACGACCATGATTATAACAACGACGACTATGATTATAACAACCACGACCATGATTATAACATCCACGACCATGATTATAACAACCACGACCATGATTATAACATCCACGATCATGATTATAACAACCACGACCATGATTATAACAACGACGACTATGATTATAACAACCACGACCATGATTATAACAACCACGACCATGATTATAACAACCACGACCATGATTATAACAACCACGACCATAATTATAACAACGACGACTATGATTATAACAACCACGACCATAATTATAACAACCACGAACATGATTAAAACAACCACGACCATGATTATAACAACCACGACTTCGATTATAACAAACACGACCATGATTATAACAACCACGACCATGATTATAACAACCACGACCATGATTATAACAACGACGACTATGATTATAACAACCACGACCTTGATTATAACAACCACGACCATGATTATAACAACCAGGACCATGATTATAACAACCACGACCATGATTATAACAACCACGACCATGATTATAACAACCACGACCATGATTATAACAACCACGACCATGATTATAACAACCAGGACCATGATTATAACACCCACGACCATGATTATAACAACCACGACCATGATTATAACAACCAGGACCATGATTATAACACCCACGACCATGATTATAACAACCACGACCATGATTATAACAACCACGACCATGATTATAACAACCAGGACCATGATTATAACAACCAGGACTATGATTATAACACCCACGACCATGATTATAACAACCACGACCATGATTATAACAACCAGGACCATGATTATAACACCCACGACCATGATTATAACAACCACGACCATGATTATAACAACCAGGACCATGATTATAACAACCAGGACCATGATTATAACAACCAGGACCATGATTATAACAACCAGGACCATGATTATAACAACCAGGACCATGATTATAACAACCAGGACCATGATTATAACAACCACGACCATGATTATAACAACCAGGACCATGATTATAACAACCAGGACCATGATTATAACAACCACGACCATGATTATAACAACCACGACCATGATTATAACAACCACGACCATGATTATAACAACCACGACCATGATTATAACAACCAGGACCATGATTATAACACCCACGACCATGATTATAACAACCACGACCATGATTATAACAACCAGGACCATGATTATAACACCCACGACCATGATTATAACAACCACGACCATGATTATAACAACCACGACCATGATTATAACAACCAGGACCATGATTATAACAACCAGGACTATGATTATAACACCCACGACCATGATTATAACAACCACGACCATGATTATAACAACCAGGACCATGATTATAACACCCACGACCATGATTATAACAACCACGACCATGATTATAACAACCAGGACCATGATTATAACAACCAGGACCATGATTATAACAACCAGGACCATGATTATAACAACCAGGACCATGATTATAACAACCAGGACCATGATTATAACAACCAGGACCATGATTATAACAACCAGGACCATGATTATAACAACCACGACCATGATTATAACAACCACGACCATGATTATAACAACCACGACCATGATTATAACAACCAGGACCATGATTATAACAACCACGACCATGATTATAACAACCAGGACCATGATTATAACAACCACGACCATGATTATAACAACCACGACCATGATTATAACAACCACGACCATGATTATAACAACCAGGACCATGATTATAACAACCACGACCATGATTATAACAACCAGGACCATGATTATAACAACCACGACCATGATTATAACAACCACGACCATGATTATAACAACCACGACCATGATTATAACAACCAGGACCATGATTATAACAACCACGACCATGATTATAACAACCAGGACCATGATTATAACAACCACGACCATGATTATAACAACCACGACCATGATTATAACAACCACGACCATGATTATAAGAACCAGGACCATGATTATAACAACCACGACCATGATTATAACAACCACGACCATGATTATAACAACCACGACCATGATTATAACAACCACGACCATGATTATAACCACCACGACCATGATTATAACAACCACGACCATGATTATAACAACCAGGACCATGATTATAACAACCACGACCATGATTATAACAACCACGACCATGATTATAACAACCACGACCATGATTATAACAACCACGACCATGATTATAACAACCACGACCATGATTATAACAACCACGACTATGATTATAACAACCACGACCATGATTATAACAACCACGACCATGATTATAACAACCACGACCATGATTATAACAACCACGACTATGATTATAACAACCAGGACTATGATGTTTTTTGTTTGTTGTGTGGTGGGGATTCATTGGTTTTAATGGAATGGTTTAATGACTATGGTTTTGCCATTGGTTTTTCTACGATTAGGTTTTATTACCAGGTTTTATAAAATTTAATACCGCTTAAGGTCTTTTGGGGGGATGAGGTTTTATGGTTCGTTTAAGAGTCGTTTTATGAGGGCAGCGAATTTCCCTTTTGGCTTTTAGAATTAAGGTTTATGGCTGATTTTCTCCTACGGTTTTCGGAATTAGCTTTTCAGGGCAGTAATTCCGGTTTCCCACACGTTCTTTTTCTCTGGACGGGATAATGTTTTTTTTTTTTTTTTCACGTGTGGTTTTTGGAAATAGGTTTAATGGCTTGGTTTTATCATTCCGGTTTATAATTTATATTTTTAGGAATTGGTATTTTTTTATGACCGTATCAGACTAGAGAGAAAGTGATTCCGGTTCTCTCTTTTTATTCTCTTTTTTGGGGGGTTGGTGGTGACCTTTTGTGATTCGGGTTACAGTGATTGCTGCGAGGAATTCTTTTATACCAGTGGAATTCATTGCAGGTCAACAGATCGGGTGAGTTTGCAGAAGTACACACACACACACACACACACACACACACACACCCTACATGATATACAAATTAATATAGAAAATTGCACCAGTTCCAACTTAGCGATACAAAACCTTTCTAAACTCGGAAAATTGTTGAGTCTGGCCATCACCACCATCGGTATAATATTACCTAACTTGTGTGTTCACGTCTACGCTCACACTCACCCACACTGCAAAAGTTCACTTAACTCGATCACAGCGCCATGCTCATCCCTCGCCCACTAAACAAGGAGCGTGGCCTTAGAAATGAGAGAAATTGAATATGGAAGAGAAATTGGTGGAGCTAAGAATATGGAATAGACTGGGGAATAGAAAATGAGATAATGGGCCTTGAAATTGAATGTAGTACAGAATATGAGACGTTGGTTCTAGTATATTAAAAACAATGAGTAGATAATGTGATGAAAGTACAAGAAAAACAAAACTCAGAGAAGGAAAGTATGAGAGAGAGAGAGAGAGAGAGAGAGAGAGAGAGAGAGAGAGAGGGTCAAAACATCTCCAGGGAAGGTAATGGTCGACACTAAGGAACATATTATGGATGAATGACTTTAATATTTGACTTTAATCTTACCAACCATAAGAACCTTGTATGATTCTTCTTGTTCTCAGGGTTCTTCTGTAGGGCATGGACAAACACACACACAGACAGACAGACAGACAGACGGATGGAGGAAGATTAACTCTTTATCGTTTCTTTGAGGGATATAAAGAGAAACACGAAAATAAAGATAAATTTGGAATAAACGAACAACAATAACAAAACACATATAGGAAAAAAATTAAAAATAAAACTACACATTTTCAAACACGAGGAAAAACACACAGAAAAACGGCAAAAAACTAAAATAAAACAGACATTTTTCAACAGAAACAACGTGACGTGATTGACGCATGGCTGTTAGAACTGTCGGGAAAATAACGAGTGTTAATTGAACGTAATTGTCTGAAAATTACACATTTTTGGGGAAGGCAGAAACTATATAGATTTATAAAAAAATATAATAGCCCTTGTGAAGAAAACTTACGACCGACCTAACAATATAATTGGACAGGTTACTATATTCTGAATGACTCGTATAGTGCATTTTTTTTTGTACCCGTAACTGGAAATGAGAACAAATCTGGTTCAATTAATCTACAATACAAAATTGGTTTCTCAAAAGTGCCTTGGCTATTATTTTCCTTGAGGTTACAGAGACTGAATGGTTCGTAAGTGGCTTCAGAACTCAGTGAACTACCTTACTTAACACACGACAAAAAGGTGGATTCTTTAAAGCTCGTACGTTCAATTCTATCCTTATATTGGATACATGCGAACACAGTCAAACACAGACAGACATAAAGCAAGACAATTACATAGAAACAGTGAGACGTAATAAAGCAGAGAGAAAAGGCAACATTACCACAGAGTAAGGAAGAACCACTAACAATGCTACTGGATCCAAACCTATGGGCCATTGGTTAGATTAGGTTATGTTGTTAGGTTAGCATTACGGTGTTTAAACTATCGGGTGAAATAAGCTATGGGGTGTCTAAATTCCAGGTGATCCCATTCTTATTAGCGGGTTTATACGTAAAGTTGTCGTCCGCAAGAGTTGTAATGCAGTACCCTCTCCCTCTCTCCTCCTCCCTCTTCCTCTCCCCCTCCTCTCCCCCCTTCCTCTTCCTCTCTCCCTTCCCCTTCCTCTCCATCTCCGTCTCCCCGTACCCTCTCCCTCTCTCCTCCTCCCTCTTCCTATCCCTCTCCCTCTCTCCCTCCCTCTCTCCCCCTTCCCCTCTCTATCTCCGTCTCCCCTTACCCTCTCCCTCTCTCCTCCTCCCTTTTCCTCTCCCCCTCCTCTCCCCCCTTCCTCTCCCTCTCTCCCTTCCCCTTCCTCTCCATCTCCCCTTACCCCTCCCTCTCTTCTTACCCCTGCCTCTCCCCTCCAATCCCTCTCCTCCAATCCCTCTCCCTCTCCCCCCCCTTCCCCCCCTTCCTCTCCTCTCCCCCTCTTCCCTTCCCCTGGTCATTTAGGATCAGTAGTGTCCGGTTAATTGGTATCTAAGGACCATCTTTGAGGGCCAATAGCTGGTAAATTTACTCGTAGACCATTTGTGGTACTTATTATCCGGTTAATTGACCCGAAGACCATCTGTGAGGTCCAGTAACCGGTTAATTGAGAAAAAGACTATCTGTGAGGCTTATTGCTCGGTTAATTGGCACCCGAAGGCCTAACCCTAACTTTCTGACCCAGTTCCCGGTTCATTTAACACCACTGGACCGGAAATGTCATTGTACCGGGATCACTGATGAGGGTTTTGACGAGTTGAGAGGGACAGGTAATTGGCTAAATCAAGGTTGGTGAGCTTCCAGGTATAATTCTCTCTCTCTCTCTCTCTCTCTCTCTCTCTCTCTCTCTCTCTCTCTCTCTCTCTCTTTTTTTTTTCTCTCTCTCTCTCTCTCTCTCTCTCTCTCTCTCTCTCTCTCTCTCTCTCTCTCTCTCTCTTTTATACACTACTTACAGTATGGCTCTATCTTTCCTCTTAGACCAGTCACTTAATCAATAACAAATACTTGTCCCATTAACTAATCAGAAGACCTGTAACATTTGCCAGATCTATTCTCCCCAGTCAATCATAGATAATTTATCGTGTAACCCAGGTCGTCTTATTAGTCAATTACAATGCATCACCCACATTCCCATCAACCAATCATGCAATAGAAATAGAGTATATTATCCTCCGTTGATCCCATGAGGCCTCTAAGCGACCCCGGAATGTCATAGGGATTCTGAGAATGTTTGTATGATATCTCTCTCTCTCTCTCTCTCTCTCTCTCTCTCTCTCTCTTCTCTTGTGAGTCGTGGTTTATGACAATTAATAAGTCGCTAAGCCGGGTAGTAAGACAGTCAAGCCACAAGGAAGACACTCAAGCCACTCAGGAAGACAGTCAAGCCACCAGGAAGACAGTCAAGCCAGCAGAGAGTCAAGGCCCAAGGAAGGAAGCCAAGTCACGAATAAGACATTCAAACCGGCAAGAAGACAGTCAAGCCACCAGGAAGAAAGTCAAGCCATCAGGAAGACAGTCAAGCCATCAGGAAGATAGTCAAGCCACCAGGAAGACAGTCAAGCCATCAGGAAGATAGTCAAGCCACGAGGAAGACAGTCAAGCCATCAGGAAGACATTCAAGCCACCAGGAAGACAGTCAAGCCATCAGGAAGATAGTCAAGCCACGAGGAAGACAGTCAAGCCATCAGGAAGACAGTCAAGCCACCAAGAAGACGGTCAAGCCACCAGAAAGACGGTCAAGCCACCAGGAAGACAGCCAAGCCACCAAGAAGACGGTCAAGCCACCAGGAAGACGGTCAAGCCACCAAGAAGACGGTCAAGCCACCAGAAAGACGGTCAAGCCACCAGGAAGACAGCCAAGCCACCAAGAAGACGGTCAAGCCACCAGGAAGACGGTCAAGCCACCAGGAAGACGGTCAAGCCACCAGGAAGACAGTCAAGCCACCAGGAAGACAGTCAAGCCACCAGGAAGACAGTCAAGCCACCAGGAAGACAGTCAAGCCACCAGGAAGACAGTCAAGCCACCAGGAAGACAGTCAAGCCAGGCAGGCAGAAGGACCCCATCTGTGTGTCGAGGATAATCGATTCGCCAGCTGCGGCGGACATATTGGCAGGGTCGGGCGGTCCAGGAGCTGGGAGGGGCTCTGTAGGATGGAGCGAGGGAGGGAGATGAAGGAGGGGGGTGAAGGAAAGGAAGGAGGGAGATGAAGGAGGGGGGTGAATGAAAGGAAGGAGGGAGAGAGTGTGAGAGCTTGTGGAAAACGGGTGATGGAGGAAGGAAGGGAGAGCTGGGAGGTAGGGTTGGTAGGGAAAGAGAATGGGCTGGAAAAGGGGAGGGCAGAGTTAAGGGAGGAGGTCAGAAATAGAGGGATGTGAGGAGATAAGGAAGGGAGTGAGGACAGGAAGGAAAAGAGAGAAAGGGGGAGGGGAAGCAGGAAAGGAGGGCAGGTAGGGGAAGGTCAGGAAGGGATGGAGGAAGGGGACTGGTTAGGGGGAAGGTCAGTGTGGGAGGAAAGAGAGATAAGGAAGGACAACGATCTGGGGAGGCCTAATCATTTGTCACTGTACTATCACGAGGACGAGGGAGGAAAAGAGAGAGAGAGAGAGAGAGAAATAGATGTCCCGGCGTAAGGGAGAAAGAGGTGGTTGATAATTCGCTGGAACTGGCTAAGGAACACGATGAAATTTTGTTCGAAATCTCTCTCTCTCTCTCTCTCTCTCTCTCTCTCTCTCTCTCTCTCTCTCTCTCTCTCTCTCTCTCTCTCTCTCTCTACGTAATACTTGGTACTATAGATAACCACCACTAGCGCCTGAAGTACCTAAAACAAAGACACACATAGTTCACAACATTAATGACTCTGGCAGCTGGTACCTTCATCCTCACGCCCACACTGTCAGACGCTGCAGTAACACGCAAAACAAGACACCTTATGATAAAAATCAACTCTAAACAAAAATTAGACTCTTTTTTTTTGTTTAAGTGCGATACCTTAATTAAAGGCTGTGAATATGAGAAAAGTTCCTCACATACGAAGAGGTAATTTAATCAACTCTGCCTGGTTACGAATTCTCAGAAACCCGTGTATGTCGTTGTCTGAACCCTGAAATATTATGATTTATACTATAGGAATAAGATGACGGACAAAATGGCATCCATATACCCCCGAGAGACTATTTACAGTGACATAAAAGAGAAAATAACTTAAGGTAATATTTGAGTTTCTCTGGTCCAAATCCACAAAGATATCACATATTTCTCGTTAACTGAAGCTGTAATAATGCCCCTTAATGGTTGACTTAAGATAGAAATAACACCTTGATAATCTACCTAAACTAGATACGTTCACTTAACACCAGAGGAAACAAAGGTAAACAATATCATGTTTGTATTTTATCGTAAGTTAACCAATTAGATACATTCTTACCTGTTCAGTTCCGAGGAAAATTTGAAAAACGAATTGTTGTGAATCTGCATCTTGGCTTAACAGGTATAAGAGGTAAGAGAAAATTAGTATAGGTCATTGATAAACGATATAGAGCGTAAAATACGATGGATTTTATATCGGTCAATAAATACCTGACATGGTTTAGTGAGCGCCAGCTGGGTGAAAATATACTTAGGATCCGAAATTGAGTCGCAGTTTTATTTTTATTTGTATTGAATTTTTCCTCCATGAATCACCTTGGTTAGGTTAAAAGTATATTATGGTTAGATTAGGTTGGGTTAGGTTAATTTAGGTTAAGTTAGTTTCGGGTTAGATTAGGTTACAGTTAAGTTAAGGTCGAGGTTAATGTTAAGTTAGTTTAGGGTAGGTTATGTTAGTTTCGGGTTAAATTAAGATTAAGTTAGTTTCAGTTTAGGTTAGGATGGGCTATGTTGGCTTAAATTAGTTTCTGGTTAAGTTAGGTTAATATTCGGTTAGGATAGGTTGCGACTGAATTTCGGGGTAACTTAGGTTAAGAATGAAGTAACTTAACTAACCAACGTACCCTTAACTTAACCTAGCCAAACCTACCCTTAACTTACATAATCAAATATACCCTTAACTTAACCTAGCCAAACCTAACCTTAACTTAACCTAACGTAACCAAACCTTAAAGTACCTAACCAAACCTACCCTTAACTTACATAATCAAACATACCCTTAACTTAACCTAACCAAACCTAACCTTTTTATGTGACAGTAAGAAGGACGGCAGGGAAAAATCAAGCCAGTGTCTCTCTCTGCACCTCGCCTCTCTGCACCTCATCTCTCTGCACCTCACCTCTCTGCACATCTCCTCTCTGCACCTCTCCTCTCTGCATCTCACCTCTCTGCACCTCGACTCTCTGCACCTCGCCTCTCTGCACCTCACCTCTCTGCACCTCTCCTCTCTGCACCTCACCTCTCTGCACCTCTCCACCCTGCACCTCTCCTCTCTGCACCTCACCTCTCTGAACCTCACCTCTCTCCACCACACCTCTCTGCAGCTCTCCACCCTGCACCTCACCTCTCTGCACCTCACCTCTCTGCACCTCACCTCTCTGCACATCTCCTCTCTGCACCTCGCCTCTCTGCACCTCTCATCTCTGCACCTCACCTCTCTGCACCTCGTCTCTCTGCACCTCGTCTCTCTGCACCTCTCCTCTCTGCACCTCGCGTCTCTGCACCTCGTCTCTCTGCACCTCACCTCTCTGCACCTCATCTCTGTGTACCTCTCCTCTCTGCACCTCACGTCTCTGCACCTCACCTCTCTGCACCTCACCGCTCTGCACCTCACCTCTCTGCACCTCACCTCTCTGCACCTCACCTCTCTGCAGCTCTCCACCCTGCACCTCACCTCTCTGCACCTCGCCTCTCTGCACCTCTCCTCTCTGCACCTCGCCTCTCTGCACCTCGCCTCTCTGCACCTCACCTCTCTGCACCTCTCCACCCTGCACCTCTCCACCCTGCACCTCTCCACCCTGCACCTCTCCACCCTGCACCCCACCTCTCTCCACCTCACCTCTCTAAACCTCACCTCTCTGCACCTCACCTGTCTGCAGCTCCCCACCCTGCACCTCTCCTCTCTGCACCTCACCTCTCTGCACCTCGCGTCTCTGCACCTCACCTCTCTGCACCTCTCCTCTCTGCACCTCGCCTCTCTGCACCTCACCTCTCTGCACCTCTCCTCTCTGCACCTCACCTCTCTGAACCTCACCTCTCTGCACATCTCCTCTCTGCACCTCACCTTTCTGGACCTCACCTCTCTGCAGCTCTCCACCCTGCACCTCTCCTCTCTGCACCTCGCCTCTCTGCACCTCGCCTCTCTGCACCTCTCCTCTCTGCACCTCACCTCTCTGCACCTCACCTCTCTGCACCTCACCTCTCTGCACCTCACCTCTCTGCACCTCACCTCTCTGCACCTCTCCTCTGCACCTCGCCTCTCTGCACCACACCTCTCTGCACCTCACCTCTCTGCACCTCACCTCTCTGCAGCTCTCCACCCTGCACCTCACCTCTCTGCACCTCACGTCTATGCACCTCACCTCTCTGCACCTCACCTCTCTGCACCTCGCCTCTCTGCACCTCTCCTCTCTGCACCTCGCCTCTCTGCACCTCGCCTCTCTGCACCTCACCTCTCTGCACCTCTCCACCCTGCACCTCTCCACCCTGCACCTCTCCACCCTGCAACCCACCTCTCTCCACCTCACCTCTCTAAACCTCACCTCTCTGCACCTCACCTGTCTGCAGCTCCCCACCCTGCACCTCTCCTCTCTGCACCTCACCTCTCTGCACCTCGCGTCTCTGCACCTCACCTCTCTGCACCTCTCCTCTCTGCACTTCGCCTCTCTGCACCTCACCTCTCTGCACCTCTCCTCTCTGCACCTCACCTCTCTGAACCTCACCTCTCTGCACATCTCCTCTCTGCACCTCACCTTTCTGGACCACACCTCTCTGCAGCTCTCCACCCTGCACCTCTCCTCTCTGCACCTCGCCTCTCTGCACCTCGCCTCTCTGCACCTCACCTCTCTGCACTTCACCTCTCTGCACCTCACCTCTCTGCACCTCTCCTCTCTGCACCTCGCCTCTCTGCACCACACCTCTCTGCACCTCTCCACCCTGCACCTCTCCACCCTGCACCTCTCCTCTCTGCACCTCACCTCTCTGCACTTCACCTCTCTGCACCTCACCTCTCTGAACTTCTCCTCTCTGCACCTCACCTCTCTGCACCTCACCGCTCTGCACCTCACCGCTCTGCACCTCTCCTTTCTGGACCTCACCTCTCTGCACCTCACCTCTCTCCACCTTACCTCTCTGCACCTCACCTCGCTGCACCTCGCATCTCTGCACCTCACCTCTCTGCACCTCACCTCTCTGCACCTCACCTCTCTGCACCTCGTCTCGCTGCACCTCATCTCTCTGCACCTCTCTTCTCTGCACCTCACCTCTCTGCACCTCTCCTCTCTGCACCTCGCCTCTCTGCACCTCTCCTCTCTGCACCTCGCCTCTCTGCACCTCACCTGTCTGCACCTCTCCTCTCTTCACCTCTCCACCCTGCACCTCTCCACCCTGCACCTCACCCCTCTGCACCTCACCTCTCTGCACCTCACCTCTCTGCACCTCACCTCTCTGCACCTCACTGCTCTGCACCTCTCATTCTGGACCTCACCTCTCCTCTCTGAACCTCGCGTCTCTGCACCTCACCTCTCTGCACCTCACCTCTCTGCACCTCACCTCTCTGCACCTCACCTCTCTGCACCTCACCTCTCTGCACCTCACCTCTCTGCACCTCACCTCTCTGCACCTCACCTCTCTGCACCTCACCTCTCTGCACCTCTCCTCTCTGCACCTCGCCTCTCTGCACCTCGCCTCTCTGCACCTCACCTCTCTGCACCTCTCCACCCTGCACCTCTCCACCCTGCACCTCTCCACCCTGCACCTCTCCACCCTGCACCCCACCTCTCTCCACCTCACCTCTCTAAACCTCACCTCTCTGCACCTCACCTGTCTCCAGCTCCCCACCCTGCACCTCTCCTCTCTGCACCTCACCTCTCTGGACCTCGCGTCTCTGCACCTCACCTCTCTGCACCTCTCCTCTCTGCACCTCGCCTCTCTGCACCTCACCTCTCTGCACCTCACCTCTCTGAACCTCACTCTCTGCACATCTCCTCTCTGCACCTCACCTTTCTGGACCTCACCTCTCTGCAGCTCTCCACCCTGCACCTCTCCTCTCTGCACCTCGCCTCTCTGCACCTCGCCTCTCTGCACCTCTCCTCTCTGCACCTCACCTCTCTGCACCTCACCTCTCTGCACCTCACCTCTCTGCACCTCACCTCTCTGCACCTCACCTCTCTGCACCTCTCCTCTCTGCACCTCACCTCTCTGCACCTCACCTCTCTGCAGCTCTCCACCCTGCACCTCACCTCTCTGCACCTCACGTCTATGCAGCTCTCCACCCTGCACCTCACCTCTCTGCACCTCTCCTCTCTGCACCTCTCCTCTCTGCACCTCACCTCTCTGCACCTCTCCTCTCTGCACCTCACCTCTCTGCACCTCACCTCTCTGCACCTCGCCTCTCTGCACCTCTCCTCTCTGCACCTCGCCTCTCTTCACCTCGCCTCTCTGCACCTCACCTCTCTGCACCTCTCCACCCTGCACCTCTCCACCCTGCACCTCTCCACCCTGCAACCCACCTCTCTCCACCTCACCTCTCTAAACCTCACCTCTCTGCACCTCACCTGTCTGCAGCTCCCCACCCTGCACCTCTCCTCTCTGCACCTCACCTCTCTGCACCTCGTGTCTCTGCACCTCACCTCTCTGCACCTCTCCTCTCTGCACTTCGCCTCTCTGCACCTCACCTCTCTGCACCTCTCCTCTCTGCACCTCACCTCTCTGAACCTCACCTCTCTGCACATCTCCTCTCTGCACCTCACCTTTCTGGACCTCACCTCTCTGCAGCTCTCCACCCTGCACCTCTCCTCTCTGCACCTCGCCTCTCTGCACCTCGCCTCTCTGCACCTCACCTCTCTGCACCTCACCTCTCTGCACCTCACCTCTCTGCACCTCACCTCTCTGCACCTCTCCTCTCTGCACCTCGCCTCTCTGCACCACACCTCTCTGCACCTCTCCACCCTGCACCTCTCCACCCTGCACCTCTCCTCTCTGCACTTCACCTCTCTGCACCTCACCTCTCTGAACTTCTCCTCTCTGCACCTCACCTCTCTGCACCTCACCGCTCTGCACCTCACCGCTCTGCACCTCTCCTTTCTGGACCTCACCTCTCTGCACCTCACCTCTCTGCACCTTACCCCTCTGCACCTCACCTCTCTGCGCCTCGCATCTCTGCACCTCACCTCTCTGCACCTCACCTCTCTGCACCTCACCTCTCTGCACCTCGTCTCGCTGCACCTCACCTCTCTGCACCTCTCCTCTCTGCACCTCGCCTCTCTGCACCACACCTCTCTGCACCTCTCCACCCTGCACCTCTCCACCCTGCACCTCTCCTCTCTGCACCTCGCCTCTCTGCACCTCTCCTCTCTGCACCTCCCCTCTCTGCACCTCACCTGTCTGCACCTCTCCTCTCTTCACCTCTCCTCTCTGCACCTCACTGCTCTGCACCTCACCTCTCTGCACCTCACCTCTCTGCACCTCACCTCTCTGCACCTCACCTCTCTGCACCTCACTGCTCTGCACCTCTCATTCTGGACCTCACCTCTCTGCACCTCATCTCTCTGCACCTCTCTTCTCTGCACCTCACCTCTCTGCACCTCACCTCTCTGCACCTCACCTCTCTGCACCTCTCCTCTCTGCACCTCGCCTCTCTGCACCTCACCTCTCTGCACCTCACCTCTCTGCACCTCTCCTCTCTGCACCTCACCTCTCTGCACCTCATCTCTCTGCACCTCTCTTCTCTGCACCTCACCTCTCTGCACCTCACCTCTCTGCACCTCACCTCTCTGCACCTCTCCTCTCTGCACCTCGCCTCTCTGCACCTCACCTCTCTGCACCTCACCTCTCTGCACCTCACCTCTCTGCACCTCACCTCTCTGCACCTCACTGCTCTGCACCTCTCATTCTGGACCTCACCTCTCTGCACCTCATCTCTCTGCACCTCTCTTCTCTGCACCTCACCTCTCTGCACCTCACCTCTCTGCACCTCACCTCTCTGCACCTCTCCTCTCTGCACCTCGCCTCTCTGCACCTCACCTCTCTGCACCTCACCTCTCTGCACCTCTCCTCTCTGCACCTCACCTCTCTGCACCTCATCTCTCTGCACCTCTCTTCTCTGCACCTCACCTCTCTGCACCTCACCTCTCTGCACCTCACCTCTCTGCACCTCTCCTCTCTGCACCTCGCCTCTCTGCACCTCACCTCTCTGCACCTCACCTCTCTGCACCTCACCTCTCTGCACCTCACCTCTCTGCACCTCACTGCTCTGCACCTCTCATTCTGGACCTCACCTCTCCTCTCTGAACCTCGCGTCTCTGCACCTCACCTCTCTGCACCTCACCTCTCTGCAGCTCTCCACCCTGCACCTCACCTCTCTGCACCTCACCTCTCTGCACCTCACCTCTCTGCACCTCACCGCTCTGCACCTCACCTCTCTGCACCTCACCGCTCTGCACCTCTCATTCTGCACCTCACCTCTCTGCACCTCACCTCTCTGCACCTCACCTCTCTGCACCTCACCTCTCTGCACCTCGTCTCGCTGCACCTCATCTCTCTGCACCTCTCCTCTCTGCACCTCACCTCTCTGCACCTCACCTCTCTGCGCCTCACCTCTCTGCACCTCACCTCTCTGCACCTCTCCTCTCTGCACCTCGCCTCTCTGCACCTCGCCTCTCTGCACCTCGCCTCTCTGCACCTCGCCTCTCTGCACCTCGCCTCTCTGCACCTCGCCTCTCTGCACCTCACCTCTTTGCACCTCACCTCTCTGCACCTCACATCTCTGCACCTCACCTCTCTGCACCTCACCTCTCTGCACCTCACCTCTCTGCACCTCGGGTCTCTGCACCTCACCTCTCTGCACCTCACCTCTCTGCACCTCTCCTCTCTGCACCTCTCCTCTCTGCATCTCGCCTCTCTGCAGCTCTCCACCCTGAACCTCACCTCTCTGCACCTCACCTCTCTGCACCTCACCTCTCTGCACCTCACCTCTCTGCACCTCGCCTCTTTGCACCTCACCTCTTTGCACCTCGCATCTCTGCACCTCACCTCTCTGCACCTCACCTCTCTGCACCTCACCTCTCTGCACCTCGCATCTCTGCACCTCACCTCTCTGCACCTCACCTCTCTGCACCTTACCTCTCTGTACCTCGCCTCTCTGCACCTCACCTCTCTGCACCTCGCCTCTCTGCACCTCACCTCTCTGCACCTCGTCTCGCTGCACCTCTCCTCTCTGCACCTCACCTCTCTGTACCTCGCCTCTCTGCACTTCACCTCTCTGCACCTCGCCTCTCTGCACCTCACCTCTCTGCACCTCGTCTCGGTGCACCTCTCCTCTCTGCACCTCACCTCTCTGCACCTCGCCTCTCTGCACCTCACCTCTCTGCACCTCGCCTCTCTGCACCTCGCCTCTCTGCAGCTCTCCACCCTGCACCTCACCTCTCTGCACCTCACCTCTCTGCACCTCACCTCTCTGCACCTCACCTCTCTGCACCTCACCGCTCTGCACCTCTCATTCTGGACCTCACCTCTCTGCACCTCTCCTCTCTGCTCCTCACCTCTCTGCACCTCGTCTCGCTGCACCTCATCTCTCTGCACCTCTCCTCTCTGCACCTCACCTCTCTGCACCTCACCTCTCTACACCTCACCTCTCTACACCTCACCTCTCTGCACCTCACCTCTCTGCACCTCACCTCTCTGCACCTCACCTCTCTGCACCTCGCCTCTCTGCACCTCGCCTCTCTGCACCTCACCTCTCTGCACCTCTCCTCTCTGCACCTCACCTCTCTGCTCCTCTCCTCTCTGCACCTCGCCTCTCTGCACCTCGCATCTCTGCACCTCACCTCTCTGCACCTCGCCTCTCTGCACCTCACCTCTCTGCACCTCACCTCTCTGCACCTCACGTCTCTGCACCTCACCTCTCTGCACCTCACCTCTCTGCACCTCACCTCTCTGCACCTCGCCTCTCTGCACCTCGCCTCTCTGCACCTCACCTCTCTGCACCTCGCCTCTCTGCACCTCACCTCTCTGCACCTCACCTCTCTGTATCTCGCCTCTCTGCACCTCGCCTCTCTGCACCTCTCCTCTCTGCACCTCGCCTCTCTGCACCTCACCTCTCTGCACCTCACCTCTCTGCACCTCACCTCTCTGCATCTCGCCTCTCTGCACCTCACCTCTCTGCACCTCACCTCTCTCCACCTCACCTCTCTGCATCTCGCCTCTCTGCACCTCACCTCTCTGCACCTCACCTCTCTGCACCTCACCGCTCTGCACCTCTCATTCTGGACCTCACCTCTCTGCACCTCTCCTCTCTGCACCTCTCCTCTCTGCACCTCGCGTCTCTGCACCTCACCTCTCTGCACCTCACCTCTCTGCAGCTCTCCACCCTGCACCTCACCTCTCTGCACCTCGCCTCTCTGCACCTCACCTCTCTGCACCTCACCTCTCTGCACCTTGCCTCTCTGCACCTCTCCTCTCTGCACCTCTCCTCTCTGCACCTCACCTCTCTGCACCTCTCCTCTCTGCACCTCACCTCTCTGCACCTCGCCTCTCTGCACCTCTCCTCTCTACACCTCACCTCTCTGGACCTCACCTCTCTGCACCTCTCCACCCTGCACCTCACCTCTCTGCACCTCACCTCTCTGCACCTCGCCTCTCTGCACCTCTCCTCTCTACACCTCACCTCTCTGCACCTCTCCTCTCTGCACCTCACCTCTCTGCACCTCGCCTCTCTACACCTCGCCTCTCTGCACCTGGCCTCTCTGCACCTCACCTCTCTGCACCTCACCTCTCTGCACCTCACCTCTCTGTACCTCGCCTCTCTGCACTTCACCTCTCTGCACCTCGCCTCTCTGCACCTCACCTCTCTGCACCTCGTCTCGGTGCACCTCTCCTCTCTGCACCTCACCTCTCTGCACCTCGCCTCTCTGCACCTCACCTCTCTGCACCTCACCGCTCTGCACCTCTCATTCTGCACCTCACCTCTCTGCACCTCACCTCTCTGCACCTCACCTCTCTGGACCTCACCTCTCTGCATCTCACCTCTCTACAGCTCTCCACCCTGAACCTCGCCTTTCTGCACCTGGCCTCTCTGCACCTGGCCTCTCTGCACCTGGCCTCTCTGCACCTCGCCTCTCTACACCTCGCCTCTCTGCACCTGGCCTCTCTGCACCTGGCCTCTCTGCACCTGGCCTCTCTGCACCTCGTCTCTCTGCACCTCGCCTCTCTACATCTCGCCTCTCTGCACCTGGCCTCTCTGCACCTGGCCTCTCTGCACCTCGCCTCTCTGTACCTCGCCTCTCTGCACCTCACCTCTCTGCACCTCGCCTCTCTGCACCTCGCCTCTCTGCACCTCGCCTCTCTGTACCTCGCCTCTCCGCACCTCGCCTCTCTGCACCTCGCCTCTCTGTACCTCGCCTCTCTGTACCTCGCCTCTCTGTACCTCGCCTCTCTGCACCTCGCCTCTCTGCACCTCGCCTCTCTGCACCTCGCCTCTCTGCACCTCGCCTCTCTGTACCTCGCCTCTACACCTAGCCTCTCTGCTATACACTGAAGATAGTTGAGGTTATAGTGGCGGTTATAGGGATGTACGATATAAGAAACTTGTAGTTTATATTTGTATATGTTGTATGTAATCCCGTTATAGGTTTAGTTGTTGTAGCGTAGTAATATCATTATAACGTCAACGATAACATAACAAGAGTCGTTTGAGGCAGGTAGTTCTACACAGTCATGGCCCAAGGTATAAATGAGTTAAGGCGGGAAAGAATCTGCAGAATGGAATTTCAATAGTAAAGTCATTGGTCCTCCCAGATTCTCTCCTAGGAGTGGTGGGGGTAGTGGTGGTGTGGGTAGTGGTGAGGGTAGTGGTGTTGATGAAATTCCTCACAACACTGACTTGTGGAAGTGTTGATAAATGAGGGTAATGTATGAACAGTTAAGTTGAATTGTGTTAAAATGTGACTATAAATATTATGTATTTTGTTGATGCCCCAGACTACGTTATGTGTGAGGGGGATCTTCCTGAAGACCTCTGGTGAGACAGGACCAGTCAGAGTGAAGAATTTATGGCAGGTTGTGTCATCTGTATAGGCGTGAATGGAAATATTTGTCGATGAATTTTAGAGGAGTGACAGATCAACTACGGAAGCCACACCGTTGACCACTGGGTATAGTTTGAAGGTGTTTGAGAATCTGTGTATTGAGTACCGTTTTAAAAATCATTGTTACTGGGTGATGGTTTGACGGATTGGATTTATCAACTTTCTTTCGGGGGTTTTGGATATTTGTGAAGATATTTTATAAAGAAAGAAGAAAGTGGTTGTGTGAAAGTGATATAGACATAAGAGTTTGAAAACGACAAGAAAAAGTTCAGTAGTATTATTTCTGAGAGACGAGATTACAAGGACCTTCAGATCCAGTTGAGGAAACATACGCCCTTCCTCCTGTTGGGTTGAGTTAGACGCAAAGATTTTCTAGAGTAGATTGATTGTCCATCTCTTGAGAACCTGAGCTCACTTTCCCATGAGGGGAGTTGAGAGGAGGAATAGGTGAATGGATACTGATGTTTGAGCTCAATGTATTAAATGTGGACCAGAAGAGTTTGTTATTGTTTGTTTATCAGTCTGATTATTTATGCAGAATGTTTGATTTGAATATCTTATAAATGGTTTTAGTTGTAATTCATGTAAGTATGTAGAACCAAACCCTAATATACCCTAACATATGCCAACTAAACCTACCCTACCGTTCCTAACCAAGCCCTAACGCACCCTAACTTATCCCAAGTAAACCTACCCTAACTTATCCCAACCAAACCTTAACGTACCCTATCTTATCCCAACCAAACCAGCAGCTTTAAGTGCGAATATACGTATTCTGGCGTGGCACTTGGTCCTGAAGTTGGCCAAGATGACTACAAAGTGCTTGACTTACTATCTGGTGGTGATTTAAGACCGAATATATTAAGTTGAGCTCCAGGAACAAAGTAAGGAGTTGAATTTTGATAAGATAGAAAGTTGAATTAAGTTTGGTTCCCGAGAGAGGAAGGGCGACACGGGGGAGCTGAATCGTGGATTACGTTTCTCAAGTGAAGATGAGAAGAATGACGTGAACAAGTCTGAGAGTTGGTGAGGAGAGGGTAGTGTGTGTGTGCGTGTGTGTGCGTGTGTGTGTGTGTGTGTGTGTGTGTGTGTGTGTGCGTGTGTGTGCGTGTGCGTGTGTGTGTGTGCGTGCGTGTGTGTGGTGAACTTTTTTTTTGAGGACATGTCAGCCAAAAGTTTGAAAATATACAATAAACACAGATGATAAAAGTTACATTTACTGTAGTGAGGTTGGGGAGTGGGTCACCTGAGTGACAAAAGCTTTCAGTAAAAAAAGAGAAGAAACTTGGAGTGAACAAACAAAGAAACTACAGATGTGGAAGTAATTTCGTTGATCGCTGAGCAGCCGGTCTTGTAAACTGTCTGGTGAGTTGTGCTGCCTCCCCACGGTACACAAGATTTCACACCCAGGTGCAGTCCTGGTCTCCGGCTGGTCACAGTCTTACTTGCTTACATTCCTGTCACATGGTCCTGGTAACCTAGGTCTCTCAGCTCACAGGGTGTTGGGGAGGGGTCTTGTTTCTCATTTATCACTTTGTGGAGTTGGGAGTCCTCGTTTCTCACCTGGCGTCTTTGGAATTTCTTATATCTTAAATGGTGTAGCGAAGTCTGGGTATCACATCTGGTGTGGTGGTGGTGGGTGGTCACCTTTGTGGATGGTCAGGTCAGGGTGGACCGTGACCTCTGACCACAGGACATCGACTTGTCACTCTTGAACACTTGTTCCTATTCCTTTTAAGTTGAAATTGTCACTTTTGTATATCAGTTTTTGGTTGATCGTTAATCTTTGCCCTGTATTGTTGATAGGAGGATGTTGATAAATCCTGATGGGGAAGAGATGGGGAAGGTGGAGGCTCGACGTACCAGGGTGGCAGCTGTCTCCATGATCTAAAAGGCCGTGGCCGCCTCAGAAGAGCAGCGCCGAATTGAAGGCTGAAGACGGTGTGTATGTGTAGGCGGAGGAGGTTCATTCTTCGTCCCCTATTCCCAAATCCTCCTCCTCCCCCATTCCCATCCCCCCTCCTGCCTTCCCCTTCCCCATCTCCCCCCTACCCATCTCCTTCCTGCCATCCCCACACAGCATCACATTACACACTGCCGTTCATATCAACACCGCTGTCATTTTTTAATTACTTGAAGGCGTTGTATCTTTAACACTTTAGTCATTAAAGTCGATAGTGTGAACTGCGAGAGTCAGTTCATGACGTCGTTTCATTCATATATGCACGTGACATCAGTGACATCACACCATTCATAAGTTTAGAAGGGATATTTCGTGACGTCATTCCATTCGTGAGTTGTAGATCGTATTTGTGATGACATTTCGTTCATGAATATAAATCCCATTTTGTCTTCCAGTCACGTGTTTAAGTCGTGCTCATGACGTCATTTCATTCATTTATGTTTAAGGTGTTAGTGACGTCACTCAGCCGTGTAGGTGTATCGTGTTTATACTGACGTCACTCCATTCATGAATGTACGAGTAAATTCTATTTCTACGTTATTTTATATCATGAGTGAATGACATCATGCTCATGGTATTCGTGATGTCATACTTCACCCATTATTACTCCTTCATTCACTACTTCAATAGCTTCATTAACCCGTTATTTCACATGCTCCATTAATCCATTATTTCACATGCTCCATTAACCCATTATTTCACATGCTCCATTAATCCGTTATTTCACTTGCACCATTAACCCATTATTTCACATGCTCCATTAATCCGTTATTTCACTTGCACCATTAACCCATTATTTCACATGCTCCACTAACCCCATTATTTCACATGCTCCATTAACCCATTATTTCACATGCTCCACTAACCCATTATTTCACATGCTCCATTAACCCATTATTTCACATGCTCCATTAACCCATTATTTCACATGCTTCATTTGCCCATTAATTCACATGCGCCAACAGCCCATTATTTAACTCCTCCATCAACTAATTGTTTCACTTCTCCATTAACTCATTGCTTCACTCCTCCATTACCCCATTATCTCACTCGGTCTATTAACCCATTATTCTCTTCCATTAACCCCTTATATCAATAGCTCTCATGATGTCTTACAAGCGACATTATTCAGTTCGTTTAAACTAAGGAGAAATCATTTGATCTTCTTACTCATTGAAGTTTTAATTATTTGTTCAAGTCGTTAAGTAAAAGGTGTCAGGGCAACAATTCCCGTGATGAGAGAGAGAGAGAGAGAGAGAGAGAGAGAGAGAGAGAGTATTTATGACATCATTACCATCACGGGGGCTGGCGGCATTAGCGAGTTAATTACAGTGTTGTATTCCGATCCGGGAAGTGAATTTGGAGGCTTGGTTCAGTATAGGCTCCGTGGTGATGGTGTTTGTTGACAGTTATGAGAAAGACATACATACATAAGAACATAAGAATGGTGGAAACTGCAGCGGGCCTAGTGGCCCATACTGGGCAGTCCCGTTTACACCCAACCCCTATTGCTCATATAAGCATCCAACCTATGTTTGAAGCTATCCTGCGTATTCGAGTTAATGATGATATTTGGTAACTTGTTCCATTCATCCACTACTCTGTTTCCAAACCAGTGTTTACCTATTTCGCGCCTAAATCTAACTTTGTCTTATTTAAAACCATTGTTAAGAGTTCGCTCCTGGTTGGATAGTTTGAGTACCTTTGTAATGTCCCCTTTGTTTAGCCCTGACTTCCATTTATACACCTCTATCAGGTCGCCCCTCACTCTACGTCTCGAGAGAGAGTGCAAATTAAGATGCTTTAACCTGTCTCTATACTCAAGGTTCCTAATGCCCGGGATTAGTCTTGTCATTCTCCTCTGAATTCTTTCCAATGATTCTATATCCATTCTGTAATACGGTGACCAGAACTGAACTGCTTAATCCAGGTGTGGTCTCACAAGAGCAAGATACAGTTTTAGGATGACCTCGCTGGTCTTGTAACTAACACTCCTTTGTATGAACCCAAGTACTTTATTAGCCTTGTTACGAGCATACATACATACATACATACATACATACAGTACATACAGTACATACATACATACAGTACATACATACTTAAAGGAATAATACTGATAGAGTAGAGAGATAGATAAATAAATAGATTGATAGATGGATAGATAGATGAACGGCCACATTTATCTCCATCTAATTAGCAATATTACCTGTACTCGACTTCCATCTATGACTAACAAAGCACTTAGCACGACACACAACGAGTGGTCCAAAAATAGTCAACAAATGCGACGAAATTAATGGCAAAAATAAACTTCAGAAGTATCCCCTCCAAAGCCTTGAGTATGTTAGAAAACGACATTCAATAAGCTATCGTTTTACCTCCAGATCAGAGGGATTCGAGCAGGCTTCTACACACCTCATTAAGTTACTAAAGAACACATCAGTCAGTGCCCGGCGATAAATTCCCTAAACACACCACGAGAGCTGGAAATATGATCGGTATTTCGCGGCGGGAATTAGAGTATAAGCTGAGGCACATGTGGTGGGATGCTGGGGGGGGGGGGGAGATCTTTGTGGAGAGGAGACAGGAGAAGAGAGAAAAAGAGAGAAAGTGAGAGAAAGGGCAAGAAAGGGTAATGGAATAGTGATGGAGAGGAAAAGAGAGAAGGAAAGAAAGGGAGAGAGAGGAAAGATACTGTGTGTAAACGAGAAAGATTGTGGAGGAATAATAGACGGAAAGAGAGAGATATAAGGGAAGAAAGTGAGGGGAAAGAAAATTGGATGGGGGGGAAGAAAGAGGGGGATTAACGGAGAGAGAAAGCGAGAAGGAGAGAAAGAGAAAGGGGTAAAAAAAGATTGAAAAAGAGAGAAAACAAAAACAAAATCAGATAAATAAAAAAATTTAAGAAAAATTAAAGAAAAATATAAAAAAATGAGAGAGAGAGAGAGAGAGAGAGAGAGAGAGAGAGAGAGAGAGAGAGAGAGAGAGAACTTAAACTAGTGAACTCTCTTAGTAATCAATGTCACTAATTAACTGTTAACCCTTCCAAAAAAAAAAAACTAAAATGGGACTTATGAACATGTGTGTGTTGGTATATACGTAGTGAGTATTATAGCACTTTCTTGTTGCCTCTGGGACCATTGATTTAACCCATATATGTATTTTGAGTTTGGAGATGAGCAGAGGAGAGGTTATATATAATTTTATGTTTATATAACTAGTTAGGGAAGTTTATAGTAATGTTAATTTATATATGTAGGTTAAGGGTCCACTAAAAGTATCGTCTTACTGTCACTATTGTAACCACCATCACCATACCTATCACCATCACCATACCTATCACCATCACCATACCTATCACCATCACCAACTACCACCACCATCACCTACCATTACCACCTACCACATACTGCAATACCAACCACCATCACCATACCTATCACCATCACCATACCTATCACCATTACCATACCTATCACCATCACCACCTACCACCATTACCACCTACCACCATCACCACCCACCATATACCACCCACCACCTTCTATTCACCACCATCACCACTACCACCATCACCACCTCACCTGTTACCACCATCACCACTACCACCTACTATATACAACCCACCACCTTCTATCATCACTATCATTTCCAACATCTACAACCAAGTACCAACATCACCACCTTACCTGTTACCACTACCACCATCATCATCACCACCTACCACCACCACCCACCACTATCACATACAACCACTTAACCACCATTTACCACCATTAGAACCTACCACCACCACCACGTCACCACCTCCTACCACCACCACCACTACCTCCCACCACCTCCCACCACCACCACCACGTCACCACCTCCTACCACCACCACCACCACCTCCCACCACCACCCACCACCACCACCACGTCATCACCTCCTACCACCACCACCACTACTACCTCCCACCACTTCCTACCACCACCACCACCACCACGTCACCACCTCCTACCACCACCACCACCACGTCACCACCTCCTACCACCACCACCACCACATCACCACCTCCCACCATCACCACCACCTACAACCACGCACCACCAGGAGACCCAATATTTCCCTTGCCTAGGACCACCATCACTCTGGCTGCCTGGGAGATAAATGTAATCGATTTTGGTGATGCTGTTGACGGTCTCCTGGGAAGCACGCAATGGCCTTGTTGGGGAAAAACGAGTGTATGTTGGGTGTTGACCTAACTTGACCTGTCTGTCTCATTTTCCTTACGATTTTTCTTTTTAATCTGATTTTTCCATTGCTCTCTCTCTCTCTCTCTCTCTCTCTCTCTCTCTCTCTCTCTCTCTCTCTCTCTCTCTCTCTCTCTCTCTCTCCTAAGGCTACTAATATGCTCTAGCTCTAGAGTTTTGTTGCTTCTCTTATAAGTTGGAGTAATTGGATTTTAGTAAGCGAGGTCTTTTGTGAGCATTGTCCTACTGAATAACTCTCTCTCTCTCTCTCTCTCTCTCTCTCTCTCTCTCTCTCTCTCTCTCTCTCTCTCTCTCTCTCTCTCTCTCTCTTTTTTTATTTATCTATCCTTCAATATTGAATTGTCTGTCTATGTACCTGTTAGTGTTACTTTCCCTCAGAGGCTTCCACCTATAATGGGTATGTTCTCAATGATAAAGTCTTTATATATATATATATATGGTTAGTTTCCTTACTAAACCCCCTAGTTGGCAACATTTCTAACTCCAATATCAAGAATAATATGGATCTGGTTGATAAACTCAATAACTTGCACATTAATCATGATTTTAAACTGGTCAGCTTTGATGTAACGTCACTTTTTACAAAGGTCCCAGTTGATGATTTACTAGAGTTCCTCATAGATTCCCTGGATAACATTTCACTGCCCGTCTCGAAAGACGACTTCATCGAACTCATCAAACTATGTATTAAGGATTGCAAATTCGAATTCAATGGGGAATATTATGCTCAAAAATTTGGTATGGCAATGGGTAATCCACTCTCACCTGTATTAAGCAACCTATATATGGAATTCTTTGAAAAGAAACTATTAAGTAATATTTTACCACCCTCAGCAGTCTGGTTTAGATATGTTGATGATGTATTATGTCTCTGGCCATGTAATGAGGACCTAAAAGTTTTCCTACCACAACTTAACAACTTAGCCCCCTCGATCAAATTCACTGTGGAATTAGAGCAAGACTGTAAATTGCCATTCCTAGACTGTCTGATACACAGAATAGGTAACACTTTTAAGTTCAGTATTTATAGAAAACCAACCAATGTGTGTTCATACATTCATTATTATTCTGCCCACCATAATAAAGTCAAACAGTCAGTATTTACAACAATGTTTTTACGTGCCTTGAGAATTTGCAGTCCGGAATTCATCGATGAGGAATACAAATATATATATAATATTGGCTCAAACCTTAAATACCCTAGATCTTTCATAGACAAATGCTTAAACATTACTAAGAAAACTTTTTATAGAACTGATCCCAAGCCCACCCATGACCATAAGAATATCTTAATATTACCATTTCACAAAAATTTCTCACACATTCCGGCACAGCTAAAATCTTGGAACGTCAATGTGGCATTTAAAAACTCATGCACTGTTAAACAAATGTTAATCAAGAACTCCCCCAACAACACAATTGGTTGCATTTATAAAGTTCCTTGCAAGGAATGTAATATGTTTTACTTAGGCCAGACAGGTAAAGATCTTGTAACTAGAATTAAACAACACAAATACAGTGTTAGGACAGGCCAGGAATCCAATGCTCTGTTTGTTCATTTGAGGGATAACAAGCATTGCATTGACTGGGATAATGCCTCCTCAATATTACCATGTAATTCAATTGATAGTAGGAACATCATAGAATCTAGTCTTATTAAACATACCGAAGCATTCAACATGAATTTGAGTAACGGCATGTACAAGCTGGACAACTTTGTAATTAAGAAGATTTGTGATCAGGTGAGAGGGCGGGTCACTGTCCCATCTGACCCAACCACCAACCGTTGTGTGCCATTTAAAGATTAGTAGGGTCATTACCTAATACCTGACCATTGTGGACCTGGTCTCACCCTCCTCTGTATATATTCATCTTGTTTTGCATTACTCTATCTAGTCTGTACTCACCCCTGAAGATGTGAATTACACGAAAGCGCTTGGGAACTTCGTGTTTTCTTCTTTCCTGGTGGTTATCAGCATATATATATATATATATATATATATATATATATATATATATATATATATATATATATATATATATATATATATATATATATATGCAAGTAAATCACTGTAGGTGCGCGTGATCTAGGTATATGCTGATAACCACCAGGAAAGAAGAAAACACGAAGTTCCCAAGCGCTTTCGTGTAATTCACATCTTCAGGGGTGAGTACAGACTAGATAGAGTAATGCAGAACAAGATGAATATATACAGAGGAGGGTGAGACCAGGTCCACAATGGTCAGGTAATGACCCTACTAATCTTTAAATGGCACACAACGGTTGGTGGTTGGGTCAGATGGGACAGTGACCCGCCCTCTCACCTGATCACAAATCTTCTTAATTACAAAGTTGTCCAGCTTGTACAAGCCGTTACTCAAATTCATGTTGAATGCTTCGGTATGTTTAATAAGACTAGATTCTATGATGTTCCTACTATCAATTGAATTACATGGTAATATTGAGGAGGCATTATCCCAGTCAATGCAATGCTTGTTATCCCTCAAATGAACAAACAGAGCATTGGATTCCTGGCCTGTCCTGACACTGTATTTGTGTTGTTTAATTCTAGTTACAAGATCTTTACCTGTCTGGCCTAGATCACGCGCACCTACAGTGATTTACTTGCATAAATGGATTCCACGCGCCACTTCTTCATCTTCTCTACAAGCTGTCCTGGACTGTCTCCTTTCGTTACTGAATACTCCTCTTCGATGATCAAGGCCCACAAATTGAAAATACGTTTGAAATTTCTCCAGACATGCCTCAGTGAAAAAGTTATGCCAAGATCAATCCTCCCACAACGTGTCCTTAAGATGTCTGACCGCCCCTTTGATGAGTTCCAAGAAATCATCCTTAAGAAACATTTTGAAATAAAGAAAATTGAAGTGGATGAAGCCTTCCGTATTGTAAGACAAAAAAAGCGCGCTTTTATCATGACCATACCGAGTTATTGGAAAAAGTTCATGTTGGACTACTGTTTTGATAACCTGAGACGTGAGCGTTCTGATCTTCAAGCCAAGATAGACCACAAATTGGCACTCCTTATTAGAAATAGTGATTGGACTAAGGATGCCAATAACAACTGTGTAGTGAATCTCTCCTCTAAACAACTAGACAATGATACCTTGTGTGCCCTCGGCTATGGTTTAAGTTTTGATGGTTCCAACAAGGGAGTCGACAGTGTTGACATAGCCAGAGCATTTTGCAATTTGGAGAAATTCAGTAATTTGACAAGTGAAGAAGTGAACATGTGTAAAGGTGTTGTGTATGCATCTATGTCCAAGCCTTGTGTTTCAAACTGTCCAGAAAGATTCACCAAAGCACTCCAAGCCCTTAAGAAAAATAAGGATCTACATGTCACTAAAGCAGATAAAGCCAACACAGTAGTGATTTTAAACAAAGATGACTATATCTCAAAAATGAATGACCTTTTATGTGACACTACAACATATTCTAAACTCATAAATAATCCTCTCAACACTGTCAACACCCAGTTCAACAAAAAACTTAAGTCCCTATTGAGAGGCAAAGCTACTCTCATTAAACATCTTACTTCAACGTCCCCTCCACTGCCTTACATGTACGGTTTAATCAAGACCCACAAGCCCAATAACCCAGCAAGACCCATCATTAGCTCTGTTGGGTCAATCTCTTATAAACTATCTAAATGGTTAGTTTCCTTACTAAACCCCCTAGTTGGCAACATTTCTAACTCCAATATCAAGAATAATATGGATCTGGTTGATAAACTCAATAACTTGCACATTAATCATGATTTTAAACTGGTCAGCTTTGATGTAACGTCACTTTTTACAAAGGTCCCAGTTGATGATTTACTAGAGTTCCTCATAGATTCCCTGGATAACATTTCACTGCCCGTCTCGAAAGATGACTTCATCGAACTCATCAAACTATGTATTAAGGATTGCAAATTCGAATTCAATGGGGAATATTATGCTCAAAAATTTGGTATGGCAATGGGTAATCCACTCTCACCTGTATTAAGCAACCTATATATGGAATTCTTTGAAAAGAAACTATTAAGTAATATTTTACCACCCTCAGCAGTCTGGTTTAGATATGTTGATGATGTATTATGTCTCTGGCCATGTAATGAGGACCTAAAAGTTTTCCTACCACAACTTAACAACTTAGCCCCCTCGATCAAATTCACTGTGGAATTAGAGCAAGACTGTAAATTGCCATTCCTAGACTGTCTGATACACAGAATAGGTAACACTTTTAAGTTCAGTATTTATAGAAAACCAACCAATGTGTGTTCATACATTCATTATTATTCTGCCCACCATAATAAAGTCAAACAGTCAGTATTTACTACAATGTTTTTACGTGCCTTGAGAATTTGCAGTCCGGAATTCATCGATGAGGAATACAAATATATATATAATATTGGCTCAAACCTTAAATACCCTAGATCTTTCATAGACAAATGCTTAAACATTACTAAGAAAACTTTTTATAGAACTGATCCCAAGCCCACCCATGACCATAAGAATATCTTAATATTACCATTTCACAAAAATTTCTCACACATTCCGGCACAGCTAAAATCTTGGAACGTCAATGTGGCATTTAAAAACTCATGCACTGTTAAACAAATGTTAATCAAGAACTCCCCCAACAACACAATTGGTTGCATTTATAAAGTTCCTTGCAAGGAATGTAATATGTTTTACTTAGGCCAGACAGGTAAAGATCTTGTAACTAGAATTAAACAACACAAATACAGTGTCAGGACAGGCCAGGAATCCAATGCTCTGTTTGTTCATTTGAGGGATAACAAGCATTGCATTGACTGGGATAATGCCTCCTCAATATTACCATGTAATTCAATTGATAGTAGGAACATCATAGAATCTAGTCTTATTAAACATACCGAAGCATTCAACATGAATTTGAGTAACGGCTTGTACAAGCTGGACAACTTTGTAATTAAGAAGATTTGTGATCAGGTGAGAGGGCGGGTCACTGTCCCATCTGACCCAACCACCAACCGTTGTGTGCCATTTAAAGATTAGTAGGGTCATTACCTGACCATTGTGGACCTGGTCTCACCCTCCTCTGTATATATTCATCTTGTTCTGCATTACTCTATCTAGTCTGTACTCACCCCTGAAGATGTGAATTACACGAAAGCGCTTGGGAACTTCGTGTTTTCTTCTTTCCTGGTGGTTATCAGCATATATATATATATATATATATATATATATATATATATATATATATTATATATATATATATATATATATATATATATATATATATATATATATATATATATAAAGACTTTATCATTGAGAGCATACCGATTATAGGTGAAAGCCTCTGAGGGAAAGTAACATTGAACTAGCTTTCTAAAGGTGAAATGAGAGTTCCTTTCTCTTTTTTTCTTTTCCTACTTCTCTTTCCAAGAGACACCCTGCAGGAAAATGGAAGCTCTCGGGTAAAATTTACGTTGTGGTGATCTTTCGAATTCTGAGAGAAGGTCGGTGCCACTGTGCTTTAAATAGGCGGGAGAAGAAGAGGGATCTGTGCTTTTCGTTTTGCAATGAGAGGAATTAGGTGATATCTCCCGACAAACACTGATGGGATAAACTTTATAATTTTCTAGATACTAAGAGGATCGCTTTATCACTTCTACAGGTTTTATTAACTTTAAGGAAATGGAAGTGGAAGAAAGTTAATGCTTTCTAATTTACGACAATTACAATTAAACGAAGTTTCGCCACAAAAAAAGTTATTATTAGTTAACTTTCTCGTTTTGGGCGAGGACCGCTTGCTATGAGGTTGTTTCTGAGTGTGGTGAGTGCGTCCCGTCCGCCGCTGGGAGAAACTAAGCAAACTCTCGAATCTGTAAATAATTAATTAAGTTGAAAAATAATTGCTTTTTATTTCCGATGAGATAAATTACAATCTTCTTCGAGTAAAATAAAAAATGGCAAAGTTAACTTCGGAACATCTCGAAGTAGTTGAGTATGTTATCTTTCAATGATTAGAACAAAATAAAGAAACTCTATGCTTTCTATTTAGCGAAACAAAATTGTCCCACAAAAAGTTATGATGGTCTGACTTTCGAATGTTGGGCCAAGGAGTCACTCTCAGACTTTCACCAGTGCATTCTCCTTGACGATAGGAGAAATGAAACGAAACCTCCCCGCAAAAAGTTATGATGACCTAACTTTAGAATTTGGGGAAAGGAGTCGCTTTCTCCGACTTAAAACCGATGAAATGAAAAGAGATTGTATATTTAATTTTTGGTAAGAGAAAGATTAACTGTGTGTGTGTGTGTGTGTGTGTGTGTGTGTGTGTGTGACGCGAGGAAGAACATTAATTGTTGAAAATAACTAGACCCATCACCAAACACTCATGGCTTCCGCTCTCCCTTCCCTAATAAACAATTAATCCCGTGGCAGTTGTTGGTAGGGAGGTCAGTGTTACCTTAATGACCTGTGGTACCTGTTAGGGGGAGGTAATGTGAAGTAATTGGTGTTGGTGGTCGTCGGTCACACGGACACAGTTGAGGCCTTAGGTGGTGATGGATATTGTTATGGTTCAGAGTAGCGTGTGTGTGGGGAGAGGGTGCCTACCACTGAGGGTGCCTACCACTGAGGGTGCCTACCACTGAGGGTGCCTACCACTGCCCGCAACATATTCTTCAATGGAAGGCTATGGGAGAAACCCCAGAAAGAAAAATGGCTTGGGCTTCATGAGGCAGATAATGGACGTACTCGTACACATCTGGCCACCCCGTCAGCGGAAGAGGTTACCAACATGGGAGCCCAACGACTACACCGGCGGATGTAGTCAGTGCAAGATGGACAGGCTACAAAGGCGAAACCCAACAAACTGGGTGATCGGTAGTCGATTGCAACTCTCCCTCACCCTAGTTGTTGCATCTGCCTGCATCACTGGATCAGGAAAAGGGAGAGCCAAGATGTGTGGTTGCAGTCTGTTCTCCTGTCTCATTACATTAATCAACTCACGCGCAGCCATCATCCAGCTCATCGTATCTCTCATCATCATCAAAAGCCCTAAACCCCCAAAAGTCCTATGGCGACAGACTAATGGCGACGGAGACAGGTAGAGATGATTACGGGGAGTCTCTTGTGACTATTCTAGTCACAACTCTGCACATGGGTGGCATTGATAGGATGGTCTTTTATGTACTGGGATCTAGGCAGCAGTGCAATCCTGTCACCCCCACATGAGGAGGGGGACAGAAAGGGTGCCCTGAACATAGCCTGCCTAAAATTCACCTGACTGGGGAACCACAGTCAAAAACATAACCACAAATCAAAGCAAAAACAAACTACGAGTATACAACCTCTCATGGTCTCTGCATGAAATTTCAGAACCCGTCTGGATACTGGCACAAATAAACGTCCTGAAAGAAATACTGCCCTTGTGACAAAAGAGTCCCGGCTCCCAGACAAGGGTCGACACACAGAACTGAAGTCCAGCTATACTTTCTTCGGTAAGGGTAAGCCTGCTGCAGAGAGAAACGGCATTTATGGAGTTGACTTTGCCATTCGCCAATTCAGAATAGGCTAACTGAAATGCCTCTTGGGGTCAACGAATGCCTTATGATGCTCGAAGTGCCACTGAATTATGCAGTCATGCCTTCTTCGTCAGTGCATACGCCCTAACACGAGATACAGAGGATTACATCAAGGAGGCCTTTAACGCCGACCTTGACAGAGTGCTAACATCTGTCCCCATAGATGATAAGGTTGTGCTCCTAGGTGACTTCAATGCCAGAGTTGGCAGAGATGCTGACATTTGGCAGAGAATTATAGGGAGAAACGGAGTGGGCAAGTGTAATCCCAACCGCTCACTCCTCCCCAGCAAATGTATTGAACACAACCTCACTATCACCAATACCTTGTTTAGGCAGGCCGTTATGTTCAAGGATTTGTGGCAACACCCACGATCCAAACACTGGCACCTCATTGACTACATCGTTGTCAGAGAAAGAGGTCGCCGAGATGACCTCATCACCCGAACCATGTGTGGCTCAGATCATGTCGCTCTAAAATGACGAAGGCAACAAGCCTCCAGAAGTGGTTTCAACACAAAGTGACTGGGGGATCAAGCACTAGAACATGCTTTCAAAGAGCAGCTCGACGATGGGCTGATAAATAAGCCAGCAACAAACAACCTAAATCCGAGTGCCGAATGGAGTGTCCTCAACACTGCCATTACAAAAACGTGCAGCGAGACCTTCGGCCACATTGGGGAGAAACATCATATTGGTTTGATGAAACGACCAGTACATCGACATACTCATCAATGATAAACATGCTGGTTCCACTGACTGGCAGAACAACCCTCAATCTCGGACCAAAGCTAATACCTTCTCCGAGAAAAAGGCAATAGCCTTCACAATCTAAGGGACGAATGGCGAAAAAAGGTGTGAAATGCAAAAATTTTCGGATCTACAATCAACGGCCCAACTACTCATGGCACGGCCCAGCTCCGCTCATCCGAAGTAACTCGCTAGTTAAAGACGAAGAGAGTATCCGTCAGTGTTGTAAGGAGCACTACCATTTCTTGCTCAAACGAAACACTGATATGGATTTCCCGACGACCTAGCAGGTCCCTCAGCACCCATAACTGGACCACCTCGGCTATCTTCCGCTCCGTTATATGGTAACTACTGCCATCAAGCAGATGAAAAATTACAAAGCCACAAGGGAGACCGATCAGACTGTAGCAACTACCGTGGGATCTTGCTGCTGTACTTAGCTGGCAAGATTATTGCCCGAGTCCTCCTCAACAGACTTCTTCCTGAGACGGAAAATTTCTTCCCAGAATCTCAATGTGGCCTTAGACCATCACGTGGCATCACTGACTTGATCTTTGTGTCCCGCCAGATACAAGAAAAGTGCAGAGAACAACATAATAATTTGTACATGGCCTTTATCGACCTTACTAAGGCCTTCGACTCGGTCAACAGGGAAGCCATTGTGAGGCAGCTCCATGATGGCATGAACGGTAAAACAGGGGGGTGTACTGGCACCAACTCTCTTTTCCATTTTCTTTGCTGCCATCCTTACTTGTATTAGTGCCAGTTTAGCCGGCGGGGTGGACATCCAGTACGTGATGAAGGGACTTTTCAAAATAAGACGACCCTAGGTAGAAACTAGGGTGTTAGCCGCTTCCATCACTGAACCTCAGTATGCAAACGATCTCACCCTTGTCGCTCACACTGACCGTGACCTACAGGAGATTCTGAATACCTACGCAGATGTATATGCACACTTCATCCTTAAGGTGAATGTACGTAAGACTCAGATTCTCTTTCAGCCTGCCCCTGGGGCAGCCACACCTCCATCATTCATCCAGGTTAATGGTACTGTACTACCCTATCTAATGTTACCTAATTTCAGTATCTTGGCTCCCATCTGCCCACCACCGTGGACATCAATGAAAATTTGAACATCGGATCAGATGTGCATTTTAAACCTTTGGCAGACTCTATACCCGTGTCTTCAGCTGTAGGAGGCTGAAA
Organism: Homarus gammarus; assembly: GCA_958450375.1. Classification (NCBI taxonomy): domain Eukaryota; kingdom Metazoa; phylum Arthropoda; class Malacostraca; order Decapoda; family Nephropidae; genus Homarus; species Homarus gammarus. Next base: position 879,975 of record CAUDMG010002478.1, on the reverse strand, counting down.
TTATCTACAAAACTGCATGTATATCGATCAGTTTCCTCCCCACCCTGCTTTATGGCAGCGTGACATGGGTTACAAACAGGAAGCACCTCAAGGTACTTGAAAACTTTCACCAACGTAGTCTACGTTCCATCCTCCGAATTCCTTGGGAAGGCAAGAGAACAAATGAGGGTATTATCGCTGACACCAACTGTAGGAGCATCGAGGCTACCATTATCCATGAACAACTACGCTGGACTGGCCATGTTACACGCATGGACGACAGTAGACTGCCATAGCAGCTACTTTACTATCACCTAATGAATAGTAAACGTAATACTGGAGGGTAACTGAAAAGGTATAAGGATAGTCTTAAGACAAACTTGAAAAAGTGCCAAATCGACCCCCTCACCTGGGAGACGATCACTCCACACCGTAACGCTTGGAGGAGCACCACACGAGAAGGTGTAAATACTTTTGAGTTAGTCCGACTGCATACCGAGGCAGACAAGCTCCAGCCAGCGCCGGAAAGACGCTGCCGCCGCCCCTCCCTCACAAGACATAGCCCTCCACACGTGCAACATCTGTGGACGACCCTACCGCCCCTGCATAGGCCTCTTGAGTCACCTCAGAGCTCACCAACGAAGGTGACATCTTTAATAACTCATATCATTGTATCCTAGCTGAATGAGCGTCATACTCGATTCATAGTGACAGCAATGTAGTTGCAGTAGAAGTATTAGTAGTGTGTGTGTGTGTGTGTGTGTGTATGTATGTGTATGTATGTATGTATGTGTGACTTACGGCCACCCGCTGATGTGAAGAGGTTACTCTCTCTCTCTCTCTCTCTCTCTCTCTCTCTCTCTCTCTCTCTCTCTCTCTCTCCCCCTTTCATCCATCCTTCCATCCAATTTTTCCTTTCTCTCCTCTCATACCTTCACTTTTATTTTCAAACCATTTTTCTTCCTTCCTCCCTCCCCCTCCCTCCCTCTCCTCTCCCCGGCGACCACTACATCATCACCACCCCTCACCATCACACACGCTACGTCAAGGTTTCACAGCACACAAATATTGGGAAAGCCAAGACTGGTGGCGAGCTGTAACTTATAGCTGAGAGAGAGAGAGAGAGAGAGAGAGAGAGAGAGAGAGAGAGTCTACTGACCAATTGAAGGCTCTAGCTCACAGAACGATAAAGAAAGAAATAGAGAAAGAGGGGGGGGGGAGAGCGTATAGTACAATTTATAGCTCAGATAGATAGAGAAAATAAGAGAGTATGTCTCGTAATTAATTGGAACTTCTAACAGACAGGTAGCTTAAAAAGGCTCTATAATAATAATAATAATAATAATAATAATAATAATAATAATAATACGTAGAAATAAGTACACATTAAAACGCTTTAACCTTATATATTAAACAATACATATGAAAGAAAAACCTTGAACTAAAGTGAATATTTGTCAACCGTTCATTCCCCAAAATTCCGTCGACCGATAATTTGCTGTGTCTGGTGGCTGACTCCCGATAATTATCCAATAAGTCGTTCTCTCTCTCTCTCTCTCTCTCTCTCTCTCTCTCTCTCTCTCTCTCTCTCTCTCTCTCTCTCTCTCTCTGTCTTTCTCTATGTTTTGGTTTATCCCCGTTTCTTATTATTATTTTTTCTCTATATATCTCTTTATTTCTCTCTCTATTTGTGTCCGGTTTTCAGTTTTGTCTTTCTATCTTTTTCTCCCCACTTTCTTTCTGTATTCAATTCTACCTTTCTTTCTCTTACTTTCTCTTTTTTCGTTCTCTTTCTCTTTATTCTTTCTTTCTCATTCTTTCTTTATTTCTCTCTCTCTCTCTCTCTCTCTCTCTCTCTCTCTCTCTCTCTCTCTCTCTCTCTCTCTCTCTCTCTCTCAAAGGAAAGGACCGTCTTTGTATGCTAACAGGAACCTCATAGTTATCCATTCACGATTTTCTCAGTATTTTTCGGGTCAAAGGACGCACGGGTCAACTGTCACGCAGGTATGAGTTGTTCAGGTCATAGGCCATTTTTTAGGGGCCAAACAGGTCAAAGGTCAGGCATGTCATGAGTTGTTCAGGACATAGGTTACACTTTAGTGGCCACATAGGTTAAAGGTCACATAGGTCATGAGTTTTGTGGGTCACAGGGCACACTATAGGTCACACAGGTCAAAGGTAACGCAGGTCATGAGTTGTACAGGTCACATGGACACACACTGGAGGTCACACGGGTCAAAGGTCACGCAGGTCATGAGTTGTGCAGGTCACAGTTCACACTTTATGGGCCACACAGGTCAAAGGTCATGCAGGTCATGAGTTGTGCAGGTCACAGGGCACACTAGAGGTCACATAGGTCAAAGCACAACACTTACCAGAGGGTATATACGATAAGACACACACACACACACACACACACACACACACACACACACACGTAGTCATGCACATCAATACCGCCGCCACTCCAGTGCAAGCCCCAGCAGTCACAGTGGGTGCCCATCCTCTCCAGCTGGTGCAGTCTGCCAAACTCCTGGGTGTAACCATAGACAACAAACTTGACTGGAAGGCCCATGTAAATAACACAGTCAAGGCAGCCTCGTATCGTCTCTACATGCTACGACGACTTAGGTCACTTGGGACACCCACGCCAGAGCTGAGGACCATCTACAACGCCTTTATTCTCCCCAAACTAACGTATGCATCACCAGCCTGGTCGTCTTCTCTCAACTCCACCCAACAACGTCAGCTAGAGAAGGTACAGAAAAGGGCCTGCAGAATCATGCTCGGCGCAGAATACTCCGGCTACACCAACGCTCTCTCCACCCTGGAAATGCCATCCCTCAGTGACCTCCACCACCAAGCACTGGAAAGGTTTGGCAGTGGACTACTGCACCACCCTCGTCATCGCCACCTCCTGCCACCTGCAGCCCCCCACCCAACTCGCGCAGTCCGCCACTACAACAAAATTCAGCCCATAAGAGCCCGCACCGATAGATATAAGAACAGCACCATCCCATCTATTGTTAAAATAATAAATAAATCCCGATTTATGTACTGCACAGCCCTGTAAATGTATTCACTGCATTTTATATCATTATGTCTAAATCAAATGTAAGTGTATATTTTCAGCCACCGGCTGCAACTCTATTAATAAACCGTTTATTATTATTATTATTATTACACACACACACACACACACACACACACACACACCAACAACAGTAAAATAACACAATATAGAAACACAACACAGCACAACACACACACACACACACACACACACACACACACAACAGCAGAAACACACACACACACACACACACACACACACACACACACACACCAGCAGAAACACAACACAACACACAACAGCAGAAACACAGCACAATCACAGTACAACACAACACAACACAGCACAACAGAACACACACAACAGCAGAAAAACAACACAACACACAACAGCAGAAAAACAACACAACACAACACAACACAGCAGAAAAACAACACAACACACAACAGCAGAAACACAACACAACACAACACAACAGAAAAACAACACAACACACAACAGCAGAAAAACAACACAACACAACACAACACAACACAGCAGAAAAACAACACAACACACAACAGCAGAAACACAACACAACACAACACACACAACAGCAGAAAAACAACACAACACAACACACAACAGCAGAAAACAACACAACACAACACACAACAGCAGAAAAACAACACAACACACAACAGCAGAAAAACAACACAACACAACAGAAAAACAACACAACACAACACACAACAGCAGAAAACAACACAACACACAGCAGCAGAAAAACAACACAACACAACACAGCAGAAAAACAACACAACACACAACAGCAGAAACACAACACAACACAACACACACAACAGCAGAAAAACAACACAACACAACACACAACAGCAGAAAAACAACACAACACAACACACAACAGCAGAAAAACAACACAACACAACACACAACAGCAGAAAAACAACACAACACACAACAGCAGAAAAACAACACAACACACAACAGCAGAAAAACAACACAACACACAACAGCAAAAACACAACACAACACAACACACATACACACACACACACACACACACACACACACAAAACATCAGAAACACAACACAACACAGCACAGCAGCAGAAACACAACACAACACAACACACAACAGCAGAAACACAACACAACACAGCACAGCAGCAGAAACACAACACAACACACAACAGCAGAAACACAACACAACACAGCACAGCACACCAGCAGAAACACAACACACAACAGCAGAAACACAACACAACACAGCAGAAACACAACACAACACACAACAGCAGAAACACAACACAACACAGCAGAAACACAACACAACACACAACAGCAGAAACACAACACAACACACAACAGCAGAAACACAACGCAACACAGCAGAAACACAACACAGCAGAAACACAACACAACACAACACAGCACAGCACAACACAACACAACACAGCACAGCGCAGCACACTATTCATTAGCACTACACACGGGATCGATTAAGGCGTTTCAACGTAATTAAAATCCATCTATTAATTTATTTACGTTTGTTGTTTTGGCTGATTGGACGAGCCGGGGGTAGTCATGGTACTTGATGTATTGAGAGAGAGAGAGAGAGAGAGAGAGAGAGAGAGTTCACTAAGAGTATAGTTTCTTCCCTCTGGGTTGACTTAAGGTAAATAATAACCTCCTCTGACTTGGTTCCTGCTCAAACAAGTTATACATTATGGGTAAGACAAAATGTATACTTTTTCATTACGTCATATGAAGACTTAGGAGAATGTGTGTGTGTGTGTGTGTGTGTGTGTAATTTTTTTTTTTTTTTTTTACGGGGAAAAGCCCACCGGGAACAGGCCATCGACCCACAACGGGGCCTAGGGGGCGAAGAGCAAGAGCAGAAAGAAATTAAAAATAGAAAAGGAAAAGGTTATAATAATCTATTCCACGAAGATGCCAGTTTTTTGGAGTGAGACAGATGGTATGAGTATGGAAACACAGAAGAATGCTGTTTGGTTGTGTGAGGAAAGAAGGATGTATTACAACGGGTTATTCTAGTGTGACCGACATCCATAGAGAAATGGTGGGCACCGCGGGCAAGACGTGTGTTACGAGCCCACGGCCTTGCTGGCGGTACACAGGATGCCAATCCACCGAACTTTGCCCGTTAAAGTACCTGTAAAAGAGAGAGAGTGAAGCAACATTGTGGTGAAGAGAAAGGGAAGAGAGATTGTCAACTAAAGGAGGAGAGTCAATAAGACGAAATGCCTTTGATTCCACCCTATCTAACAGTTGGACAGAAGAAGAGCCACCCCAGATATGAGAGCAGTACTCCATGTTAGGACGAATGAATCCCTTATAAACTTAAAGCAACTGCTCAAGAGTGAAGTAGCTACGGCATCTACGTATGTATGTATGTATGTATGTATGTATGTATGTATGTATGTATGTTACAGTCAATGTGTTAACTCAGTCACTAAAATATTGTGAAAATGTTCCGTTCCATTAATGGATTTGACACATTGACGAACACATATAATTATATATTATCTTATGCTTTTATGTATGAATATAATTATATATGATTATATTTACAGTGTACAGTTGCCCCAAAAGTATCGTAAGCCACGGGGTGGATGTGATTCGAGGCTTTCCGAGCAATGTTACTTGACCTGATTCTGAACTATTGGAGTTCTACATCCGAGACCTTTGAGCATGAATGGTTATATCGTTTTCGAACGATGATAATCCTCCGAGGGCTCAGATCATATATAACATGACTCGGAGTGCCAGTCATCAACGGGATCTTACATCGAATGGAGCGAGGAATTATCGAGGAGACATCACAAGATGTGAGAGGTGCTATCACTGCCCTTCACAACGAGGGTATACGTAACGCTAAGATAGCTCGGCGAACAAGGTGAGCGAACCCACAGTATCACGATGGGTTAGGCGCCATGAAACAACTGGTGCCACACTGAAACTCACAACCACAAATGTCTTATTATAGGAGAGCGGGAGGATCTGTAGCCTGTAAGTCCCTTCCTTGATTTTAAACCTTATTTCGGTGTTAAATCAATGCAATTTACATATTTGTAACATGACAGATCCCATGTAGACCGATATATTGTATATTGTTGTAGCTGTTCACTCTAATATAAAGTACTATTTTCTTAGTTATTCGTCATAAATCCGACATATCGTAAACAACAAGAGTAGGCATATTGTGAAATCCATTATTAATGAAACTCTTACTACAACGACGTAATGGTGGAATGTCCGTTTTGAGGTCTCCGTCTCAGTTATGTTTTTTTTTTTTCCGAAACACTTCTATTTCACGTATATTTAGTGTTATTGTAATCATCAGTTAGGCTTGTTTACATGTGCCTTGCTTCTACCCAGCACTATACATACATTAATATAGCTTAATGGATTTGTTGTAATATTAAAGTATCTAGTATGCTATACACGGACGACCCTTTCCACCAATCCAACACCTATCTGTAGCTGTTGCTTACGATGACGCACTGGGAATCATATCAAAGCATTTAGTTTAATGTTTCAAATTGTAGTGACGGGAAATGGGGACTGTACGTCTAGTTATGTTTACGGAATATATATATATATATACTGTTACGAACCCCTCCACCGATTGTCTTCATCTACCTACCCAGCACCACGAGCAACGCCGTCTAGGGACGAAACACGAGTATGGCTCGTCTTAGTTACCACTCCCGGGTTTCCCTTCTCCATATCCTGGTTGTTGCGTCACTTCCGCCTCAGTCTACTTTGTCAGCTCCAATTCGAGGAGAGGACAGACTTCACTCTGGGAAGCGACCACAGGATCACCTATCCTGGAAACCTACGGCACAGTGACTATTTACCGTCTTCTACCATACTCAGCCTTGCCCGTCAGCCATCTCAGCTCCTCACTTAAGTATTTGTAATCTTGTATTGCCTCTTCCCCCTCCACATTGCTTCACTATTGTTTTATGTTTTATTACTATGTATATACTGTTCGTGTTTAGGTTAAGTTTGGTTAAGGGTAGTTTATAAGCTGAATATTTTGTTAAGGAATTTATGGTACTTTATTATATACAACGAAAACTCGCATCCTTTGTCTACCCTTTTATGTCCGATTGTCTTTGTTTTTTTTTTGTTGTTACCCGTTGGGATCTGGGTAGACGTATAACTATATTCTAAATCCCCAACTCGTAACAAATGGCGACCGTGACAGGACACGACCTTAAGTACCATATTCCTTCCTCCCTTGTTACTCAGTGTTAATTACCCTCCCAGTCACTTCTGTTTACAATTGCTTTACGGTGGTTTAAAGTTTCCTTCATATGTGTGTGCATATATTGGTATTATCGTACAGTAAGAGTGACAGACGTAGGATAATAGGTTCCAAGTGTCATAAGGCTTACCTGTTATTACACGTGGCAGTCGTGTGGTAAGTCTTATCGAGTGTAGGGAAGAATCCGGATCTGTTTAATGCCGTACCCTCACTCCAGAGTAGGCTGTTCCATAGTTACTAGTTTAGAGTGAAGTGATATCTTGGGACGCCCCGCTCTACCAGGACCCCATAATTATAAAGCCTCCATTATTGTTCTTCTCATTATCTCATTCAGGGCTGTTAATCCGGATCTTTATATAAATGCCGTAATACGCCCTTCCTCTTTCAAGTATATCAGGGTTGTTAATCCGGATCTTTATATTAATGCCGTAATACGCCCTACCTCTTTCAAGTATATCAGGGTTGTTAATCCGGATCTTTATATTAATGCCGTAATACGCCCTACCTCTTTCAAGTATATCAGGGTTGTTAATCCGGATCTTTATATTAATGCCGTAATACGCCCTACCTCTTTCAAGTCTCTTGTCCTTATCTAAGGATCTTCTCAGAAGAACAATAATCATAAGTGTAATTTCCCTAGGTGTAACTTGGTTAGTTTCCGGGACTTTCTGGTTATCCACTGCCGTGATATTTTCTAGGGTTATCCACTTATCTTATCTTTTGACCATTAGTTAATTTATCCTATTTTTATTAACAATGGCCACCTCAGGTTTTGATCTTCAGGATTTTATTGAAAATCCTTCTGTAGCTAAATTACGTGTTAATATCCTGAAGAAAGAATGGAAAGAAATAGCCAACTATTACAATATCCCATTTTCACAGCAACTGACTAAAGAAATGTTAAAAAATCATGTGATTGAAGTGTTGGTTCAACAAGAAGTTTTAAAAGAATCCGCTGTTGACAGATTAACGCCCATGTCCAAGAAACTTCAACCACTATCCACCACCCCTCCTCACTCAGAAGTTGCCTCAGGTCTGGCTAGCCCTCAAGAAGAAACACAACGAATAGACCCCTTAGAACTAGAACGAGCTAGGTTCGAGTTCCAAATCAAAATGAAAGAACTCGAGTTGGAACAGGCCAAGTTGGAGCAGGAGGCCAAGTTGGACCCTGAAGAAAGGATGGAACAGGCCAAGTTGGACCATGAAGAAAGGATGGAACAGGCCAAGTTGGAACAGGCCAAGTTGGAGGCCAAGTTGGAGCATGAGGAAAGGATGGAACAGGCCAAGTTGGTGCAGGCGGTTAAACTGAAAGAACTACAGGTGAGAGAGACAGAAGTCACTTTAACATCGGAGTTTAAATCAAAAGAAGTGGCATTAAGAGAGAAACTCGCTGCTTTTAACCCTGCTACTGCTTCTTCCCTTGTTCCCGGGTTTGATGAATCCGATATGGACGGGTCATTTAGGACTTTTGAGAAAATAGCCGGGAAGAATGAGTGGCCCAAGGACCAGTGGGTGTCAGTGTTAGTTCCTAAATTATATGGTAAGGCTCGTAGAGTTTATAACTGTTTAGACCAGACTGATGACTATGATAACGTAAAAAAGAATATCCTCACCTCTTATGCTATCACGCCAGATGGATACCGGCAGAAGTTTCGTAAACTAACCAAACCATTTTCACACACATTTGTTGAGTTTGCTCAAGAAAAGCTTAGGTTTTTTAAGAAGTGGTTAGAGGCTACAGAGACCTCCACATTTCAGGATTTGTTAAATTTGGTAGTCCTGGAGGAGTGGAAAAACAAGATACCATTTCACATCTTGAAGCATGTGGAGGAGCGTGGAGAGGTTAATTTAGGGCGTGCTGCTGAGCTGGCTGATGCGTATGCTTTGTTGGTGGAGTCACTGGGCAGTAGAGAACGTGGTACTTCCCGACATGTTAGGTCCTCCTCTGATGATAACCTTGGGGACGTGAGTGGTAGGTCGAAAGGTCCCACACCTACTCCCCCCGATGCAACCAAGCTTACTTGTTCTTACTGTAAAAACCCAGGCCATACGATCCAGAATTGTAAACACCCAAAGTGTCGAATTGCTAAAAGTAGTTCCCTGGATCCCAAATCCAAACCAATAGCAAATGCCAATGTGGCAAGGCCCCATCAGGATCTCTTCTCTTCATTCACCTATGAGGGAAAAATTTCAATCGTAGAAGGGTCTCGTTCTTTCCCTATTCGTATACTACGTGATACGGGCGCAGCACAATCTATCCTCCTGTTTAACGTCATTCCTGATATATCTACCGCATTTACAAATGATAGTGTTCTAATTTCAGATCTCTCGTCCCATTCTTCCTATCCTTTAGCTAAAGTGCACCTCCAATGTCCCTTGATTACTGGGGAAGTGCAAATAGCCATTAGGAAAGACCCAATGCCTGTGTGCGGCATTCATTTATTATTGGGTAATGACTTGGTAGGAGATCTAGTGGTTCCTAACATAAAGACAGTCGACTCTCCCTTACCTGTCAACTCCACCACTGACCTTAAAGAAACTATTCCTCATCTTTTCCCATCTTGTGCTGTCACCCGGTCGCAGAGTGTGCGAAATGGGCCCTCTTCACCTGAAACCACCTCCAATATCTTACTACCCACAGAAAATGTGTACAATAAGACCATTAGTAAGGAGGAGCTCGTTTCAGCCCAACAATCTGATCCTTCTGTGTTCAAACAGGTGATGAAAGACCTCAGTGTGGACCATTGTACATCTTCGGCTTACCACCCACCGTCCCAAGGTTGCTTGGAACGGTTCCATCAAAACTGTCAAGTCAATGCTAATAAACTATCTCCTCTCAACTATATAGTCCATACTCCTGATCGCAGAAAAGATTCACAACTTGTTCACATTAATCTCATGAAACTTTACCATTCCAGGCAGTCAGAGGAAGACATCCCCGAGGCTGTAAGCCTACCTGTATTGCATACGGTTTTGTCAGGGCCGGAGCCGGAGACAGATGACATGGACCTATTGGAGAATTTAGACTTCCCCCTACCTAAAGAGAACCCTGCTAACAGTCACATACTCAACAATTTGGATGAGTATTTTTCTGTTCTGAATCCATCTCAAGCAAAAGATCTCACTAAGTTATTATCAACATTTCCTAAAGTCACGTCAGACCTCCCAGGGTTTTGCAATATACTTAAACATGATATTAAGCTAATCTCAGATGATGTACAACCCATTAGGCAATCAGCATATCGACTAAATCCACAAAAAAAAGAGATCATGAAAAAGGAGGTAGATTTTTTGTTAAAGCATAACTTAGCTGAGCCTAGTACCTCCCCCTGGGCTTCACCTTGCCTTCTCATTCCAAAACCCGATGGCACCTTTCGTTTCTGTACAGATTATCGTAAAGTGAACCAGGTCACTGTCTCTGACTCCTACCCTTTACCTTTGATTGAAGATATAATAGACAGCATAGGCTGTGCCCAATTTATCAGTACTATAGACCTGTTGAAAGGATATTATCAAGTAGGACTCACGGATAGGGCAAAAATAATCTCGGCATTTGTAACTCCATTTGGTCTTTTTCAATATTTAGTTATGGCGTTTGGCTTTTCTAATGCTCCGGCCACATTCCAGAGGGCCATAAACTACCTTATTCAAGACCTAGGTGGGACGTTCGCCTACCTGGATGACCTGGTGGTGGTGTCGGACAGCTGGGACGAACATCTGGTGCGTTTGGAGATACTGTTTGCACGACTGCAAGAGACTGGATTCACCATAAACCTGGCTAAATCTGCTTTTGGCCGGGCCTCGGTGACTTACCTGGGACATATCGTTGGGCATGGTATGGTGAGACCCAAGGACGCAAACGTTGAAGCCATCTTGTCCTTCCCCACTCCAAGGACGAGGAAGGAACTCATGCGCTTCCTGGGGATGTGCGGCTACTACCGTCGGTTCTGCAGTAACTTCTCCAGCGTGGCCGGACCCCTCACAGACCTTACCAGTTCTGCGGTCCCTTACATCTGGAACCAGAAGTGCGACCAGTCTTTCCACCGCCTCAAAGCCTTCCTTGCCTCTAAGCCTGTAGTCCACCCCCCTGACTACACCTTGCCCTTCCATCTGCAAATCGACGCTAGTGGTGTCGGAGTGGGGGCTGTGCTCCTACAACCCGACCCAACCACTGATGTCCTTCACCCTGTGGCATATTACTCCGCCAAGTTGAAAAAACATCAGACCAACTACTCGACCATAGAGAAGGAGGCCCTGGCTCTGGTGTTGGCAATAAAGAAGTTTGAATGTTACCTCCAGTCTTGCCCACAAACAACCCTGGTCTTCACCGACCATAACCCACTCACGTTCATCCAAACCAACAAGACCTCCAACCAGCGAATCCTCCGCTGGGCTCTCCTCACCCAGCCGTATAATCTACAAGTCCGGCACATAAAGGGGTGGAAAACCTGATTGCAGACTCCTTATCCCGAGCTCCAGTGGAAATGTAGCAGCTACTCTCCAGACGCACCAGGTGATCACCTCCTTCGCGCCCGCGCTACGAAGGTCTTTGGAGGGGGGGTGTGTTACGAACCCCTCCACCGATTGTCTTCATCTACCTACCCAGCACCACGAGCAACGCCATCTAGGGACGAAACACGAGTATGGCTCGTCTTAGTTACCACTCCCGGGTTTCCCTTCTCCATATCCTGGTTGTTGCGTCACTTCCGCCTCAGTCTACTTTGTCAGCTCCAATTCGAGGAGAGGACAGACTTCACTCTGGGAAGCGACCACAGGATCACCTATCCTGGAAACCTACGGCACAGTGACTATTTACCGTCTTCTACCATACTCAGCCTTGCCCGTCAGCCATCTCAGCTCCTCACTTAAGTATTTGTAATCTTGTATTGCCTCTTCCCCCTCCACATTGCTTCACTATTGTTTTATGTTTTATTACTATGTATATACTGTTCGTGTTTAGGTTAAGTTTGGTTAAGGGTAGTTTATAAGCTGAATATTTTGTTAAGGAATTTATGGTACTTTATTATATACAACGAAAACTCGCATCCTTTGTCTACCCTTTTATGTCCGATTGTCTTTGTTTTTTTTTTGTTGTTACCCGTTGGGATCTGGGTAGACGTATAACTATATTCTAAATCCCCAACTCGTAACAATACGAATATAATTATGTGTATATATGTATGTATGTAAAGAGAGAGATAAAGAGTTCTACAGTAAAAGAGAGTCGCACACACACACACACACACACACACACACACACAAAACACACACAAAACACAAAAAATATCACACGCCCTATTTGTTTACCAGTCAAACTAGAGCCAGCGTTCATACAGGCGGCCGGACGTCAGCCACAGTGAGCGTCAGACATGTTGCTGTCCTTCACATCCAGTGTCCACCAACACAACCCATTAGAAATTTAATGGGATTACCACAACGTGCCGCACCTGGAGGAAAAATGGCACGTTCTGCTGAAATGGTTTAGTTTATGGTGGTCGAGGCGTCGCTACGGAGAGTGAGAGATAGATATACGGATAGAGAGAGAGAGAGAGAGAGAGAGAGATTAGATACAAAGGGGAAAGGTTCAATCCGGTTTTCTTATGGGTTTTATTGTGGTTTTTATTATTGTTTTTTTAAGAGCCTCTACAGTATGGGTTTTTATTTTAGAGACTGTGAGAAAGAATAATGGTTTTTATTGGTATTTAATGGGTTTAATATAAGAGTTTTCAATGGTTTTTCTTTACGTTTTCGTTTTTGGAATCCTTGTGAGATATAATTTGCTTATCACTAATGGGAAACTTTACGATTGGTTTTGGTTTTCTATTCGAATATTGAAGGTTTCTATACGAGGTATCTATTCTAGAAACCTCGATACAGGGATTTGGTTTGGTTTAATTGACATACAGGAAATAATTGTCTCTGAGTTTTCTATTTTAGAAAGGATAGATGAAAAGTTACGGAGGGAATTACTGTACTTTGTGCGTGGGCCAGTCCGTGTACTCTAGTGATGGCTGAAGTGAATATCGGAATTTGGTGAGAGAGAGAGAGAGAGAGAGAGAGAGAGAGTTTCACCCTTGTGCCATTACGTGCGTGTGAGTGTGTGTGTTGTACATAGTAACAGATACGAGGGTAGGGCCAAACTCATTACGGGTGATAAGAAAACAGAGACCATTTGTTGTAAAAGATAAGAGAGAATACACACACACTCTCTCTCTCTCTCTCTCTCTCTCTCTCTCTCTCTCTCATATCAAGACTCATAGACAGATTTGGAACAGAAACAGAACACAAACACAGGTTAAGACACAATAACTTTCCCGGAGGTGAAAATACTTACTTCAACCTAGATATGACATATATATTTACTAGCAAAGGACAGTACACTCAGCACCTCAAAAGACTGGCCAATAGAGATGAGAAAGTAATGGACTAAATGGACAGTACATGAAAAAAAGATGTTATTGAATTCTGTGGTTGGTTACGTCTCTATTGACTCTGGTTTTCAATGGCTGTAGGTCATAGTTGAGAGGGAATTGTTGTAGGTTGGTTATTGAGAGAGAAATGTTGTAGGTTGTTAAGAAGGAAATGTTGTAGGTCATTGAGAGGGAATTGTTGTTGGTCATAGTTGAGAGGGAATTGTTGTAGGTCATAGTTGAGAGGGAATTGTTGTAGGTTGTTGAGAGGGAAATGTTGTAGGTTGGTTATTGAGACGGAATTGTTGTAGGTCATAGTTGAGAGGGAATTGTTGTAGGTCATTGAGAGGGAATTGTTGTAGGTCATAGTTGAGAGGGAATTGTTGTAGGTCATAGTTGAAAGGGAATTGTTGTAGGTCATAGTTCAGAGGGAATTGTTGTAGATCATAGTTGAGAGGGAATTGTTGTAGGTCATTGAGAGGGAATTGTTGTAGGTCATAGTTCAGAGGGAATTGTTGTAGGTCATAGTTGAGAGGGAGTTGTTGTAGGTCATAGTTGAGAGGGAATTCTTGTAGGTCATTGAGAGGGAATTGTTGTAGGTCATAGTTGAGAGGGAGTTGTTGTAGGTCATAGTTGAGAGGAAATTATTGTAGGTCATAGTTGAGAGGGAGTTGTTGTAGGTCATAGTTGAGAGGGAATTGTTGTAGGTCATAGTTGAGAGGGAATTGTTGTAGGTCATAGTTGAGAGGGAATTGTTGTAGGTCATAGTTGAGAGGGAATTATTGTAGATCATAGTTGAGAGGGAATTGTTGTAGATCATAGTTGAAAGGGAATTGTTGTAGGTCATAATTGAGAGGGAGTTGTTGTAGGTCATAGTTGAGAGAGAATTGTTGTAGGTCATAGTTGAGAGGGAGTTGTTGTAGGTCATAGTTGAGAGGGAATTGTTGTAGGTCATTGAGAGGGAATTGTTGTAGGTCATAGTTGAGAGGGAATTGTTGAAGGTCATAGTTGAAAGGGAATTGTTGTAGGTCATAGTTCAGAGGGAATTGTTGTAGATCATAGTTGAGAGGGAATTGTTGTAGGTCATTGAGAGGGAATTGTTGTAGGTCATAGTTCAGAGGGAATTGTTGTAGGTCATAGTTGAGAGGGAGTTGTTGTAGGTCATAGTTGAGAGGGAATTCTTGTAGGTCATTGAGAGGGAATTGTTGTAGGTCATAGTTGAGAGGGAGTTGTCGTAGGTCATAGTTGAGAGGAAATTATTGTAGGTCATAGTTGAGAGGGAGTTGTTGTAGGTCATAGTTGAGAGGGAATTGTTGTAGGTCATAGTTGAGAGGGAATTGTTGTAGGTCATAGTTGAGAGGGAATTGTTGTAGGTCATAGTTGAGAGGGAATTGTTGTAGGTCATTGAGAGGGAATTGTTGTAGATCATAGTTGAGAGGGAATTGTTGTATGTCATAGTTGAGAGGGAGTTGTTGTATGTCATAGTTGAGAGGGAATTGTTGTAGGTCATAGTTGAGAGGGAATTGTTGTAGGTCATAGTTGAGAGGGAATTGTTGTAGGTCATTGAGAGGGAATTGTTGTAGATCATAGTTGAGAGGGAATTGTTGTAGGTCATAGTTGAGAGGTAATTGTTGTAGGTCATAGTTGAGAGGGAATTGTTGTAGATCATAGTTGAGAGGAAGTTGTTGTAGGTCATTGAGAGGGAATTGTTGTAGGTCATTGAGAGGGAATTGTTGTAGGTCATAGTTGAGAGGGATTTGTTGTAGGTCATAGTTGAGAGGGAATTGTTGTAGGTCATAGTTGAGAGGGAATTGTTGTAGGTCATAGTTGAGAGGGAATTGTTGTGGATCATAGTTGAGAGGGAATTGTTGTAGGTCATTGAGAGGAATTGTTGTAGGTCATAGTTGAGAGGAAATTGTTGTAGGTCATAGTTGAGAGGGAATTGTTGTAGGTCATAGTTGAGAGGGAATTGTTGTAGGTCATAGTTCAGAGGAAATTGTTGTAGGTCATAGTTGAGAGGGAATTGTTGTAGGTCATAGTTGAGAGGGAATTGTTGTAGGTCATAGTTGAGAGGGAGTTGTTGTAGGTCATAGTTGAGAGGGAATTGTTGTAGGTCATAGTTGAGAGGGAATTATTGTAGATCATAGTTGAGAGGGAATTGTTGTAGGTCATAGTTGAGAGGGAATTGTTGTAGATCATAGTTGAGAGGAAATTGTTGTAGGTCATTGAGAGGGAATTGTTGTAGGTCATTGAGAGGGAATTGTTGTAGGTCATAGTTGAGAGGGAATTGTTGTAGGTCATAGTTGAGAGGGAATTGTTGTAGGTCATAGTTGAGAGGGAATTGTTGTAGGTCATAGTTCAGAGGGAATTGTTGTGGATCATAGTTGAGAGGGAATTGTTGTAGGTCATTGAGAGGAATTGTTGTAGGTCATAGTTCAGAGGAAATTGTTGTAGGTCATAGTTGAGAGGGAATTGTTGTAGGTCATAGTTGAGAGGGAATTGTTGTAGGTCATAGTTCAGAGGAAATTGTTGTAGGTCATAGTTGAGAGGGAATTGTTGTAGGTCATAGTTGAGAGGGAATTGTTGTAGGTCATAGTTGAGAGGGAGTTGTTGTAGGTCATAGTTGAGAGGGAATTGTTGTAGGTCATAGTTGAGAGGGAATTGTTGTAGGTCATAGTTGAGAGGGAATTGTTGTAGATCATAGTTGAGAGGGAATTTAATTTGAAAAACTTTGCATCTTCCTATAAATTTCCTCACCTTGTTAAAGCAGTGTGTGTGTGTGTGTGTGTGTGTGTGTGTGTGTGTGTGTGTGTGTGTGTGTGGACTCAACCATAACATGTAATGGTAGACATATCTGTTTTACGGGTATTAAAGAGAAGCTTTCGTTTATTTTTGAACAAAGTTAATTTACACAATTGAGTCGCATATGCTGTGAGTGATAGAGCATCTCTCTCTCTCTCTCTCTCTCTCTCTCTCTCTCTCTCATAACACAGTGTCAACATCTAGTAACAGTTATACAAATAAAGGTCACAAGCATCACTGTATTTACAAACAACTATTTACTCCTCTCATGAGATCATAAGACAGTTCCCCTTACTTAATATTGAATTATTTTCCCCATTAATGATTGTATTTATGAGTGATTTTTAACTCTAGGTAGAAAAAAATATATACTGTATCGTCGTTTGATGGTAAATAATTGATAGTGCTTAGGGAGTGTATTTATATATTGTGTGTGTTGTAATTAGCGTTGGTTGGGTGTGGTGATGGTGGTGGTAGTAATGATTGTGGTGATGGTGATGATGGTGGTGGTAGTGATGATTATGGTGGTGATGATTGTGGTGATTGTGGTGGTAGTGATGATTGTCGTGATTGTGGTTGTAGTGATGATTGTGGTGGTGATGATTGTGGTGATGGTGGTGGTGAGGATTGTGGTGATGGTGGTGGTGATGATTGTGGTGATAATTTCCTCCTGTATCCATAATAAACGTGATTTTTTTAGATAAGACAAACTACATACGAATATCGACGTAAGATTCCTTGAAATTCTGGATTGAGGTTTTGTGTCCTTTAGCTATGAAGAATCAAGACTTATCCTGGACCTCAATTCTGAAAGGGATTCCAAATCTCTTGTCAAAATAGTGATTGTTATGGTTTAGTTAGGTTAGGTTCATTGTAGGAAGAGTTTGGTTTGGAGAAAGATTCGGTTGGGTTAGGTTTGGTTGGGTTAGGTTAGGTCAGGTAAATACTCTCACGTCTCACTGAAAAAGTAGATCTAACGCATCAGAGGCTCAGAACACCTGGCCATTATACCGAGTGGGCGTAATACCAAGGAACAATTTCACCGTAATATGAAAGTCAGCTTGTGGAGTCACGCCCACATTAGACATAAATCGCAACTCATTTTATTACGAGTTTGATGGGCATGTGTGTGTGTGTTCGTTTAGGCGTGGGGGGGGGGGGGGGTATTGTACCGCCTGCAGGGACGATAAAACAGAGGAATGAGGAAGGGGAGGTGGGAGGATGGTGGTTAAGGGTGGAGGGAAGGGGTGTAGTGGGATGTGAAGGGAAGGGGTGTAGTGGGATGTGAAGGGAAGGGGTGTAGTGGGAGGTGAAGGGAAGGGGTGTAGTGGGATGTGAAGGGAAGGGGTGTAGTGGGAGGTGAAGGGAAGGGGTGTAGTGGGATGTGAAGGGAAGGGGTGTAGTGGGATGTGAAGGGAAGGGGTGTAGTGGGGGGTGAAGGGAAGGGGTGTAGTGGGAGGTGAAGGGAAGGGGTGTGGTGGGAGGTGAAGGGAAGGGGTGTAGTGGGAGGTGAAGGGAAGGGGTGTAGTGGGAGGTGAAGAGAGTAAGGAAGAGGGGTAGAGGTGGGGAGGGAGGGGGGAGAGGATTTGAGAGGAGGGATTAAGTTGTATAAGGGGTTTTAGGGGAATTACCATGAGCTTATTGGTAAGGGAGGGGAGTAGAGTGTAGGGGGGGGTCACGAGGGAAGGGAAGGGGGACAGGAAAGGGGAGGAGGAAATGAAGAAGGGGTGAGGGAGGAAGTTAGGGGAGAGGGAAGGGAAGTGATTGAGGTAGTGAGGGGAGGGAGAAGAGAAGGGAATAATTGAGGGAAGTGAGGGGAGATGAAGGAAGGAAGGAAGGAAGGAAAAGCGTAACAGTATTCATCCGAAGCGTAGAATTGCACGAAGTATTTTTCCCCTTCATAACAAACCTGGGTACTCTCTCTCTCTCTCTCTCTCTCTCTCTCTCTCTCTCTCTCTCTCTCTCTCTCTCTCTCTCTCAATAACTACACTGAACGGTCTTAAATTTTTATCCTGGTCTTAATAACCTGAAGGATATCCAGGGTACAGGAGCTCTAATTACCTCGGGTATGTATGTATGTATGTATAAATGTGTGTGTGTGTGTGTGTGTGCACCATTTGCCTCTGTCTACCGAGCAGTAATTGGGAACCTGGATGTTAATCGATTTGCGGATCGTGTTCCGGGGTAATGGTTAGCCAGTGCAGTTGGTGAGTTGTCCGTCCGGCCATCCTCGTTACACGAGGGGGAGCTATTACTGTATGTATGTATGTATGTATGTATGTATATATATATGTATGTATGTATGTATGTATGTATGTATGTATGATAAACAAGTTACCAAGGTATTATAATTAACCTTGTAGGCATGATAGTCAACAGGTATATGTGTTCAGGTATGATAATCTACAGGTGTATAAGTATAATTACTCCGAGTATAAAGGTATGATATTTCACAGGTGTATGTGTATGTTTGTCAAGTTATGAGTGCATGATAGTGAAGCTCCAAGAGTATGATTCTTAGGGTACACGAGGTATAATTTTCCAAGGCATTATTGGGTATGATTACACAGGACAACAAATTTTTTATAATTCCCAGTTGCATGAGATTTCTTTACTGTTTCTTACCATTTTTGATCTGCTGATTTCATATTTGAAACCAGTTTTGTTCTGCATGCTCCAGTTTTCATGTAATTTGAGGTTTTACATTCTAGCCGTTTGCGGTCAAATTAATTAATTACACGATTATGGTATCAATAGGGAGATATAATTTTGTCTGTTTTTGCTTTCAGATTTGGTCATGGCTACAAAGAGAAATCAATGTGTGAACAAACCTGATGCCTTCTGTTATATTTGTGGATACTTCACGCTTATTCGTCAGAGGCGCAATATAACATCGTTTGTGAGGCGCGGCTATAAAGCGTACTTCGGACTTACTCTTGGCGACCAAGACAAAAAATGGGCTCCACATGCTGTGTGTCATAACTGCGAAGAAATGCTGCGTGACTGGACAAAAGGAAAACGTAAGGGCTTACCGTTCGGAATTCCCATGACCTGGCGAGAACCGAAGGACCACACAACTGACTGCTATTTTTGTCTGATCAATACGAAGGGTGTTGGCAAGAAAAACAGACATAAAATATCGTATCCTAGTATCCCTTCAGCAATTCGACCTACTTTGCACTCTGATGAGCTACCAGTTCCAGTTTTTAATGGGTTGTCTCCAGCTGAAGAGGAGGGAAGCGACAAAGACCAAGAGAGTGAACATGAAACTCAAGAAATACTTGCAGATTCCGACGATTCTTCTGATGGTACACCAGAGTCATCAACCCCTCAGAAGTTTAGTCAGCCAGAGCTGAATGACCTTGTGCGTGATTTGGGTCTCTCCAAAAATGCAGCAGAAGTTCTAGCTTCTAGGTTGCAAGAAAAGGCTCTACTGAACCAGACCACAAAAGTTTCAGACTTCAGAAAGCGGGAACAGGATTTTGTGCCATTCTTTACAGAGGAGAATAAGTTTGTTTACTGTCATAATATCCCGGGTCTTCTCCAGGAATTAGGGATTCCATTGTATAGTCCAAATGACTGGCGATTATTTCTAGATAGTTGTAAGCGTAGCCTGAAGTGTGTGCTACTACATAATGGTAATGTCTATGCAGCTGTTCCAGTGGGTCATTCTGTGTGCTTACGAGAGGAGTATAATGACATTAAAACTGTGATTCACCTGCTAAAATACCATGAGCACAACTGGACAATTTGTGTTGACCTCAAAATGGTGAACTTCCTTCTTGGCCAACAAAGAGGATTTACAAAGTATCCCTGCTTTCTTTGCATGTGGGACAGCCGAGCTAGAGACAGGCATTGGAACCTGAAGGAGTGGCCCTTACGTGAGACTCTGGAAGCTGGTATGCCAAACATTGTCAATGATCCAATCGTCAGTCGAGAAAAGATCATATTTCCTCCTCTCCATATCAAGCTGGGCCTGATGAAACAGTTTGTCAGAGCATTAAATACTGATGGTGAATGCTTCCAACACATAGTCTCTGCTCACCCTGCTTTGTCATTTGAGAAGATAAAGGCAGGTGTGTTTGATGGACCACAAATTCGTGCACTTGTACGTGATCAAGACTTTGTCAGAAAGATGGACGACAAGGAAAGGGGTGCATGGCTTTCATTTGTGGCGGTAATGGAAAACTTTCTTGGTAATAAAAAGGCTGACAACTATGAAACCCTTGTAGCAACCATGTTGTCAGCCTTTCATGACCTTGGATGCAATATGAATGTCAAACTCCATTTCCTATATAGTCATCTTGATAGATTCCCTGAGAACCTAGGGGCAGTAAGTGACGAGCAAGGCGAGCGGTTTCATCAGGATCTCAAGACCATGGAAGACCGCTACCAAGGGAGATGGGACAAACATATGATGGCAGACTACTGCTGGAGCATTAAACGAGAGTGCCCCGAGACATTTCACAAACGCAAGAGCTTCAAGCGCAAATTCCTACCTGGCTAAAATGTGATTGGGCTTTGTCTCCTCATAGTAACAAATTTCTTACCTAACAATGAGTTTTATACAAATTTCAACCTTTGTTTTAGATGGAACATGTTTCAAATTGTGTTGTTGAATAAATTTAGAATATGTAATATTTTATTGTTTATTACCCAGCTAATTTAATGACAGTTTAATGACATATTTTTCAAGATAGACGACGAGGTCAATAAGACGAAGACGAAATTTTGAAATTTCAAAATACCTTGATTGCAAAAAAACTAGAGCTTACAGAAAGAAACTAACTTCAGATATGAGATCAGCACACCCAAATTAGGTAGAATCAAGTGTTTATAGCAATGCAACAAAAACTTTGTTGACCAGTGTTATCAACTTATGATGATCAGAGTGAAGGTATGATAATCAAACTCCTACAATCCACCCGTGTCCATTATCCTACCAACATCATCTTGTCATTATCATTGTACAATCATCCCGAGACTATCATCCTGCTAATATCATCCGTCCACTTGGTAAATGCTTTAATAGTCCGCCACGGTCTGTTGCAGATGCTGGACGCTTCAAGAGTCTTGCTTCTGTCAGTCCCACTTTGAACAAATTACCTTTGGGAGGATTGTCTGTGTTGTAAGGCGCTTCCCTACGTAATGCCTCGCTTCTGTGCGCCATGCATCGCTTCTGTGCGTCATCCCTCGCTTCTGTGCGTCATTTCTCGTTTCTGTGCGTCATCCCTCGCTTCTGTGCGCCATGCGTCGCTTCTGTGCGTCATCCCTCGCTTCTGTGCGCCATCCCTCGCTTCTGTGCGTCATCCCTCGCTTCTGTGCGTCATCCCTCGCTTCTGTGCGTCATCCCTCGCTTCTGTGCGCCATGCCTCGCTTCTGTGCGCCATGCCTCGCTTCTGTGCGTCATGCCTCGCTTCTGTGCGCCATTCCTTGCTTCTGTGCGCCATCCCTCGCTTCTGTGCGTCATGCCTCGCTTCTGTGCGCCATTCCTTGCTTCTGTGTGCCATCCCTCGCTTCTGTGCGCCATGCCTCGCTTCTGTGCGCCATGCCTCGCTTCTGTGCGCCATCCCTTGCTTCTGTGCGCCATCCCTTGCTTCTGTGCGCCATCCCTTGCTTCTGTGCGCCATCCCTTGCTTCTGTGCGCCATCCCTCGCTTCTGTGCGCCATCCCTCGCTTCTGTGCGTCATCCCTTGCTTCTGTGCGCCATCCCTCGCTTCTGTGCGTCATCTCTCGCTTCTGTGCGCCATCCCTTGCTTCTGTGCGCCATCCCTCGCTTCTGTGCGTCATCCCTTGCTTCTCTGCGCCATCCCTCGCTTCTGTGCGCCATGCCTCGCTTCTGTGCGCCATCCCTCGCTTCTGTGCGCCATCCCTCGCTTCTGTGCGTCATCCCTCGCTTCTGTGCGCCATGCCT
>CAUDMG010002478.1:665000-855000 GCA_958450375.1 Homarus gammarus | reverse complement strand
CCCTCCCTCCTTTGACTCCCTCCTCCCTCCTTTGACTCCCTCCTCCCTCCTTTGACTCCCTCCCTCCCTCCCTCCTTTGACTCCATTCCCTCCCTCCTTTGCCTCCCTCCTCCCTCCTTTGACTCCCTCCCTCCCTCCTTTGCCTCCTTCCTCCCTCCTTTGACTCCCTCCTCCCTCCTTTGACTCCCTCCCTCCCTCCTTTGACTCCCTCCCTCCCTCCTTTGACTCCCTCCCTCCCTCCCTCCTTTGCCTCCCTCGTCCCTCCTTTGACTCCCTCCTCCCTCCTTTGACTCCCTCCCTCCCTCCTTTGACTCCCTCCCTCCCCTCCTTTGACTCCCTCCCTCCCCTCCTTGAACTCCCTCCCTCCCTCCTTTGCCTCCCTCCTCCCTCCTTTGACTCCCTCCTCCCTCCTTTGACTCCCTCCTCCCTCCCTCCCTCCTTTGACTCCCTCCCTCCCTCCCTCCTGTGACTCCCTCCCTCCCACTCCCTCCCTCCCTCCCTCCTGTGACTCCCTCCATCCCCCCAGGTTATCTCACACAGGTCACCATTACACCTTCCTCCCTCTACCTTCCTCCCTCTACCTTCCTCCCTCTACCTTCCTCCCTCTACCTTCCTCCCTCTACCTTCCTCCCTCTACCTTCCTCCCTCTACCTTCCTCCCTCTACCTTCCTCCCTCTACCTTCCTCCCTCTACCTTCCTCCCTCTACCTTCCTCCCTCTACCTTCCTCCCTCTACCTTCCTCCCTCTACTTTCCTCCCTCTACCTTCCTCCCTCTACCTTCCTCCCTCTACCTTCCCTCTACTTTCCTCTCTCTACCTTCTTCCCTCTACCTTCCTCCCTCTACTTCCTCCCTCTACCTTCCTCCCTCTACCTTCCTCCCTCTACCTTCCCTCTACTTTCCTCTCTCTACCTTCCCCTCCTTCCTCCCCTCCTCCTCCCTCTCCTCCTCCCTCTACCTCCTCCTCCCTCCTCTACCTTCCTCCCTCTACCTTCCTCCCTCTACCTTCCTCCCTCTCCTCCCTCTCCTCCCTCTACCCTCCTCCTCCCCCTCTCCCTTCCCTCCCCTCTACCTTCCTCCCTCTACCTCCCTCTCCTCCCCCTCTACCTCCTCCCTCCCTTCCTCCCTCTCCTCCTCCCTCTCCCTCCTCCTCCCTCTACCTCCTCCCTCCTTCCTCCCTCTACCTCCTCCCTCTCCTCCTCCCCTCTCCTCCCTCCTCCTTCCTCCCTCTACCTCCTCCTCCCTCCTCCCTCTCCTCCCTCTACCTCCTCCCTCTCCTCCCTACCTCCTCCTCTCCTCCTCCCTCCTTCCCCTCTACCTCTCCTCCCTCCTTCTCCCTCTACCTTCCTCCCTCTCCTTCCTCCCTCTCCTCCCCCTCTCCCTCCCTCTCCTTCTCCCTCCTCCTCCCTCTCCTCCTCCCCTCCCTCCTCCCTCTCCTTCCTCTCTCCTCCTCCCCTCCTCTCCTCCCTCTCCTCCCTCTACCTCCCCTCTACCTTCCCCTCCTCTCCTCCTCTCCCTCTCCCTCTCCTTCCCCTCTCCCTCCTCCCTCTACCCCTTCCTCCCTCTACCTCCTCCTCTCCCTCCCTCTCCTTCCCTCCTCCTCCCTCTCCTCCTCCCTCTACCTCCTCCCTCTACCTCCTCCCTCCCTCCTCCCTCTACCCTCCTCCTCTCCTTCCTCCCTCTCCCTCCTCCCTCTCCCTCCTCCCTCTACCTTCCTCCCTCTACCTCCTCCCTCTACCTCTCCTCCTCTACCTTCCTCCCTCTACCTCCTCCCTCTCCTTCCTCCCTCTACCTCCTCCCTCTACCTCCTCCCTCACCTTCCCTCTACCTCCCCCTCTACCTTCCTCCCTCTACCTCTCCCTCCTCCCTCTACCTATCCCTCTACCTTCCTCCCTCCTTCCCTCTCCTCCCCTCTACCTCCTCCCTACCTTCCTCCCTCTACCTTCCTCCCTCTACCTTCCTCCCTCTACCTTCCTCCCTCTACCTTCCCTCTACCTACCTCCCTCTACCTTCCTCCCTCTACCTTCCTCCCTCCTAACCCTCCCTCCTCCCTCCTCCTCCCTCTACTTCCTCCCTCTATCTCCCTCTACCTACCTCCCTCCTTCCTCCCTACCTCCTCCTCCCTTCCTCCCTCTACCTTCCTCCCTCTACTTCCTCCTCTACCTTCCTCCTCTACCTTCCTCCCTCTATCTCCCTCTACCTTCCTCCCTCTACCTTCCTCCCTCTACCTTCTCCTCTACCTTCCTCGCTCTACCTTCCTCGCTCTACCTTCCTCGCTCTACCTTCCTCGCTCTACCTTCCTCCCTCTACCTTCCTCGCTCTACCTTCCTCGCTCTACCTTCCTCCCTCTACCTTCCTCCCTCTACCTTCCTCCCTCTACCTTCCTCGCTCTACCTTCCTCGCTCTACCTTCCTCGCTCTACCTTCCTCGCTCTACCTTCCTCGCTCTACCTTCCTCGCTCTACCTTCCTCGCTCTACCTTCCTCGCTCTACCTTCCTCCCTCTACCTTCCTCCCTCTACCTTCCTCCCTCTACCTTCCTCCCTCTACCTTCCTCCCTCTACCTTCCTCCCTCTACCTTCCTCCCTCTACCTTCCTCCCTCTACCTTCCTCTCTGACACTTTTGAAGACCAGTGAGAGAGAGAGAAAGGAAGAGAAAGAGAAAAGACAGAGAGAGAGACAGACAGAGAAAGTGAGAGAATAAACGAGAGAGAATGATTGTGAGAGAAAAAGATGAAAAGAGAGGGATAGTGATAAAGAAAGTTAAAGAGAGAGAGACAGAGAGAGAGAGAGCACAGTACTCAGGTATTCCCCAGGTGTGTTACGGGACACAAACCAAACACATAATTGTTAACAACTTACCTGATGAAATTAGCCCCAGGTAACAGGGTGTGTTGTTGTGAGGTAAAGAAAGTTGGCTTCTATTTTTATTTTCTTTCAAGAGAGAGAGAGAGAGAGAGAGAGAGAGAGAGAGAGGTGGTTACAACTTTGATGTATATTTAGGTATCTCTCTCTCTCTCCCCTCTTTCTTCCCCCCCCCTCTCTCTCTCTCTCTCTCTCTCTCTCTCTCTCTCTCTCTCTCTCTCTCTCTCTCTCTCTCTCTCCCTCTCTCTCTCTCTCTCCCCTGTTTAAGCATTCTGGTAAAATTGTGAGGAAAATATTCGTGGAAGAAGAAAGACTTATCTTGACCTTCCTCTATTCACTGCTTCCTCGGCCCCTTATCCCTCCTCCTCCGTCTTCAAGGAGGAGGAGGAGGAGGAGGACCGGGAAGAGGAGGATTGAGTGGTAGAAGAAGAGGGTTGAGGAGGATTAAGTGGTAGAAGAAGAGAAATAAGAGGGTAGAAAAAAGAAGAAGAGGGAATTGAGGAATATTTGATGAATGAACAGAAAGATTGTAAGGATGGAGAGATGGAAGAGGAGTATTAAGTAGAGAGAGAGAGAGAGAGAGAGAGAGAGAGAGAGAGAGAGAGGATCATATCTTAAGCCCTCAAGGAATACTTTAAGTGGGGGTCTCTCTCTTCTCCCCTCGTCTTTCTTTCTTTCTTTCTTTCTTATTCTTTCTTTTTTCTTTCTTTCTTATTCTTTCTTTTTTCTTTCTTTCTTTCTTTCTTTGTACGACCCAATACATACACATCCAAACACATCCCCTGCTACCACGTTTCTCCTTTCCCTTTCACACCCACACATACACACACACACACACACACACACACACCACCCACCCACACCCACACCCACACACACCCACACCCACCCACACACACACACACACACACACAGCATCACATTAACAGATAAACTACCACCACTAACCTCCATTTCCCTGACCAGTGAACGACACGTCACCGAACGTAACCGTGTATGAACGTGTGATTCCGTTCCTAATTGGTCAGTGTTGCATCTCCACTTACGTTCAGGGAGAGGAGAATGATTTACTGTATCACTGTGTTATTTTTTTATTCCTGAATCACTGGATTAATGTATCGCTGAGACACTGAATTGCTCAATCATTGTATCATTGTAATGGCTTTATCACTGAACCATTGTATTACTGAATCACTGTTTCATTGAATCACTGAATCACTGTATCACTTTATCGCTGAACCATTGTATTACTGAATCACTGTTTCATTGAATTACTGAATCACTATATCATTAAATCACTGTATCATTGAATCACTGTATCATTGAATCACTGTATCACTTTATCGCTGAACCATTGTATTACTGAATCACTGTTTCATTGTATTACTGAATCACTGTATCACTGTTTCACTGTAACTCTGCATCGTGTGAGCTTTGTACGTCGAAATTTAGGTCGTCCACCACCACCACGCATGGGATTTGGTGTCAGAAATAGATGTTAGGGAGGGGAGTACGGTACAGTATGTGTTGATGTGTGGTGCCTCTCTCTCTCTCTCCCTCTCCCTCCCTCTCATCCTCACCCCCTCTCCCTCCCTCTCACCCTCACCCCCTCTCCATCCCACTAGCCTTTATCAACTCCCTATTTTCTCCCATCCTCACACACTCTTTTTCCATCCCGTTCTCCCCCTCCCTCCCTCCCCACTAACACCACTACTCCAACACCTCTGGTCTGGACATTAAAATTCTGGCGACGCATTTCGGTAGGAATTAGATGTGGGTTTTTTTCTCGTAAATCTGCTGAGATAAACATTTTTTTTCCTCGTAGTAGAGAGATTTATTTTTATTTTTGCTTTTAATTTATTCTGATTTTGATTTTTTTTTTACTTGAGTTTATTCTTTTTTCTTCTTTTTTTTCGATATAATTTTATTTTCATGTGAGAGATAGAGGGAAAGTTTTATAATCCCACAGGTGAAAGCAATGTATATAAAAAACGCCATAATTCTTTTTTATACTTTCTCTTATTTGCATACGTGATATAGTTAATGTTTTCTCTTTCATGAGTATTTTTGTTTCTCTCCTTATCTCAGGTTCAGGAATGATATCTTTGATAGCTCTCTCTCTCTCTCTCTCTCTCTCTCTCTCTCTCTCTCTCTCTCTCTCTCTCTCTCTCTCTCTCTCTCTCTCTCTTGGAGGAGTAAAACAAAGATAATTACAACAGTGCCCACAATTGGCTTAAAACCCACTTACAAATTGGTTTTGCCTCCACTAATGAATTACTCAACTAATCTGCCGAGGAAGCTGGTTAAACGCTTGTAATATGTCCCCCGAGTACGATGGCTTAACCCCTTGAGTACGATGGCTTAACCACTTGAGTACGATGGCTTAACCCCTTGAGTACGATGGCTTAACCCCTTGAGTATGGTGGCTTAAACCCTTGAGTACGATGGCTTAACCACCCGAGTACGATGGCCTAACCACTTGAGTACGATGGCTTAACCACTTGAGTACGATGGCTTAACCCCTTGAGTATGGTGGCTTAAACCCTTGAGTACGATGGCTTAACCCCTTGAGTACGATGGCTTAACCACTTGAGTACGATGGCTTAACCCCTTGAATACGACGGCTTAACCCCTAGAGTACGATGGCTTCACCCCTAGAGTACGATGGCTTCACCCCTTGAGTACGATGGCTTAACCCCTTGAGTACGATGGCTTAACCCCTTGAGTACGATGGCTTAACCCCTTGAATACGACGGCTTAACCCCTAGAGTACGACGGCTTAACCCCTTGAGTACGATGGCTTAACCCTTTGAGTACGATGGCTTAAACCCTTGAGTACGATGGCTTAACCACTTGAGTACGATGGCTTAACCCCTTGAGTACGATGGCGTAACCCCTGAGTACGATGACTTAACCTCTTGAGTACGATGGCTTAAGCCCTTGAGTACGATGGCTTCACCCCTTGAGTACGGTGGCTTAAACCCTTGAGTACGATGGCTTAACCACTTGAGTACGATGGCTTAACCCCTTGAGTACGATGGCGTAACCCCTGAGTACGATGACTTAACCTCTTGAGTACGATGGCTTAAGCCCTTGAGTACGGTGGCTTAAACCCCTTGAGTACGGTGGCTTAACCCCTTGAGTACGGTGGCTTAACCCCTTGAGTACGATGGCTTAACCACTTGAGTACGATGGCTTAACCCCTTGAGTACGATGGCGTAACCCCTGAGTACGATGACTTAACCTCTTGAGTACGATGGCTTAAGCCCTTGAGTACGACGGCTTAAGTGTCATTTTACTTGTAGCTCTGAGGCAGTAGAAAAACGAGGTAATTAATGTAAGAGAAAAAAACAGAAGAAACTAAAAAAAAAAAAGATAAAGAGAGGAAAAGGAAAAAAAGAATAAGCAAATGGAAGAAATGGGAGTAATAATAATGGTAATAATGATGGGAACAATGGCAACAACACTAACACAACAACAACAACAACAATAACAACAATAAAAACACACAAAAAATATTCACCGAAAAAATAATCCCAAACAAATTGCCAAAAAAATAATAATAACAATAATAATAATAAAAATAATAATAATAATTACATTACCCACAATACAGATATAAAATACAGTATGAACTCTGAAACAATTCATACACACGACTGACGATGGCGGTATGTTATTTAATACACACTCTTGTTATATGTGTTGATATGACAGATGCAAATTAGTTTAGTGTTAGTGGGGGGGAGGTAGTACAATAGTGAAGGGTTTGGCGTACTGTGTGTTGGTTAGGTTGTGTGATGGTAGTGGGGAAGGAAAGGGAGGAATAATGGAACAGAGGGAGAAAGAAAGAGAGAACGTGTGTGTGTGTGTGTGTGTGTGTGTTTCGTATCATTTGTATTTTGAGATGTTTACATTTTTTCTCTCGCTCTTTCTCTCTCCTTTTATGCGAACCCTTATAGACACACACACACACACACACACACACGGCCAGTAATTCCCCTCCTCGTCATCTGGTACGTAACTTACCACGACCTAAGAAGGTACAGTGAAAATATATATTAATTCTATATAGAAAGTGTGTCAACAAGCCATGAGCTAACGAAGGCAATCGATTTTTTTTTCGGTTTTCCATTATACATCGTTCACATGACCCGTAATCGTCTCCTTAAGTCATAATCGAAACAATAAGGAAGTGTTTCTTAAGTTCTAGAAAAAAAATAGTAATTGTAATATCTTCAGTGGGTGGTGTTGCCATCTTGAGGGTTGATGATAAAGGAGAAAGTTAGGGTTGTCATTAGAAAGGAAAAGAAAGCGAAGGACTGGGAGGTATAATAGCGAGGGAGAAAAAGTGAAGAGAAAGGTTAAGAAAATGAAATGGATTGATAGGATAGATTGAATATGGAAGATGATAAGAGAGAGAGAGAGAGAGAGAGAGAGAGAGAGAGAGAGAGAGAGAGAGACGCATCTCCCTGTATCGTCAATGAAAAAATATATATTGGCCATCACTCACAGCCAGTACAGCATCCAGTTCTGTCTTTAATCATTTCTATATTTTCATCTCCCATTGTCACTCATTGTTACATCTCCTTAATCTCTCTCTCTCTCTCTCTCTCTCTCTCTCTCTCTCTCTCTCTCTCTCTCTCTCTCTCTCTCTCTCTTGCCCTACCTTACCTGGTCAGTCAGTACACCATCACTATTGATTAATCCCGCCAGCTCTCACCTCTTGTTGCGGCTCTTCCTCTCTTTACTCCCTGGCTCTTATTCCTTATTTTCTTCATTATTCTGTATACGCTCCAATTTGTTCTCTCTTTCTCTGTTTATATTCGTTAGTTTCTTTCTTTATATACACACTGTATTTATCTCTCCTCTCTCTTTTTCTCCTTTCTCTTCTGCATTTCTTAAGTTTAGTTATATTTATTCTCTTTTTATCTCTAGATCTTTCTCTCTCTTTTCTCTCTCTGGTCTATTTTTTTACCTTTATCTCTCTTCTCCCTCTTATCTCCAGATTGTTCTCTCTCTCTCTCTCTCTCTCTCTCTCTCTCTCTCTCTCTCTCTCTCTCTCTCTCTCTCTCATTGATGTTTTTTAATGCATTGAAAGTATTGGTTAACTAAACGCCATTAACTGGTGATTTACCGCAGTGAAAGTACATATTAATTAAGCAGTAATAATTAGCCTCTACTACAGGGAAAGTATTAGTCTTTAATGCAGTGAAAATACAGGTTAATTAAACACTTTTAATTATTCTTTACTGCAGTGAAAATACAAGTGAAAGTATTGCCTATAAAACAAAACAAAATTATTGGGAATTTTCTGGGGTGAAAGCAGAGCGGAAAACTTTCATTTGTTAGAGTTTGTAAAAGTTAACTTTCGCTAACTCAAACAAAATGAAAGTTGTATTTTGTTGTGTGGAGTGACAATGGTTGTTGGCGTCTGTGATTATTTTTGTTGATGTGAGTTTATTTACTGTTTGTAGTTGTTGTAAATAATGATTAGAGAAAGAGATGGAGAAAAAGAAGAAAATAAAAGGAGAAAAAGAGAGAGGAAAACGATAAGATAAAAGAAAGAAGACTAGAAGAAGAGAGAGAGAGAGAGAGATTACGAAAATATTTTTTTGAAATATTATCGCCAAGGATCCAACAATTTCAGAAATATGATCTTCAGGAATGCAAGTATTTTAAATTACAAATCTCTCTCTCAATCATCAATTCGTTCTACATTCTAATCGTCGACTATTCGTGGAGCAAAGTGAACAATGAAAGAGAGAGTTAGTGATGTGTGTGTGTGTGTGTGTGTGTGTGTGTCAAGTGTGTGTTTGTGTGCGTGTGAGACAGACCGACAGACAGACAGATACAGACAGAGCAAGGGTTGGGAGAAGGAAGAAAGAGAGAGGAAGGTAAGAAGAGACAATTTAACAGACAAAATAACGGAGAGAGAGAGAGAGAGAGAGAGAGGTGTGGACTCGTCAGCTGCTACAGGTGGGTTGTAAGGGAAAGGTCTTACAACAGGTGTTTAATTAATTGACGTGGCAACAGGTACACCACAACTCTCTCTCTCTCTCTCTCTCTCTCTCTCTCTCCACTGCAAAGGATACATGAAAATGGGTTTTAAAAACACTCGTTCATTTCATTGCCAGTCATTCAATATTCAGCTGATACATCACGATAAAGAGCCTTACTTTTTGCTTTTTTTTTCATGTCATAAAGAACATTTGTTTTTAGCTCTAGTCCAGTGTGTGTGTGTGTGTGTGTGTGTGTGTGTGTGTGTGTGTGTCATTATTCACCAAAACTGAATAAAACATCAAATTTCACTGTGTAGAATATAGCGACATTATTGTCAGTGTTGCCATCAACTGGTCACGTAAATAAAACATCACCCACGTCAGCTGATTTGTGTAAATAACAGCGTAACTGACGAGTGGTGTCATTGGTTATTCTGAATTAAATTGAATTGAATTGAAACAGTTTATTTAGCCAGAAAAACACAGATACAGAGTGGATAATAATAACAATATTAACATGGCTGAGCCAGTTGAGAACCTGAGCTCTCTTTGAGGCACCTGATATATACTATACATTTATCTCAGGGAAGTATTATGTAACATTTAGTATCATCTGGAATAGTACAATAGCATGGTGGTAATAAGAACATCTCATAATGTTACCACGGTTATCACTTCAATATTTATTTATTTTATTTATTTATTATTTTTTTTAGTTTATTTTTTATTTATATTATAAGTATATACATAAATTACAGTGGAATTGAAAAACATAAGTATAATGGGGGAGCAGAACAACCTGGGTTGTACAGTATTAAGGTTGAACAAGAGGACAGAGCTGTCAGGATTATATCTAGTTGGCAATTATGTTTATTGCAATGGTAATATCTTATCTATTTACATGATAATTTCCGGTAAAACGGATTTGGTGGTACAATAAAAGCAGGTACTGTAAATATAGCAAGTGTTACAAGAAATATTAATACTTCGACAATAGATATTTTTTAAGAGATGATTTAAAGGAAGGGAGCGTAGTCTTTGCTGGGACGTGCGGGGGTAAGTTGTTCCACCCCTTCACACCATGATATTTTATGGAGGTCTGGGACTGAGAGGAGCGCATGGGGGATGGTCTTAATAGCTCTTGGTGCCGTAATTTGTATCTCTGATTATTCCGGAACTGGAAATAATTATTGTCAAGCAAGTGATTGATAGATTTGTAAACAAAGAGGGCACAGGAGTAGGTGTTAATATCCTCGAATTTCGCAAATTTTTCATTTGTGTGATCTGTTTTTTTCAAATAGGTCATTGTCCGCACTTTTATTTTATATAATCATAGCAATAACTATGATACTGATGATTATAATGATGATTACAACACTAACAATAGCGATTACTGTTGTGAGGTAAATTATGTATGTTATGAAAATATACCAGTAATAATAATAATAATAAAAATAATAATAATAATAATAATAATAATAATACGAAGGCGAAAAAGAATCAGGAAGGAGAGAAAGCATAACATTCATAACAAAAATATGAGTTAAATAATACAATAATAAAAACAATAAGACTTTTACACACACGAGAAACAAAAGTATGAAAGACGTAATATTAAATTAAGTAAAGAGCATCACGTAAGACTATTAAACAAGATAAACATTAGTAAAGTAAATAAAGTAGAATTGAAAAATATTAGACACAATTCCCTGGACACGTTTGGCACTATCCGACACCATCAACGTGAGGACCAAGTAGGTATGATGGATTGAGGTTGAAAATTTATCCTTGATATCACCAAAACGTATATTTAACCCCGACCTAAACCCACTTCAGGATAGTTTCATTCCCAGGGTTCAAGGTCCCGGGTTCAGGGTTCATGGTTCAAGGTTCTAGGTTCAGGCTCAGTGTTCAAGGTTCCGGGTTCAGGGTTCATGGTTCAAGGTTCCGGGTTCAGGGTTCATGGTTCAAGGTTCCGGGTTCAGGGTTTAGTGTTCCGGGTTCAGCCACATTTATTATCACAACTACTGTGTTTACATCTCGGTATTGTCTATCGTCCTTAACTCCACGTCTCTCACACAAATATATTATTCATTCTTTGGGAGATATAACCTAAAGTCTCTTACTAGCTGTTGGGAATAACTCTTGATGGTTTAAAATAGATTTGAACTTCACCTTTAATTAAAACATATGATTAATTTATATTTTACTCCAACATAAACAATAATATTATTTTAAATTGAATATTACCTCATTAAATACTATATTATTTTAACTTTAGATAAAATATTTCACTACCATTATGTGTATGTAAACTTTAATTCGAGTATCTAAATGGGTAGGATATTCCCTAGAGTTGTGTAGTTGGTATGAATATATGCATTTCTCTGTTATCTTCATGCAAATTCATATTCAACGCATATGTTTAGTGATGATAACTTAGCCAGAGGAATAGCGGCAGTAAAGTTCTCCTGGTGACAGTGATAGAGAGGGAGAGATAAACATAGAGACAGGGTAATACCGAGAGAGAGAGAGATACGAACAGTAAAGAGAATGATATAGGTAAAAGTCAGATAGAGAGAGGATGATAGAGAGACACAAATAGAGAGATTGGGCAGACATGGAGAGTGAGAGAGGGGTGCTACGTGAGCTGGGTGTTAGCTTATGTGTGCGTGTGTCACTCTGAGTTAGAGAGGAACTACTGTGTGTATTATGGTGTGTAGTCTCTCTCTCTCTCTCTCTCTCTCTCTCTCTCTCTCTCTCTCTCTCCACTTCTTAATGTCCGAGCTTTTCCTAAACTGTAATTTTACTTCTACTGGCAGCTCTTAGTGCTTCTACCGGCAGTTCCCAGTGCCTCTACAGACAGTTCCTTGTACTTCTATAGGCAGTTCCTCCTTTACTAACCCTTGTAATTTTGTGTTACAGGGTGAGCGAGCGTGACGGCGGATGGCTGGAACAGTTCACCTCTCTTGGGTGGCGTCACAGTGAAGCCCTAAGAACCCTTAGGTCTCAGGGGCGCCAGGGGTCCAGGGATGCGGCTCCTGAGACTCTCGCCTCCTTCAGGAAGAAGGAGTTTCGCCTCGGTAAAGCTGAGGTGAGTACAAAATCCTTGTTCTAATTTGTAACTAATTTCAAATCAAACAAATTATGTGATAAAAAAGACGTTAGTCTCTCACTATTAACTGTGTGAATATTCACACAAACACTCCAACAGGTGATCTTATGAGGCTAAAATACACGAACAACAGTGAAACAAGGAAAGTAATACACACTCTCTTTACCTTAAGGATGACTCTGGAAGGCGTCTTATACTTGGCCATAGACGTTTATAAATATCGTGATTTATGTGGAAGAATTATTATTACTGTTGTGAACGACGGTGGTGATATCACCTGTATGACCTCTCGTAGTTCATTACCACTACAGTAAGTCCATCACCTTGCCCGTTGCCGGAAGGTCAGAGTTTAGAAACTGCGTATCTAACCCATTCCAACTAGTGACGTACCTGTTACGTCACTGAATTTTCGTAAATAATTCCCATAACGTATGGGGTACGTCACAAACACCTGTATTTAGTTCATATGAGGTAAGACACACGTCATTAATCACCTGTAGATAATCCCTATAACGTATTAGGTACTTTCATATCACGACTTGTTTAAACTTGTACTGGATGTGATGCTGAATTACACTGAATATATTGACCTATAGGTAAGTCATCCTCATCTCCTTACGTATTCATTAACTCCTTAAGTATGATTTCTAACCCTTTAATATAATGCGTTAGCCCACTGAGTTAGAATGCTTAACCCCTTGCGTACGATGTCTTAACCCCTTGCGTACGGTATCTTAACCCCTTGCGTACGCTGTCTTAACCCCTTGAGTACGCTGTCTTAACCATTTGAACTCGACGAACTCTTCTCTTGAGTATGATGACTCTGTAACTAGCTCATGTAATAAACTTCTGAGAGGACTCGAACCACTGTACCCAGATGATGCTTTTAACAGACACTTAACCAAGAACCAAACCTAAATAAATAGAACAGTAACCCGAAAGTTGAGATATACAATGGACGTGAACCAGTAAGCCAAAGAGACAGGTGTTGCGTGAGAACCTACCATATTTCAGGTATATTGACTGATAACACGCCATTAACGTATTATATTCACTAGTAAAAGAACCATAAACCTTGAATCACCGACGAGGCGGACCAGGACCCAATACTGAGGACTTGATCCAACTAAGCCAAGCAGGCAGGTGTTGTGCGAGGGCTTAACTCACCTGAGATACCCTGGCCGACAACACAGAGCCTCTGACACATAGCTTGGTGAGCCGCTCGCTGTGAGGCAGAGCTGACAGTGTGGCGGACCTGCCTCAGACACGCTCATCCCCAGGCTTGGTGTGTGTGTGTGTCTGTGTGTTACGGTGTTTGTTGTAAGGATAGAGGCATTATTATTATTATTATTATTATTATTATTATTATTATTATTATTATTATTATTATTAAATAATATTATTATTATTATTATTATTATTATTATTATTATTATTATTATTAAAAACATCATTTCTAGTATCAAAACTTTCTCGGCTGTAGAGAAGAGACTTGATTGTAAAACCTGGCAGGCTTACACCATAGAGTTGTAAATATAATGTCCTGTCTCGGGAATAAAACTGCCTTACAACTATCAAGTACAGCCTGGCGTTGTTGTTTTTTTTACCCTACGATGACAAGGTTATGGATTTTACGTCAGGCGAACGCTTGCCCACCCTCTGCCTTAAGCGGTGTTTCCGTATGTTTTTTTATAAAATGACTAAAATTCGTCTTCAATTTTTCCTGCGACTCAGTGCAGTGGAAATGTTGACATCAGAATATGACCCCTCGTGTTCCCAGCAGCTTCATGACAGCTCAGACGAGTTTTAGAGTAAAGTAAATTGGGTGCGTCTATTTTTACTGCTTTCTTGTTTAACTTAAAACTCTCTCACTGTTTGTCGTGTCGAGGTTTAGATGTTACGAGAAGTGAAGGTGGTACTAGGATAAAGCTGTACCATGACTCACATTCTCATTGACTTCCACATGCATCCACATCTATCCACCAATCCACCTCCCTCACCCAACTCGCATCTTTGTACTCGTATAGTCACACCTACACCCATCCACACTCATTCAGCTGCGCGTTTCGGCATTGACAGTACACCTGCAGATCCACACCCGAATCTACCTTCGGCTTCACCATCCATTCACAATCCCTAATGCAAACCCATCCACACGCCTATCAACCCACACCCATCCACACCCCTATCAATTCATAACCATTTACTCTCCCCACCAAGCCACACCCATCCACACTCCCCAACCAACCCACATCCATTAACACTCCTCAACCAACCCACACCATCCACACTCCCCGACCAACCCACACCCATCCACACCCCTATCAACTCATAACCATTTACTCTCCCCACCAAGCTACACCCATCCACACTCCCCAACCAACCCACATCCATCCACACTCCTCAACCAACCCACACCATCCACACTCCTCAACCAACCCACACCATCCACACTCCCCGACCAACCCACACCCATCCACACTCCCCAACCAACCCACACCCATCCACACTCCCCAACCAACCCACACCCATCCACACTCCCCAACCAACCCACACCCATCCACACTCGCCACCAACCCACACCCATCCACACTCCCCAACCAACCCACACCCATCCACACTCCCCAACCAACCCACACCCATCCACACTCCCCAACCAACCCACACCCATCCACACTCCCCAACCAACCCACACCCATCCACACCACCATCCATCTATCCAGTGAACGATAGAGAAAGCGAAAAACTCGTCTCTTCAATTCCAGTTTCATCCTCGTCTCTGTTTCCAGATCAAAAGCACAGGGACATATAACACTGCTCCTCCCAAACTGTACACTGGAATATAAAAAAATGATGATGAAAAAATACCGACTGACTCAAATATATATTACCTTTGGCACACTAATCCCTCAGACCAGGAAGCTAACCTAACCTGACCTGACCTGACCTGACCTGACCTATCCTAACCTAACCTAACCTAACCTTAACCTTAACCTATCCTAACCTAGCTTGACCTTACTTAATTTCGCATCTTGCATTCATAAATACAGGCAGGAAAACAAACACACACACGAGCACACTACTACTACTACTACTACTACTTTTTTTTTTTTTTTTTTTTTTTAAACGTGGCCTCCAGCCTCCCCCAATAGCCACACCTTCGCCACCATTTTATTACCTTAATATTAAATATCCTAATACATAAGTAGCTATCCTATCTGTGTTAAATTAGTTGAGCCGCAGATCTATGCGGCATTCAGTGACTGTAGCCTCAAAGTCAATATCTGCAGCAGTTGTCGGGATTGGGGCAGAAGCTCTCGTTCCTCTGAAGCAGAGCAAAGCCGACCGAAGGAGAGAGAAAGACAGTCGACATCTCATCCAGGCTGTAACGTAACTACTACTACTACTACTACTACTACTACTACTACTTTGCTGTCACTCGGAATCGAGTATGACGATCATCCAGCTGTGATACGATGATATGAGTTATTAGGGATGTCACCTTCGTTGGTGAGTTTTAAGGTGACTAAAGAGGCCGATACGGGACCGGCAGAGTTGTTCACAGATGTTGCACATGTGGAGGGCTACATCGAGTGCATTGTTATGCAGTCGGGCTAACTCGAAAGTATTGACACCTTCTTGTCTGGTGATCCTCAAACTGTAACGATGTGGAGGAATCGACTCCCAAGTGAGGGAGTCGATTTGGCACTTCTTCAGGTTTGTCTTAAGACTATCCTTATATCTTTTCAGTTACCCGCCGGCGTTACGTTTACTATTCGTTAGGTGACTGCCGTCCATGCGGGTAACATGACCAGTCCAGTGTAGTTGTTCATGGATAATGGTGTCAGCTCGAATACTGGCATTTGTTCTCTTGTCTTCCCAGCGAACTCGGAGGATGGAACGTAGACTACGTTGGTGAAAGTTTTTAATTGCCTTGAGGTGCCCCCTGTATGTAACCCATGACTCGCTGCCATATAGCAGCGTGGGGAGGACCAATGCTCGATAACTTTGTAGATAATTTCAGCTCCCTACAGCTGAAGACACAGTTTCGGAGTCTGCCAAAGGCTTGAGATGCACATCTGATCAGATGCTGAATCTCTTCATCGATGTCCGCGGTGGTGGACAGATGGGAGCAGAGATACATACCGAAAGTGGGTAGCATTAAAGAGGGTAGTACCGTTAAGATAAATGGATGGCGGAGGTGTGTGTGAACCAGGGGCAGGTTGAAAGAGAATCTGAGTCTTACGTACACTCACCTCAAGGCCGAAGTGTGCATACCGATCTACGTAGGTGTTCAGGATCTCCTGTAGGTCGCGTTCAGTGTGAGCAACTAGAGTGAGGTCGTCTGCATACTGAAGTTCAGTAATGGAAGCTGCGGACACTTTTGTTCTTGCCTGGAGTCGTCTTGTGTAGTAAAGACCCCCCTTCACCCGGTACTCGAGATCCACCCCGCCGGCTAAATTGGCACTAGCACGAGTAAGGAAGGCAGCCAAGAAAATGGAAAAGAATGTTAGTGCCAGTACACACCCTTGTTTAACCCTAGTTAGGATGGGGAAAAACACAGACTGGGTGCCATTGTGCAGGACACTCCCGTTCTTGCCATCGTGGAGTTGCCTCACAATGGTGATGAATTTTATGGGGCAGCCAAAATGGCTGAGGGCCCACCAGAGGGCTTCCCTGTTAGCCGAGTCGAAGGCCTTGGTTAGGTCGATGACAGCTATTACAGGTCACGACGTTGTTCTCTGCACTTTTCCTGTATCTGGCGGGCAACAAAGATCATGTCAGTGGTGCCACGTGATGGTCTAATGCCACATTGAGATTCAGTGAGGAAGTTTTCCACCTCAAGAAGAAGTCTGTTTAGGAGGACTTGGGTGATAATCTTACCAGCTACGGACAGCAGCGTGATCCCGCGGTTGTTACCATAGTCTCACTGGTCTCTCGTATTCTTATAAATATTGACGATAGAGGCGTTTTTAAGAGCTTGGCGGATTTTCTCCTTTTCCCATATATTCTCCAGGAGAGAGTGGAGACGGCTAGTAAGCAAAGGTCCTCCTTCTTTACTCACCTCGACTGGGATTCCATCAGGCCCTGAGGATTTGTTATTTTTCATCTGCTTGATGGCAGTAGCTACCTCATGCAGGGATGGAGGATAGCTGAGGTGGGTCAGCTCTGGGTGGTGAAGGAGCTGCTGGGTAGTCAGTACATCCACATCAGTGTTTTGGTTGAGCAGTGAATGGTAGTGCTCTATCCAGCGCTGAAGGAGGCCTTCAATGTCTTTAATTATGGAGTTACGTTCCGATGAGCGGAGGGGGGCTGCGCCTCGATTGAGTGGCCCATAAAATGTTTTGATGGAATTGAAAAATTCACATATCTTGTGCTGATCTGCAGATTTTTGTGTTTCACATGCTTTACTTTTAAACCAGTCATTCTTTAGATTGCTAAGTTCCCGCTGGGCCGCAGCTTTCTTCTTGCGAAAGGTATCAGCTTTGGTTCGAGACTGAGGGTTGTTTTGCAAGTCAGTTAAAGCAGCACGTTTATCATTAATGAGTACATTGATTGCCGGGTAATTTTCATCAAACCAGTCTTGGTGTATTCTTTCGGTCTGGCCGAGGGTCTCTCTGCAGGTTTTTGTTATGACAGTGTCGACAATATCCCATTCGGCACTGGGATTTAGGTTGTTTGTTGTCTGGTTGTTTATCAGCCCATGTTCGAGCAGCTCTCTCAAAGCATGTACTACAGCTGGATCCTCTAGACGCTTAGTGTTAAAACCTCTTCTAGAGGCTTTTTACCTTGGCTGTTTTGGGGCGACGTGAAGTGAGAGCTTGACTCTGGCGTGCCAATGATCAGTGTCGCAGTGGTCTGGGCCACGCTTGGCACGGGTGATAAGGACATCTTGGCGATCCCTTTTTCTGACAAGGATGTAGTCAATGAGACGCCAGTGTTTGGATCGTGGGTGTTGCGACGAAACCTTGAACTTGTCAGCCTGTCTAAATTAGGTATTGATGATAGTGAGGTTGTGTGCAGCACTCTTGCTTAGGAGAGTAGGCCGTTGGGATTACACTTGCCTAGTCCATTTCGCCCTATGGTTCCATGCCAAATGTCAGCATCTCTATCAACTCTGGCATTGAAGTCACCAAGGAGCACAACCTTATCTTCTCTGGGGATAGAGGTTAGCACTCTGCCGAGGTCGGCGTAAAAGGCCTCCTTGATGTCATCCTCTGCATCCAGTGTAGGGGCATATGCACTGATGAAAAAGGCATGACGTGAGTGATTCAGTGGGACTCAGAACGTCATGAGACGCTCGTTGATCCCAATTGGCATTTTAGTTAGCCTATGTAGGATGCATTTGTGGATGCGAAAGCCAACTCCATAAATACGGTTTCTCTCCGCAGCTAGTTTACCTTCCCGGAAGAATGTATAGCCAGATCCCCGTTCTGGCAGTTGACCCTCGTCTGAGAGCTGAGACTCACTAATGGCTGTTAAGTCGATGTTATACCTAGCCAGCTCTTTTTCCACAGGGGCAGTTCTTCCTTCAGGGCGCTCATTTGTGCCAGTATCCAGAAGGGTCCTGACATTCCATGTAGCGACCATAGGAAGTTTTATGGTATGTTTTTGTTTGGATCTGTGATTTTGATTGTGTTGTCGACCGCATAAGGATGACCTTACTGGGTGTCGTTGCCCAGTCAGGGTGTTTTTTTAGGCACGCTATGTTTAATGCAACTTTTCTAGCCCCCTCCCCATGTTGGGTGAGCAAAGTTGCTCCCCGAAAGGGCTGCTCAGTCACACAGACAGGACCGGATTGCACTGCTGCCTAGATCCCAGTGCATGAACGACCATCCTACCTGTGCCACCCATGTGTAGAGTTGTGACTAGAGAGTCCCGGCAGATCATTTCTACCTGTCCCCGTCGCCACTCGTCCGTCGCCATAGGACTTTTGGGGATATAGGCGTTTTGATGATGATGAGAGGTATGATGAGCTGGATGATGGCTGCGCGAGAGTTGATTTATGTGGTGAGGCAGGAGAGCAGACTGCAACCACACATCTTGGCTCTCCCTTTTCCTGATCCAGTGGTGCAAGTGTTGCAACGATTGGGGAGAGGGAGAGTTGCAATGAACTGCTGATAGCCCAGTTTGTTGGGTTTCTCCTTAGTAGCCTGTCCATCTTGCATTGCCTTCATCCGCCGGTGTAGTCGTTGGGTTCCCGTGGTGGTTTCCTCTTCCGCCTATACCGCCGTTGGGGTCTTGCTGGAGCTCCATAAGCACGTCTGCCTGATGCGGGGCTCCACCACAGACAGCAGATTTTTCATTTGGGGTTTACTCCCGTAGCCTTATACCTGCCAGTGTTAATCGCAAGGCAGCGGGGCAACGGTTGGTAGTCACCAGGATGTGTCCACATGCGAGTGGGCTTATGCGCCGTCCCTCTGGGGCCCACTGCTACTCCGAGATCTCCTGCTGGTCTAGCCTGGGGCCACGAGGCACCCAGTTACCGTGTGTTGCCACGAGGAGGCACAGCAGGAGTCTTGATGGTGAAGAGGCTGTGTACTGGCAGGGGAAGACTTATGCAAGTTGCTTCCCTGTTCGCCATGAGGCGGTAGCTGAAAGCGAGAGGGAGCAAGCAATGCCTGCACCTTAACACTGACATAATTCTGCCACACTAGACGCATTACACCATCCTGTGCTCACACACACTTACTTATTACAAACATATGAAGATATGTCAAAAAAGCATCATTGAAAATTACAAACGATATAAAAAATACAGACCTCTGAATATTTACTGGTTAATGGGAGGTGAAAAAATTAATTCAGTAATACCCGGAGTTAAGAGGGATTTCTATGATGAATTCCATAGTAAACAAAAAAAATACGTTTGACTCATTCATAAGTCAACATACATAGTAAACAAAGCCACGTTCGTCGCTCTCATTCATAACTGCTGAATGATCTCTTAACTACCGGGGCAATTAAAGAGTACTTCTATCGCTCTATTTTACTCTTAAACCTGCGTATGCTCTTTAGGTTTGGATAAGTAAATGTCGAAAAATACATGAAATATTCTTGCCTGGAAAAACAGTAATATAGACAATTAATCCCAGACGTACTAGCTGGCTATTGGCTGGTTTAAACCACCTGAAAAAAAATATATATATTTCCCTCCTACTAGCTATTATCCATCAGCCAAATCAGGAATAGCTTGATAGTTCTATGATCATCGGTAAAATATCGCCCAATAATCCCTGGACACTTGGAAATTCCTTGTAGTGAAACTTTTATATAACGGACTTATCTTCTCCATATAGTCCGTTAAATGGGGGTCCTACACCTAATGTCGATATAACGGACTTTCATCATATAGTTCGTCATATAGTTCACATCTAACGGATCCTCTATATAACGGACTTTCATCTGAATATAGTTCATTAATAGAGGTTTTACTGGATATTAAAGTGAAGGAGTTCTTGCCGATGAACACTGTCATTATGAATTAAATCAGAATGAGATGAGAAAAATTACATTGAATAATACAAAGAAAATTCTGAGTGTATAGAAGGAAAGAGAGAGAAGCAAAGAGAGAGAGAGGAAGACAAAGTGAGAGAAAAAGAGACAGAAAAAGGGGATAAAGAGAAACACGGAGAAAAAATAGACAGACAGACAGACAGACAGACAAAGGGAGAGAAAGATACATAAATAGAGACGGACAGAAAAAGACAGATATAAAGATATGAATGGAGACACAACCAGACAATACCTACAGTATATTAGTGAGGTATTCAAGGTATCTGCCAGCTAGTCTATACGTCCACACACACACACA
Source organism: Homarus gammarus (assembly GCA_958450375.1). Classification (NCBI taxonomy): domain Eukaryota; kingdom Metazoa; phylum Arthropoda; class Malacostraca; order Decapoda; family Nephropidae; genus Homarus; species Homarus gammarus. The sequence goes on along the minus strand of CAUDMG010002478.1, from coordinate 834,207 downwards.
CACATACATCTGTCTCACGGGGGACACACGAAGCTGGTTGATCAAACTCTCTCTCGTGTACTGGATGTTGATAAGAGATAGAGATTGAATAAGTATATGGCAGGGAAGGAATAGGTATGAGAGAGAGAGAGAGAGAGAGAGAGTCGCTCAACTCCCCGACAACCTCCATTCTCCTGGGAAAAAACCCGTCGAAGTTCATCCTATTTAGGAGGTCTTGTGGGAGATGCCGGTGAAGGTTAATAAGATACGACGAAGAGGAGGAGGAAGAGGGGAAGAGGAAGAAGAGGAAGAGAAAGAAGACGAAGAGGAGGAGGAAGAAGGGAAAGAGGAGGAGGAAGAAAGGAAAGAGGAGGAAGAGAAAGAAAACGAAGAGGAGGAGGAAGAAGGGAAAGAGGAGGAGGAAGAAGGGGAAGAGGAGGAGGAAGGTGAGGAAGAGAAAGAAGACGAAGAGGAGGAGAAAGAAGAGGAAGAGAAAGAAGACAAATTGGAGGAGGAAGACGACGAACAGGAGGAGGAAGACGACGAACAGGAGGAGGAAGACGACGAACAGGAGGAGAAAGAAGCCGAAAAAGGAGGAGGACGAAAACGAAGAAGAAGAGGAATAGAAAGAAGAAGAGGAACAAGAGAGAGAGGATAAAAATAAAGGAAAAAAGAGGAAGTGAAAAGTGAGAGACGAGATAAAGAAAGGAAGTGAGAGGTGAGATAAAGGAAGGAAGGAAGAGAAACAGAGTGATCAGAACGGGCGAATAAATAAGGAAGGACTGAAGTAGTGAGAAGGAAGAGCCACACTACATAACAGAGGTCTTGCAGGAAACAACAACCTCGTATTTCAGGTAAGGTAGAGCTTCACCAGGTAGAGCTCCTGCAGGTAGAGCTTCACCAGGTACAGCTCCTGCAGGTAGAGCTTCACCAGGTAGAGCGCCTCCAGGTAGAGCTCCTCCAGGTAGAGCTCTTTCAGGTAGAGCTCCTCCAAGTAGAGCGTCTCCAGGTAGAGCTCCTCCAGGTAGAGCTCCTCCAGGTAGAGCTCAGCGAGGTTGTTTATGTGTCTCTCTCTCTCTCTCTCTCTCTCTCTCTCTCTCTCTCTCTCTCTCTCTCTCTCTCTGTATCATATCATGACCCCTCTTTAGTGAACATCTGAACAGCACATCTGACAGACCAGGAACAATGGCGCCTAATATTCACTGAGACTCAACCGTAAGTAGACCCGAAAGAATTAATTTAATATAAGAACTTTTGAAGGTACCGACCATGGAGGTGTGACGCCATTATGAGACGCAGGTGGGGAAAAAAAAAACACTGAATCCCTGGCGTGAAAATGATGAATTAAAGTGTTGGTGGTTTTTATTATTTAATTTTTTTTTGGGGGGGGGGGGGGAGTCGGTGTTTCCTGCATTCCAAAGTTATAATGAGTTTAGTAATAAAATCTATCAGGTTTTTTAAGACTCGTTGGAAAAGGCATTGGTGTGTTAAATGTCCTCTGGGTAAGTTTTTGCTCGTGAAAGAAGAAAGAACGAACGGTTTAATTAATTAGGAGACATATTAATTTGAGAGACTATGTTCCCTATATAATATTAGTATACAATATTAACTTAGTTTTCCTGTATCGTTTAATCTGATCCATTTAATCTAATATATCTGACTTGAAGATTAATTATATCACCTGTACCACTTGTTGTTATTATTATCTACTCTATCGTGAAACTCTCTTGATAAGTTGACTGCCTGATCTTGTATCCTACCACTATACCTATGACCATTGTAGTCCTATTGTTCCTAGTGCTGTAATATCCTGACACGCTCCTGTACCTACGACCACTGTATGTTCCTAGTACTGTTATATCCTGCCGAGCTCTTGTACTTATGACTACTGCATCCTGTGCACTTGTTCCTATCACTGAAATATCCTGCCACGCCCATACAGCCTGTCATGGGACGATTTAAATTAATATATGGGGACTGGAAATTAACTCCCTCCTGTGTGTGGGGGGGGGGAGGGGGGTGTACTCTCTTCCAACCTCATTGTAGTGTGTACGACCTTGTCCTCCAACCTATGTCCACGAGGTCAAGCTGTAACTCGATGTATCAATGTGTAGGTCGAGTATCACCTGAACCCACTATGTTGACAAGGCAGACCATCAGCTGGTGTGTACACGTGGGGAGTGTAGCCAAGAACAACACTGGGGAGAGGGACGGTGAGAGGGAGGAGGGAGAGTGTTGGTGAAGGGGAGGTAAGAGGGTATGAGTGTGGGGTGATGAGAGGGAGGTGACAGAGTGGGAGTGTGGGGTGATGAGAGGGAGGTGACAGAGTGGGAGTGTGGGGTGATGAGAAGGAGGTGACAGAGTGGTAGTGTGTGGGTGGTGAGAGAGAGAGATAAGAGATAAGTGGGAGTGTGGGGTGATGAGAGGGAGGTGACAGAGTGGGAGTGTGGGGTGATGAGAGGGAGGTGACTGAGTGGTAGTGTGGGTGGTGAGAGAGAGAGATAAGAGATAAGTGGGAGTGTGGGGTGATGAGAGGGAGGTGAGAGAATGAGAGAAGGTTGGTGAGAGGTAGGTCGGAGAGTGTTGGAGTGGTGAGAGGGAGGTAGGAGATTGAGAGCGTGGAGTGGTGAGAGGGAAATGGGAGAGTAAGCAGAGGAAGCAGAGGGGGGTGGGAGAGAGTGGGGAGAGGAAGGTGATGGTGATGATTTAGGAGGAGGGGAGAGTTATGGATGATGGAAGCGAGAGAGAGAGAGAGAGAGAGAGAGAGAGAGAGAGAGAGAGAGAGAGAGAGAGAGAGAGAGAGAGAGCATAAAACAAGTTGAAGGTGCGTCATAAATGCCACAGGATCCAGCATAAAATGATTTAAAGACCAAACTTAAAGAGGAGAGTAAGAGTGGTGTTGATGAGAGCGGGTTAGTGAGGGTCTAGTCTTTATCCCCCCTTAAAAAAAGTGTGTGTGTGTGTGTGTGTGTGTGTGTGAATGCGTGAATGCGTGAATGCGTGTGCGCGCGTGTGCATGCGTGTGTACGTGCGTGCGTGTGTTTTAGAGGGATGAATGAAGCAGGGGGCAATGGACTGATTCATTATGATTTTCAATAAGGTAATAATCACTCGTTAGCATTACTGTGTATTTAAGACACGTATTATCTCACAGGTGTTCAAGACCATTGTAAACACAGGTACACATCTAACGAATATATACCGTCTTTATTATGACTCACTCTCCGCCTCCTCCCCCACCCCTCTTCCTCCTCATCCTGTATCCTTCCTCCTCCCGTCTCACCTCTTCCTCCTCATCCTGTTCCTTCCTCCTCCCGTCTCACCTCTTCCTCCTCATCCTGTTCCTTCCTCCTCCCGTCTCACCTCTTCCTCTTCCTGTTCCACCTTCTTGACTGTGTCTCTCCCTCAGGCTAACAAAGTACTTAACTTGACCCCTGACGACGTGAAATTACATTAGATTCATCAGCGAGTATTACAGGATGAGTGACGTGTTATGAGGGACGACCACGAGTGTTACAGGATGAGTGACGTGCTATGAGGGACGACCACGAGTGTTACAGGATGAGTGACGTGCTATGAGGGACGACCAAGAGTGTTACAGGATGAGTGACGTGTTATGAGGGACGACCAAGAGTGTTACAGGATGAGTGACGTGTTATGAGGGGCGACCACGAATGTTTCAGGATGAGTGACGTGTTATGAGGGACGACCACGAGTGTTTCAGGATGAGTGACGTGTTATGAGGGACGACCACGAGTGTTACAGGATGAGTGACGTGTTATGAGGGGCGACCACGAATGTTTCAGGATGAGTGACGTGTTATGAGGGACGACCACGAGTGTTACAGGATGAGTGACGTGTTATGAGGGACGACCAAGAGTGTTACAGGATGAGTGACGTGTTATGAGGGGCGACCACGAATGTTTCAGGAGGAGTGACGTGCTATGAGGGACGACCACGAGTGTTTCAGGATGAGTGACGTGTTATGAGGGACGACCACGAGTGTTACAGGATGAGTGACGTGTTATGAGGGGCGACCACGAATGTTTCAGGATGAGTGACGTGTTATGAGGGACGACCAAGAGTGTTACAGGATGAGTGACGTGTTATGAGGGACGACCAAGAGTGTTACAGGATGAGTGACGTGTTATGAGGGGCGACCACGAATGTTTCAGGATGAGTGACGTGTTATGAGGGGCGACCACGAGTGTTACAGGATGAGTGACGTGTTATGAGGGACGACCAAGAGTGTTACAGGATGAGTGACGTGTTATGAGGGACGACCAAGAGTGTTACAGGATGAGTGACGTGTTATGAGGGGCGACCACGAATGTTTCAGGATGAGTGACGTGTTATGAGGGACGACCACGAGTGTTTCAGGATGAGTGACGTGTTATGAGGGACGACCACTAGTGTTACAGGATGAGTGACGTGTTATGAGGGGCGACCACGAATGTTTCAGGATGAGTGACGTGTTATGAGGGACGACCACGAGTGTTACAGGATGAGTGACGTGTTATGAGGGACGACCAAGAGTGTTACAGGATGAGTGACGTGTTATGAGGGACGACCACGAATGTTTCAGGATGAGTGACGTGTTATGAGGGACGACCACGAGTGTTTCAGGATGAGTGACGTGTTATGAGGGACGACCACGAGTGTTACAGGATGAGTGACGTGTTATGAGGGGCGACCACGAATGTTTCAGGATGAGTGACGTGTTATGAGGGACGACCAAGAGTGTTACAGGATGAGTGACGTGTTATGAGGGACGACCAAGAGTGTTACAGGATGAGTGACGTGTTATGAGGGGCGACCACGAATGTTTCAGGATGAGTGACGTGTTATGAGGGGCGACCACGAGTGTTACAGGATGAGTGACGTGTTATGAGGGACGACCAAGAGTGTTACAGGATGAGTGACGTGTTATGAGGGACGACCAAGAGTGTTACAGGATGAGTGACGTGTTATGAGGGGCGACCACGAATGTTTCAGGATGAGTGACGTGTTATGAGGGACGACCACGAGTGTTTCAGGATGAGTGACGTGTTATGAGGGACGACCACGAGTGTTACAGGATGAGTGACGTGTTATGAGGGGCGACCACGAATGTTTCAGGATGAGTGACGTGTTATGAGGGACGACCACGAGTGTTACAGGATGAGTGACGTGTTATGAGGGACGACCAAGAGTGTTACAGGATGAGTGACGTGTTATGAGGGGCGACCACGAATGTTTCAGGATGAGTGACGTGTTATGAGGGACGACCACGAGTGTTTCAGGATGAGTGACGTGTTATGAGGGACGACCACGAGTGTTACAGGATGAGTGACGTGTTATGAGGGGCGACCACGAATGTTTCAGGATGAGTGACGTGTTATGAGGGACGACCACGAGTGTTACAGGATGAGTGACGTGTTATGAGGGACGACCAAGAGTGTTACAGGATGAGTGACATGTTATGAGGGGCGACCACGAATGTTTCAGGATGAGTGACGTGTTATGAGGGACGACCACGAGTGTTTCAGGATGAGTGACGTGTTATGAGGGACGACCACGAGTGTTACACGGATGAGTGACGTGTTATGAGGGACGACCACGAGTGTTACAGGGATGAGTGACGTGTTATGAGGGACGACCACGAGTGTTACAGGATGAGTGACGTGTTATGAGGGACGACCACGAGTGTTACAGGATGAGTGACGTGTTATGAGGGACGACCACGAGTGTTACAGGATGAGTGACGTGTTATGAGGGACGACCACGAGTGTTACAGGATGAGTGACGTGTTATGAGGGACGACCACGAGTGTTACAGGATGAGTGACGTGTTATGAGGGACGACCACGAGTGCTACAGGATGAGTGACGTGTTATGAGGGACGACCACGAGTGTTACAGGGATGAGTGACGTGTTATGAGGGACGACCACGAGTGTTACAGGATGAGTGACGTGTTTTGAGGGACGACCACGAGAGTTACTTTCATAAGTGACGTGTTGTGTGTATGTACCTAGGAACACACACACACACACACTACATCCTTGACCACCGAAGGGTCAAGACGTACCTGGCGCTCCTCTCGGAGCAGCCAGGTCAACTGTTATGTTGGCCCATACCAACTCCCTCCCCTGAACCCTCCTCCCCACCGGAATATCAACATGTTCTCGCCAGAAGTTACTATTTCATTTAGGAAAGGAATGGAACCAGTGTTAAACAGAGGTGAACAGAAGTGAACAGTGCTTAAGTCAGTGAGAACAACTCAACAGTAACAGTAGTACCCAAGTTAGCCTTCACACAGTGAGGTCCCAGGTACCCAGTGATAACTGCCCGTGAGACCCAACAACCAGCGATGTGTTAATCCGTCTACGATAGGAAGGCCTGGAACCACACCTCACTCATATAACACCATCTGTGAGGGAATTACTACACCACGTGAGGCCCCTCATAACACCATCTGTGAGGGAATTACTACACCACGTGAGGCCCCTCATAACACCATCTGTGAGGGAATTACTACACCACGTGATGCCCCTCATAACACCATCTGTGAGGGAGTTACTACACCACGTGAGGTCCCTCATAACACCATCTGTGAGGTAATTACTACACCACGTGAGGTCCCTCATAACACCATCTGTGAGGTAATTACTACACCACGTGAGGTCCCTCATAACACCATCTGTGAGGGAATTACTATACCACGTGGGGCCCCTCATAACACCATCTGTGAGGGAACTACTACACCACGTGAGGTCCCTCATAACACCATCTGTGAGGTAATTACTACACCACGTGAGGTCCCTCATAACACCATCTGTGAGGGAATTACTATACCACGTGGGGCCCCTCATAACACCATCTGTGAGGGAACTACTACACCACGTGAGGTCCCTCCTAACACCATCTGGGAGAGAGTTACTACACTACGTTTTTGCTGTTCAACACCTACAATAATCTGTATGTTCACTGTATGTTCCTTTACCTTTCTCTAATGAAGGCTTTTGTTAAACCACCAATGTATGTAATAAGTCATTTATGTCCAATGTATATTTTCAGCCTTCGGGCTGCAGAACTTTTTCAATAAACCGTTAATTATTATTATTATTATTATTATTACAAACACACATAATCTTTAATTAACTTAAACCTCACCTCACCCTCACCTCACCCTTACCTCAGCCTCACCCTACCGTTACATCACCTCACTTCACCTTACCTCACCTCACCTCACCTCATCTCACCTTCGTCACCTTCCCTCACCCTCACCTCACCTTCTATCACCGCACCTCACCTCACCCTCACCTCATCCTACCCTTATATCACCTCTCTTCAACCTTACCTCACCTTTACTTTCCCTCACCTCACCTCATCCTCACCCTACCCTCGTAACACCTCACTTCATCTTACCTCACCTCACATCACCTTCCCTTACGCCTCCCCCTCGCATCACCTTACTTCACCCTCACATCACCTCACTTCACCCTCACCTCACCTCACCTCCCCTCACACTGGACAGTGGTCACTTGTCCACAGGAAGACGGACAGGTGAGACGCCACACAATCACCAATTAGTCTCTCCACTTACCTGTGTGTGAGGTGGTGGTGGGGAAAGATGGGGGGGGGGAGACTGGGAGGTGAGGTGGATGGAGAAGGTGGAGGAGAGGAAGTAGTGTGGTGGAGAAGGTGGAGGAGAGGAAGGGGTGTGGTGGAGAAGCTGGAGGAGAGGAAGGGGTATGGTGGAGAAGGTGGAGGAGAGGAAGGGGTATGGTGGAGAAGGTGGAGGAGAGGAAGGGGTGTGGTGGAGAAGGTGGAGGCGAGGAAGGAGTGTGGTGGAGAAGGTGGAGGAGAGGAAGGGGTATGGTGGAGAAGGTGGAGGAGAGGAAGGGGTATGGTGGAGAAGGTGGAGGAGAGGAAGGGGTGTGGTGGAGAAGGTGGAGGAGAGGAAGTAGTGTGGTGGAGAAGGTGGAGGAGAGGAAGGGGTATGGTGGAGGAGTGGAAGGAGTGTGGTGGAGAAGGTGGAGGAGAGGAAGTGGTGTGGTGGAGAAGTTGGAGGAGAGGAAGGGGTGTGGTGGAGAAGGTGGAGGAGAGGAAGTAGTGTGGTGGAGAAGGTGGAGGAGAGGAAGGAGTGTGGTGGAGAAGGTGGAGGAGAGGAAGGGGTGTGGTGGAGAAGGTGGAGGAGAGGAAGTAGTGTGGTGGAGAAGGTGGAGGAGAGGAAGTGGTGTGGTGGAGAAGGTAGAGGCGAGGAAGGAGTGTGGTGGAGAAGGTGGAGGAGAGGAAGTAGTGTGGTGGAGAAGGTGGAGGAGAGGAAGGGGTGTGGTGGAGAAGGTGGAGGAGAGGAAGGGGTGTGGTGGAGAAGGTGGAGGAGAGGAAGGGGTGTGGTGGAGAAGGTGGAGGAGAGAAAGGGGTATGGTGGAGAAGGTGGAGGAGAGGAAGGGGTATGGTGGAGAAGGTGGAGGAGAGGAAGGGGTGTGGTGGAGAAGGTGGAGGAGAGGAAGTAGTGTGGTGGAGAAGGTGGAGGAGAGGAAGGGGTGTGGTGGAGGAGTGGAAGGAGTGTGGTGGAGAAGGTGGAGGAGAGGAAGTGGTGTGGTGGAGAAGTTGGAGGAGAGGAAGGGGTGTGGTGGAGAAGGTGGAGGAGAGGAAGTAGTGTGGTGGAGAAGGTGGAGGAGAGGAAGGAGTGTGGTGGAGAAGGTGGAGGAGAGGAAGGGGTGTGGTGGAGAAGGTGGAGGAGAGGAAGTAGTGTGGTGGAGAAGGTGGAGGAGAGGAAGGAGTGTGGTGGAGAAGGTGGAGGCGAGGAAGGAGTGTGGTGGAGAAGGTGGAGGAGAGGAAGTAGTGTGGTGGAGAAGGTGGAGGAGAGGAAGGGGTGTGGTGGAGAAGGTGGAGGAGAGGAAGGGGTGTGGTGGAGAAGATGGAGGAGAGGAAGGGGTGTGGTGGAGAAGGTGGAGGCGAGGAAGGAGTGTGGTGGAGAAGGTGGAGGAGAGGAAGTGGTGTGGTGGAGAAGTTGGAGGAGAGGAAGGGGTGTGGTGGAGAAGGTGGAGGCGAGGAAGTAGTGTGGTGGAGGAGAGGAAGGGGTGTGGTGGAGAAGGTGGAGGCGAGGAAGGAGTGTGGTGGAGAAGGTGGAGGAGAGGAAGTAGTGTGGTGGAGAAGGTGGAGGAGAGGAAGGGGTGTGGTGGAGAAGGTGGAGGAGAGGAAGTAGTGTGGTGGAGAAGGTGGAGGAGAGGAAGGATTGTGGTGGAGGAGAGGAAGGAGTGTGGTGGAGGCGAGGAAGGAGTGTGGTGGAGGAGAGGAAGGAGTGTGGTGGAGGAGAGGAAGGAGTGTGGTGGAGGAGCGGAAGGAGTGTGGTGGAGGAGAGGAAGGAGTGTGGTGGAGGAGAGGAAGGAGTGTGGTGGAGGAGAGGAAGGAGTGTGGTGGAGGAGAGGAAGGAGTGTGGTGGAGGAAAGGAAGGAGTGTGGTGGAGGAGAGGAAGTAGTGTGGTGGAGGAGAGGAAGGAGTGTGGTGGAGGAGAGGAAGGAGTGTGGTGGAGGAGAGGAAGGAGTGTGGTGGTGGAGAGGAAGGAGTGTGGTGGAGAGAAAGGAGTGTGGTGGAGGAGAGGAAGGAGTGTGGTGGAGGAGAGGAAGGGGTGTGGTGGAGGAGAGAAAGGAGTGTGGTGGAGGAGAGGAAGGAGTGTGGTGGAGGAGAGGAAGGAGTGTGGTGGAGGAGAGGAAGGAATGTGGTGGTGGAGAGGAAGGAGTGAGGTGGTGGAGAGGAAGGAGTGAGGTGGAGGAGAGGAAGGAGTGTGGTGGAGGAGAGGAAGGAGTGTGGTGGTGGAGAGGAAGGAGTGTGGTGGAGGAGAGGAAGGAGTGTGGTGGTGGAGAGGAAGGAGTGTGGTGGAGGTGGTAAGCAAATCGACTTCTAAATTGTCCTCACCTTCTCCACCTGTACCCCCTAGTTTAACTCTTCACGTGTTAATATATAACTTCAATACCTTCAAATCTTACTCAATTGTTCTTCTTTTCAACAATATATGAAAATGTTCTCCTCGTAACATCTCAACAAGTTACTTTACATTGTTCTTGTGACGTTTGGTATAAGTGTTGGCTTCTCTTAAGGCTTCTGGCTCCCGTGTTGCCTGACACTTACCAACCTTATTTACACCTTTTGTGCCACTCAGCCAGCGTTTCTTTTTCCCGCTAGCGTGCCACTCAACAAGCACTCTTGCCTCTTGCGTGCCACTCAGAGACTTTTTTCTTCACATTGTTCATTACGCCAAAACACGTTATTATTCTCGCGTCTTCTTACTGTTCAGGTTTTATATCGGTTTATGGCTTGCATGTCAACGATGTGTGACCTGCTCTTATGACGCTCACTGATGTATGTTGTGGTTTATGTGCCGCTCAGAGACCTTGTTAAGTCTTGCTCAGACGGCAATTTTTTCAAAGAATTACCCACTCAGAGTAGATTCTAACAGCTTTTTCTCCATCCAGAGCACCTCCTCACACGAACCACTCAGAGTACCTCCTCACACGAACCACTCAGAGTACCTCCTCACACGAACCACTCAGAGTACCTCCTCACACGAACCACTCAGAGTACCTCCTCACACGAGTCACTCAGAGTACCTCCTCACACGAGTCACTTAGTGTCTCCTGACACAGCCACTCAGAGTGTCTGCTTATGGTTTGCAAGTTACTTGGTGTGCCACCTCACACAAGCTACTCAAGAGTGCCTCCTGATGATTCATGAGTCATTAAGAGTGTCCTTTCATGGCTAATCATCCACTCAAGAGTGTACCCTCAAGGTTTATGAGACACTCAAGAGTGCCTCCTCACCCAAGCCACTCAGTGTGTCCCTTATGATTTATGAGCCACTTATAATAGCAGCCATTATGAAGTTCTCTGAAAGTACTTCCTTGTGGCTGTTGCAACAAACAAGGGTTAATAAAATGCCTTTCATATTTTTAAGTTCCTCGTATGAAAAGTAAACAGAGTATAAAAGAACTTGTACCGCCAGACCTCACCCTCTGTTTACATGCTGTAGGAAAACCCGTATATTATTACCTATAGTACAAACGTCATCTATTATTAGTGAAATTTGGGATTACCTGAAGATTAGATACACTACCTAACCTAACCTAACCTAACTTAACCTAACCTAACCTAACCTAACTTAACCTAACCTAACCTAACCTAACTTAACCTAACCTAACCTAACTCATCAGTTGGAATAAGCTGAGTAGGTAGGCTAAATTCACGCATTCAACATACACATAGAAAAGTCGTGAATGAAAGGTATAAACACCGTAGATATTAATGAAGAGATAAAAAGAGCAATAGCAAAAGCTTTCTTGTGCTGCTTGTACAAGGGTGTGAAGGTGACCCAGTCCAGCATATGATGGGCACAGGAGGGGGTCTGTCGTCTTGGTGATGCTCATTGTTGATACAGAGGTGCAGGTAATGTTATGGAGAAAGAGAGAGAGAGAGAGAGAGAGAGAGAGAGAGAGAGAGAGAGGACGATCAACAGGTGTCTTTACTGAGAGAGATGGTTCTTCTGTCTGAGTAAATATGTACACACACACACACCCGCTACTCTCTCTCTCCTCCTCCTCCTCCTCCTCCTCCTCCTCCTCCTCCTCCTCCTCCTTTCGTGCCTCCCTCCCTCCCTCCCTCCCTCCCTCCCTCCCTCCCTTCTTTTTTCCATCTATGGAAGCTAGGGGGAGGATTGAAATGTGGGAGAGAATGGAAGGAGGTGTGTGTGTGTGTATGTGTGTGTGTGTGTGTGTGTGTGTGTAGAAGATACAGATGAGTAATTACTTTTTCTTATCTCTCTCTCTCTCTCTCTCTCTCTCTCTCTCTCTCTCTCTCTCTCTCTCTCTCTCTCTCTCTCTCTCTCTCTCTCTCTCTCCTTCAGACAGCTTTTATAGGTGGTCAAGGGGAGAGCGTAAACAACACACACACACACACACACACACACACACACCATTAAGCTGACGATCGTATCTCATTAAGCTTCTGTTTTCTCGTGTGTGACCAGAGCCAAGTGTCTTAGATGAGAGAATGGTGGGGGAGTACAGGTCAGTCAGTAGGTGTGTTTGTCTGTTAGTGTGTCTGATGGCCTGTCCTCATCTACATAGGAATTAGTGCATGTCTGTTCTTTTGCAAATATATACACATAAACGGGTCTGTTAGAAGTATGCAGTTATGTATGTAAGTGTATCTGTCTCTACTGGTTAAAAGGTATGTGTGTATGTGTGTGTATACATATTGATATACCTGTGGGGTTATGGTTAGCATGTTCGCCTCGCAAGTGAGTGGCCCCGGGTTCGATCCCAAGGGCAGGGTGAAACTATGGACAAGTTTCTTAACGCCATTTGCCTCTGTCTACCCAACAGTAATTGCGAACCTGGATATTAATCGATTTGCGGATCGAATTCTGGGGTAAGGGTTAGCCAGTGCAGTTGGCGAGTTGTCCAGTCTTCTCGGGCTACTCCTTGACACTGGGTCATGCAGCTCGCTAACTTGACATCTACACCTTAAACAAATTTGCGCCTAGGTGACCGTAAGTCCGGCCATCCTCGAACACGAAGGACAGCCATTTCATGTGTGTGTATGGTGTATGTGTGTGTGTGTATGTCTACTGCGTATGTGCCTGTGTACTGTCTATGTGTGTGTTTTAAGTTATTCAGTGTATATATATATGTATATATGAAGATTTTCCTGTGTGTATTATTTTATCAATTTGTATGTATATGTGTGTATGCTATATATGTATGTATACATTGCGTGTATGTGAGTCTTTTATGTTGTATGAACTCCAAGGAAGAAAATAATTCACTACACGTCATGAAACTGCCATTCCAAACTTTGTTCATTCAAAAGTTTGAAAGTAATTCCTAAAACCCGACAACACCCAACAATACCCGACAACACCCAACAATACCCGACAACACCCAACAATACCCGACAACACCTAACAATACCCGACAACACCTAACAATACCTGACAACACCCGACAACACCCAACAATACCCGACAACACCTAACAATACCCGACAACACCCAACAATACCCGACAACACCTAACAATACCCGACAACACCTAACAATACCTGACAATACCCGACAACACCTAACAATACCCGACAACACCCAACAATACCCGACAACACCCAACAATACCCGACAACACCCAACAATACCCGACAACACCTAACAATACCCGACAACAACCAACAATACCCGACAACAACCAACAATACCCGACAACACCTAACAATACCCGACAACACCCAACAATACCCGACAACACCCAACAATACCCGACAACAACCAACAATACCCGACAACACCTAACAATACCCGACAACACCCAACAATACCCGACAACACCTAACAATACCCGACAACACCCAACAATACCCGACAACAACCAACAATACCCGACAACACCTAACAATACCCGACAACACCTAACAATACCCGACAACACCTAACAATACCCGACAACACCCAACAATACCCGACAACACCCAACAATACCCGACAACAACCCAACAACACCCGACAATACCCGACAACACCCAACAATACCCGACAACACCCAACAATACCCGACAACACCTAACAATACCTGACAATACCCGACAACACCCAACAATACCCGACAACAACCCAACAACACCCGACAATACCCGACAACACCCAACAATACCCGACAACACCCAACAATACCCGACAACACCTAACAATACCTGACAATACCCGACAACACCCAACAATACCCGACAACAACCAACAATACCCGACAACAACCCAACAATACCCGACAATACCCGACAACACCCAACAATACCCGACAACACCCAACAATACCTGACAACACCCAACAATACCTGACAACACCCAACAATACCCGACAACAACCCAACAATACCCGACAATACCCGACAACACCCAACAATACCCGACAACACCCAATAATACCCGACAACGCCCAACAATACCCGACAGCGCCTAACAAAATTCGACAACACACACACACACACACACACACAGGGATCATCAACTATGGCAATATTGCAAACGACTTAATTACCCGTGGACGGTGATTACTGTGAGTCACGCACCTGGTGGACAACAGGTCGATGACAACGTAGAACACTACAAGACGTCTTAAAGGTAACTATCTCGTAAAAAAGGTAACTGTCTCGTATTAAAGGTAACTATCTCGTATTAAAAGTAACTATCTTGTATTAAAGGTAACTATCTCGTTTTAAAGGTAACTATGTCATATTAAAGGTAACTATCTCATGTTAAAGATAATTATCTCGTCTTAAGGTAACCATCTCGGGTTAAAGGTAACTATCTTACCTTCAAGATAACTAACTCGTATTAAAAATATCTCTCCTGTCTCGTCTTTAAGTTAACGATGTCGTATTAAAAGTAATTATATTGTATTAAAGGTAACTGTTTTGTCTTAAAGGTAACTATCTCGTATTTAAAGTTAATATCTCCACTTAAAGCTAACTCTGCCATCTTAAAGGTAGCGTACCTTTCATATGCCTTACGACAGACGAACCTTCGCCACTATGCCTTGTTCATTGTCCTTAGGAATGTAAATCACACAAGTTTCTTCATCAATATCCCATAAAGTTATTTATTCAGTGGCGGGAACGGCGTGGCCCACACATAATATAGTTTGAGCTACGTCAAACGGAATTTCGCCCACCTACTGCCTGCTGGGAGCCTCATTGTCGACACGAGCATAAATGGTATAAGTTTCGGTCATTACGGCTCAATAAAGTTGTGGAGGTTGTGGGTTATATAGTGTGGGGGGGGGGGGGGGGATCTTCCCTGGGTAGCCTCGACACTTACAGTTTTATTGACATTTTCGTGGAGTCTCGTCTTCCATCGATGACCGTATTGTAATGTATACGTGGAGCTTACGGATGTTTCTTACAGTCACACACACACACACACGCACACCTTACACTCTAATATCCATACAAAACACTATACAGTATAGAAAAATAAAGTTGTACGTATACAAGCAGACAGGTAAATACAAAAACAAACTTCTGTATAGAGATAAACAAACAAACGGATAGATAGATAGATAGATAGATTGGTTCATTAATATTCCATTTAATGATCAAAAACATGGGAAGTTATGAATTAAGTCTCTAACAACACCACTTAACCTTTCCTGGCTATGGTGAGGGGGAGGATGAGAGGGAGCGGGGTAGAGGAGAGGGGATCTGTTATCTCAGTAAATACTAGAGCCTGACGCCCTGATGATCTCTCTCTCTCTCTCTCTCTCTCTCTCTCTCTTTCTCTCTCTCTCTCTCTCTCTCTCTCTCTCTCTGTATCCCTAGGCTCGGTAAAACATCCTCACATGAGGCCCTTTGTTGAACTAAACAAGTCAGAATTAACTTACGAATCCATCAGTTAGGTCATTACAGGCGGGTTATTAAACTAATTAAAAATAGCTGTAATTATCTTGCGAATGTTTGAGAATCCTTTTAACACGATGATAAGGTCTTCAGCTCCCCCCCCCCCCCCCCACACACACACACACCATGGCAACAGATGATGATTTTAAAATTGACACCATGATGTCCCTGGAGCCTGGTGTGTGTGTGTGTGTGTGTGTGTGTGTGTGTGTGTGTGTGTGTGTCCTGACCCGACCCGACCCGTTCTGTGAGTTGACCCTCGTCTGGGAGCCGGAATTCAACTAATGGCTGCTATGTCGGTGTTATATACCATGACAGCTCTTTGACCACAAGAGCGGCTCTTCTTTTGTGCCAGTATCCAGAAGGGTCCTGACATTCCCTGCAGCGACCATAAGAGGCTGTGTAGTTTGTTTTGGCTTTGATCTGTGATTATGATTACGAGTATGTTTTCAACCGCATTAGGATGACCTTACTGGGTGCGGTTGCCCAGTCAGGTTGGTTGTCTTAAGCAGGACATGCTTAGGACACCTTTTCTATTCCCCTCCCCAGGTGGGGTGAGCAGAGTGGCTTCTGGAAAGGGCTGCTCAATCGCACAGACAGGATCAAAATTGCACTGCTGTCTAGATCCCAATGCATAAACGATAATCTTATCTATGCCGCCCATGTGCAGAGTTGTGACAAGAGACTCCCGGCAGTCATCTTTGCTGAATGATGGCTGCGCGTGAGTTGATTTATGTAGCGAGGCAGGAGCACCGTCTACAACCACGCATCTTGGCTCTCCGTTTTCCTGATCCAGTGGTGCAGGCAGCTGCAACAATTATGAAGAGGAAGAGTGTTAATGGACTGCCGATAGCCCAGTTTGTTGGGTTTCGCCTTAGTAGCCTGTCCATCTTGCAATGCCTTCGTCTGCCGGTGTAGTCGTCGGGTTCCCATGTTGGTCAAGTCTAACGCCTATACCGCCGTTGGGGTCTTACTGGAGCTCCGTAAGCTTGTTTGCCTGATGCGGGGATCCACCGCAGATTTTTTGTTCGGGGTTTACTCCCGCAGCCTTATACCCATCCCTGTTAATCTGCATAACAGCTGGGCAGTGGTTGGTAGGCGCCAGGACGTGTCCACATGCCGGTGGGCGTATTTCCTTTCCCTCTGGGGTCCACTGCTGCACTGAGATCCCTTGCAGGTCTAGCCTGAGGACGTGAGGCACCCAGTTACCGTGTGTTGCCACGAGGAGGCACAGCAGGAGTCTTGATGGTGAAGAGGCTGTGTAATGGCAAGGGAAGACTTGACTTGCAAACACACACAGACACACGAGTATGGGAACAACAATGACCCTGTGAAGTGTTTCCTAAAGATAATTTGATAGCAAAACAAGTATACATCGTCACTCCACACAACTTTCATGGCAAAAAATAAAAAATAAATAACTAACTTTGAAAGATGTTGACGAGCACCTATGGAAAAAACATGATTGATTTTTGGGAATAATCTCTGTAAACAAGTCAAATATGAATTATCCTCGCCGAAAAAGTTAAAATTATGATATTGTTGTCATCTAGGATCACTAATTTATTAAAGAAAAATATGCAGACTATGTTAAACCTCCTAATGTAAGAAAAATTAAAATGAACTTTACTGAAACATGTATGATGTGTATTTGGTGGCGTCGATGGGTAAAATTGCCTGAAGCTTTGTAAAAAAAAAAAGTCATTTATATGTTATGTGTTTATTAATTTTGCTTGGGAAAGATATATTTTTGGTTTATTTTGGGTGAATCTTGGACGTGTGTGTGTGTGTGTGTGTGTGTGTGTGTATATGCACGAGTTTTTCTATTCCATTAAAGCGCCCCCCCCCCACCCCTTCGCTCATTTGACGGCAGCTCCCTAATTAAAGACGAAGAAGGTATCCGCCAGCACTGGAAAGAGCACTACCATTCACTGCTCAACCGAAACACCTGTGTGGATGTCCTGACTACCCAGCCGGTTCCTCAGCACCCAGAGCTGCCCCACCCCAGCTATCCTCCATCCCGGGATTAGGTAGCTACTGCCATCAAGGAGTCGAAAAATAACAAAGCCCCAGTGCCTGATAGAATCACAGCCGATGTGTTTAAAGCAGGAGGACCTCTGTTTACCAGCCGTCTCGACTCTCTCCTAAAGAATATGTTAGAACAGGAGGAAATCCCTCAAGATCTTAAAGACGCCAATATTTATAACAAGGGAGACCGGTCAGACTGTGGCAACTACCGCAGAATCTCGCTGTTGTCCATAGCTGGCAAGATTATTGCCCGAGTCTTCTTAAATAGACTTCTTCCTGAGGCGGAAAACTTCCTCCCAGAATCTCAATGTGGCTTTAGACCGTCACGTGGCACCACTGACATGATCTTTGTTGCCCGCCAGATACAAGAAAGGTGCAGAAAACAGCTTTGTGACTTGTACATGTTCTTCATCGACCTTACTAAGGCCTTCGACTCGGTCAAGAGGGAAGCCCTCTGACGGACCTTCAATTGTTTTGGTTGCCCTTCAATATATATGGCCATTGTGAGGCAACTCCACGATGGCATGAACAGCAGTGCCCTGTACAATGGCTCCCAGTCCGAGTTCTTCCCCATCCAAACGGGGATAAACCAAGGATGTGTACTGGCACCAACTCTCTTTTTTTTTTCATTTTTTGGCTGCCTTCCTTACTCGTGACAGTGCCAATTTAGCCGGCGGGGTGGACATCCAGTACCAGATGAAGGGTCTTTTCAACATAAGACGACTCCGGGCAGGAGCAAAATTGTCGGCCGCTTCCATCACTGAACTTCCGTATGCAAACGATCTCACCCTCGTCCCTCACACTGAAGGTGACCTACAGGAGATCCTGAATTTCTATGTAGATGCGCAAGCACACTTCGGCCTTGAGATGAATGCACGTAAAACTCAGATTTTCTTCCAACCTGCCCCTGGTTCAGCCACACCTCCACCATCCATCCAAATTAACGGTAGTACCTTCTTTAATGTTTCTCTAATGTTACCCACGTGCATTACCTTAGCTCCCACCTGTCAACCACAGGTGTGCATTTCAAGCCTTTGGCAAACTCCGTACCCATGGCGTTAGCTGTAGGGAGCTGAAATTATCTACAAAGCTGCACTTATATCGATCAGTGGTCTTCCCCACCTTGCTGTATGGCAGCGAGAC
The DNA here is from genome assembly GCA_958450375.1 of Homarus gammarus. Taxonomy (NCBI): domain Eukaryota; kingdom Metazoa; phylum Arthropoda; class Malacostraca; order Decapoda; family Nephropidae; genus Homarus; species Homarus gammarus. Next base: position 815,632 of record CAUDMG010002478.1, on the reverse strand, counting down.
ATGGGTCACATACAGGAGGCACTTCAGGGCACTTGAAAACTTTCACCAACGTAGTCTACGCTCCATCCTCCCGAGTTCGCTGGGAAGACGAGAACAAATGCCATTATTCTCGCTGACACTAGCTATAGGAGCATCGAGGCTACCATTATCCATGAACAACTACGTTGGACTGGCCATGTTACCCACATGGACGACAGTAGACTGCCAAAGCAGCTACTTTACAATCACCTAAATGTAACGCTGGCGGGCAACGGAAAAGGTAAGGATAGTCTCAAGACACACGTGAAAAAGTGTCAAATTGTCTCCTTCCACTGGGAGACAATCACTCCATACCGTAACGCTTGGAGGAGCACCACACGAGAAGGGTCAGGACTTTCGAGTTAGCCCGACTGCATACCGAAACAGACAACCACCAGCGCCGGAAAGACGCTGCCGCCGTCCTCCCCATACTAGATGCAGCTCTCCACACGTGCAACATTTGTTGACGGCCCTGCCGATCTCGTATCGGCCTCTCAAGTCGCCTCAGAGCTCACCAACGAAGGTGACATCTTTAATAACTCGTATCATTATATCATCAAAGTAGTAGCAGCAGCATCAGTAGTTGTAATAGTAGTGTGTGTGCGTGTGTAACAAATTTATCGCAAGATTTTTTTTAACTCTTTCTGTAAGTAGTGTGTAATTTTTTCTTGGTGTTACCGAGAATATTGTTCTCTTGTGTAAACAAACAGGATAAAGGTCGCTACCTACAGAGAACCTAACCTTACCTAATTTGACCTTATCTAACTTAACCTAATCTATGTTGACCTATCCTAACCAAACTTATTAACCAAACTTGGCCTAAACTCCCTTATCCCACCACTAGTTCCCTCATATACTTGCTTGTGGCCTTCTTATCCTTCACTTCCTCCTCCTCCACCCCTCACCCCCACAGCCCATCTCCCCTTGCCCCTAATCATCACCCCTTCACTCCGACCACCCCTCACCCCACAGTCTCTCACTCCTCGCCCCTCACCTCCACAGCCCCTCATCTCCACAGCCCCTCACCTCCACAGCCCCTCAGGCTCCACAGCCCCTCACCTCCACAGCCCCTCACCACAGCCCCTCACCTCCAGAGCCTCTCACCTCCACAGCCCTTCACCCCCACAGCCCCTCACCACAGCCCCTCACCTCCACAGCCCTTCACCGCCACAGCGTCTCACTACAGTCCCTCACCTCCACAACCCCTCACCTCCACAGCCCCTCACCTCCACAGCCCCTCACCTCCACAGCCCCTCACCTCCACAGCCTCTCACCTCCACAGCCCCTCACCTCCACAGCCCCTCACCTCCACAGCCCCTCACCTCCACAGCTCCTCACCCCCACAGCCCCTCACCCCCACAGCCCCTCACCTCCACAGCCCCTCACCTCCACAGCCCCTCACCTCCACAGCCCCTCACCTCCACAGCCCCTCACCTCCACAGCCCCTCACCTCCACAGCCCCTCGCCTCCACAGGCCCTCACCTCCACAGCCCTTCACCGCCACAGCGTCTCACTACAGTCCCTCACCTCCACAACCCCTCACCTCCACAGCCCCTCACCTCCACAGCCCCTCACCTCCACAGCCCCTCACCTCCACAGCCCCTCACCTCCACAGCCCCTCACCTCCACAGCCCCTCACCTCCACAGCCCCTCACCTCCACAGCCCCTCGCCTCCACATCCCCTCACCCCCACAGCCCCTCACCTCCACAGCCCCTCACCTCCACAGCCCCTCACCTCCACAGCCCCTCACCTCCACAGCCCCTCACCTCCACAGCCCCTCACCTCCATAGCCCCTCACCACAGCCCCTCACCTCCACAGCCCTTCACCTCCACAGCCCCTCACCTCCACAGCCCCTCACCCCCACAGCCCCTCACCCCCACAGCCCCTCACCCCCACAGCCCCTCACCTCCACAGCCCCTCACCTCCACAGCCCCTCACCTCCACAGTCCTTCACCTCCACAGCCTCTCACCTCCACCTCCCCTCACCCCTACAGCCCCTCACCACAGCCCCTCACCCCCACAGCCCCTCACCACAGCCCCTCACCTCCACAGCCCTTCACCGCCACAGCGTCTCACTACAGTCCCTCACCTCCACAACCCCTCACCTCCACAGCCCCTCACCTCCACAGCCCCTCACCTCCACAGCCCCTCACCTCCGTAGCCCCTCACCTCCACAGCCCCTCACCTCCACAGCCCCTCACCTCCACAGCCCCTCACCTCCACAGCCCCTCACCTCCACAGCCCCTCTCCTCCACAGCCCCTCGCCTCCACATCCCCTCACCCCCACAGCCCCTCACCTCCACAGCCCCTCACCTCCACAGCCCCTCACCTCCACAGCCCCTCACCTCCACAGCCCCTCACCTCCACAGCCCCTCACCCCCACAGCCCCTCACCCCCACAGCCCCTCACCCCCGCAGCCCCTCACCCCTACAGCCCCTCACCCCCACAGCCCCTCACCTCCACAGCCCCTCACCTCCACAGCCCCTCACCCCCACAGCCCCTCACCTCCACATCCCCTCACCTCCACAGCCCCTCACCCCCACAGCCCCTCACCCCCACAGCCCCTCACCATGTGAAGGTCCTCACTGCCTTCAGTAATATCGATACCGACTCACCCCATAATTGGTCCTTTCACGCTCTCTGCCACGCCTGTCGCTCCTCCCTCGTGCACGCCCACACACGCCCATGCCAACTCACATTCGCCCATATACACTCGCACACGCCCATATACACTCATACACGCCCATATATGGTAACACACGCCTCCAGCCTCACCAATAGGCCTACTTCGTCTTCACACTGTTTACCCTCCAGCCATATCACCTGACCCTCACACTCCTCAACCTCCTCCTTCTCCTTCTTCTTCTTCTTCTTCTTCTTCTTCTTCTTCTTCTTCTTCTTCTCCTCCCCTTCCCACTCCCCTTCCCTCCTCCTCCTCCTCCTCCTCCCGACTACCTTGAGAGTAACACTATGAAGTTAACTGTACAGTACCAGAATACTCACCAATGGTTATCATTAATTCCTCACAGCGTTTATTAAACTGAACCTAAGTCTATAAAATGATCCCTCACAAGCGGACAACATCCATTAGTTAGGTCGAACTTAAAAACCTTTTATACTAGTTGATAGGGTAAGTCAGTTAGGCTTGGGTTATTAAGTGATTTCAAACACAAGATATTTAAAGTTGGTACGGTACGGTTAGGTTAGGTTAGGTTAGGTTAGGTTAGGTTAGATTTAGTTTGATTAGACTACGTGAGATTTAGTTAGGATTAGCTAGGTTGGATTAGATTAGGTTAAGGTAGGGTTAGGTTAGGTTAGGTTAGATTTAGTTTGATTAGACTACGTGAGATTTAGTTAGGATTAGCTAGGTTGGATTAGGTTAGGTTAAGGTAGGGTTAGGTTAGGTTAGGTTAACGTTAAGGTAGGGCTGTTTAGGTGATTTTTGAACGAGATAATTTGTAAGTTGTTATAATGTAACTTGGAAGGAATATATGGTTCTGAGTTATTCATCTGGCAGTAATAATGAGAAGAAGAGAGAGGAGGAAGAAAGAGACAGAGAGAAGGAAGGTGAAAGAAAAGAGACAGAGACAGACAGAAACAGAGAGAGACGGCAGAAGGCACAGAAGGAGAAAGAAGTCGAAAGACTGAAGGAGAACGAGAGAGAGAAAGAGGAAGAGAAAGGAGAAGGAGTAAGAGAGAAGGAGAAAGAGGGAGAGAGAAAGAAGAAGAGAGAAAGAGGAAGAGAAAGGAGAAGGAGTAAGAGAGAAGGAGAAAGAGGGAGAGAGAAAGAAGAAGAGAGAAAGAGGAAGAGAAAGGAGAAGGAGTAAGAGAGAAGGAGAGAAAGAAGAAGAGAGAAAGAGAAAGAGACAAACATTCCTTTTAAATCGAACTCTTAAATTATGTATACAGGTATCGATCAACTTACAACTCAAGACTATGGCGCCTTCAACATTACACGACATAAAAAAAGTTTTGTTTTTTTGTTTAGTCAAAATTAATTACGTTTTAAATTATTCAGCGATTTCGAACGGTCCACCATAAACAAATGTTGTCACGGTAAAACTTTCTTTTTATCTGGCTTCCGGCTTCTCTCTCTCTCTCTCTCTCTCTCTCTCTCTCTCTCTCTCTCTCTCTCTCTGGGTTGATAAAAAACACAATCAACCCTCACTCGAAAAAGCCTTCCATCTGTTAGTTAAGTAAAGGCGGATGCCCTCTAGGAGTGTGGACCACATACACACTTTGTCACTCATAGACAAATATAACTGCCTCATAATGATATGCAAACAGGTGCGAGCGAACAATGCAATCAGGTATTGACAGGTTATTAGTGATGCAGTTACCTGAGGGTGGTGTGTGTGTGTGTGTGTGTGTGTGTGTGTGTGTGTGTCGCTTGTTGCACTGCGATAAAATGCTCACTCTCTGTAGCATACAAATAGGTGAATTAAATAACCCTTTGTATACGTGCAGAGGTGGTGTAGTGGTATAGTCCGTGAGTGTGTAGACAAAATGGTTTTGAAATTTGCCCTGAATGTATGTTAACTGGTGTGTATTGTGTGTTAATAAGTCCTGGTAAATGCGTATATACTTTAATATCCAGTATACACACCCAACCGTGAAGCTTTGACCTACACACAGAGTAAAGACTAGTATTATGACACGTGTTTGTATACATAATAACTGTATACATAGATCACTGGTCTTCTCTCTGTGTGTTAGAATACATCAAGTATGCATACACACTACCACTGCCTCTCCTCTCGTGCATTAGGTATATATAGTACTAACTGTTGCCTGCATACACAGTTAACCAGCCATCTCCCAGTGTAGTAATGTACATTATGTATGCATACACACGTACTACAGTCTGCCAGGTGTTGGAGGATTCAGCGGAAACATGATGGTTTGTTCTCTTCACTCTATACAAAGGAGAAAATCAATGTTTTTTAGTCTGCAATTGCCGGGGTAGGAGGGGAGGAGTGGGTGGGGAGGAGAAGGGGGAGAGTGGGTGGGGAGGAGGAGGGGAAGAGTGGGTGGGGAGGAGGAGGAAGAAGGGTGAGAGTAGGTAGGGAGGAGGAGGGGAAGGAAGAAGGAGAAAGTGGGTGGGGAGGAGGAGAAGGAGGCGGGGGAGGGGCGAATGAGTGAAAAAGAGGAGGGAGAGAGAGAGATTTAGGAGGGAAGTAGGTGGAGTAGGAGGGGAGAGAAAGGAGAAGAGTGGGTGTGGGGAGAAAGGGGGAGATGGAAGGGAAGAGGATAGAGTGGTAGTGGATATATGGTGAGGAGTCATCATCTTTCCCATCATCATCTTATCATCTTTCCCATCATCATTCTATCATCCTTCCCATCATGATCCTATCATCCTTCCCATTACCATCCTATTATTCTTTGTTTCTGTATTATCACATCTCTCATCCCATCATCATTATTAAGCTTATTATTACGTTTAAGCTTATTGCGCTTAAGCTTATTGCGTTTAAGCTTAATACGTTTAAGCTTATTACGTTTACCCCGAATTTCAAGTAATAAAACGATTATGATAATTTCTGGTATTATAATTTCCCTCTGGTAATATTTAGTCGCACTCAGGTAATAATTAGTCGCACTCAGGTAATATTTAGTCGCACTCAGGTAATAATTAGTTGCATTCAGGTAATAAGTAGTCACTCTCAGGTAATAATTAGTCGCACTCAGGTAATAATTAGTCGCACTCAGGTAATAATTAGTCGCACTCAGGTAATAATTAGTCGCAGTCAGGTAATATTTAGTCGCACTCAGGTAATAATTAGTCGCACTCAGGTAATATTTAGTCGCACTCAGGTAATAATTAGTCCCACTCGGGTAATAATTATTCGAAATCAGGTATAATTTGTCGCACTCGGGTAATAATTAGTTGTATTCAGGTAATAATTAGTCGCACTCGGGTAATAATTAGTTGCACTCAGGTAATTATAAAATCAGTGAGTTAATTAGTTGTAGGTAATTTCAGCCACATGATCTCAAAATTAAATAAATGTTGAAAGCAATTTTTATGTGTGTCAAAAAATGGTGAACAGACAGACAGACAGACAGACAGAACAGACAGAACCAAGCCAGCAGACAGACTGGAAAAGGGAGTGAAAAAAGATAGATAGGAAAAGAGAGAGAGAAAAAGAGACAGACAAAGAGAGAGAGAGAGAGAGAGAGAGAGACACGAAGAAAAGAGAAAGAGAGATAGAGAGACAGCAAGAGAGATACACCCGTGTTTTTGGTAATATCTCACATAATAATTGCCTCTGGGTGTTTTACTTCCTAATAACTTCTAATAACCTCTATTGAGTTTGGGTAGTTTAGCAATCAGGGGTAATTGCTTGGAGCTGCGCGTTTGTGATGGTAGTGATGGTGGTAGTGGTGGTGGTGGTGGTTATGGGGATGGTGGTGGTAAATAGTTGGGCTAGTGGTAGTGATGGTGGTTATGGGGATGGTGGTGGTGGTGGTTATGGGGATGGTGGTGGTCGTGGTGGTAGTGGTAAATAGCAGGGATGGTGGTAGTGATGGTGGGGGTGGTGGTGGTTATGGGGATGGTGGTGATTGTGGTAGTTATCCTAAATTAGTCAAAGAATTAGGTAAGATAATGACACGGCAAACAGAGACTATTGTCATTAGTTTATTTGACTAGAATGTGTATGTATGTATGTATGTATGTATGTATGTAATGTATGTATGTAATGTATGTATGTATGTATGTACACCCCACACTACCTGGTGACTCTAAACACAGACACCGAGGGAGATATTAACAATTAGCATTTATCATCTTTCAGGGAGGATTTACTATTTAAATAATCTCCCTGTATGATCTTTCAGGGAGGATTTACTCTAGATAATCTCCCTGTACGTATGATCTTTCAGGGAGGATTTATTCTTTAGATAATCTCCCTGTATGATCTTTCAGGGAGGATGTACTCTAAAGATAATCTCCGTTTGATTATTCAGGGAGGATTAACTACAGAATAATCTCCTCCAGTTATAGGATGAGTTAACCTGCGGGGATTTACCGATGAAATGCACTGTTCCCCTCACGCAAGTATTCAATTACAGGAACAGTTATACTGTAAAGATTTAGTGGCGGGAAAATATTCGACGTTCCTCTCCAAAGATAGTATTCAGGGAAATAGTCGACGTTCCTCTCCAAAGATAGTGTTCAGGGAAATAGTCGACGTTCCTCTCCAAAGATATTATCCAGGGAAATAGTCGACGTTCCTCTCCAAAGATATTATCCAGGGAAATAGTCGACGTTCCTCTCCAAAGATATTATCCAGGGAAATATTCGACGTTCCTCTCCAAAGATAGTATTCAGGGAAATAGTCGACGTTCCTCTCCAAAGATATTATTCAGGGAAATAGTCGACGTTCCTCTCCAAAGATATTATTCAGGGACATAGTCGACCTTCCTCTCCAAAGATATTATCCAGGGAAATAGTCGACGTTCCTCTCCAAAGATATTATCCAGGGAAATATTCGACGTTCCTCTCCAAATATAGTATTCAGGGAAATAGTCGACGTTCCTCTCCAAATATAGTATTCAGGGAAATAGTCGACGTTCCTCTCCAAAGATATTATTCAGGGAAATAGTCGACATTCCTCTCCAAAGATATTATCCAGGGAAATATTCGACGTTCCTCTCCAAAGATAGTATTCAGGGAAATAGTCGACGTTCCTCTCCAAAGATATTATTCAGGGAAATAGTCGACATTCCTCTCCAAAGATATTATCCAGGGAAATAGTCGACGTTCCTCTCCAAAGATAGTATTCAGGGAAATAGTCGACGTTCCTCTCCAAAGATATTATTCGCTTCAGGTTTAACTCTTTTGTGTTTTGTTATTTTCCTGCTGCGGTAATTCACGACTTTAACTTCATAGGAAAAAAATAAGCATAAGATAAATATATTGCTGTTATATTAAGTTCGATCACCTGAGGGTTAAGCATTCATAGCCTTCATCTGATGATTAAACCCCCTCTCCCCCCCCCCCCCCAGAAAATTAACCTAACCTAACCCAATCCAATTTAATAGGTTTAATTAGCTTTATTTTAGGTTAGGTTACATCAAGTTAGGTTTAGTAACAGAAAAATACCAAGAGAGTAAGTAAACATACCGAAAAATACATTATCTATATTCTTAACTTACAATACATAATATACAAACATACAATAGCTTCAATAATACAAATAAGGTTGAATAATCATACGTCTGTCGTCTTGCTGTAGACTGTAAATATTTCCTGTCGTTGAGAACCCGAAGGAAATTATTGAGGCATTTTGATGTGTGTGGTGAAGTGTTAGGGAGTTTGGCACCAGCCATCTCAATATAAAGATGTAGTCCCTTGAGTACGATGCCAGCTACCTGAGTACAATGATGTAGTCCCTTGAGTACGATGCAAGCTGTCTGAGTACTATGAATTATTCGATCGTTTGATATCGTTTACACCCTTGAGTAGGATACCCCTTGAGTAGGATACCTTAATCCCCTGAGTACGATGTTTTAACTCTTAAACAGGATGATATCACGTTCAGGGGAGGAGGTTGGGTTATCGTCCTTTGGCAGCTGAAGCGACGAAAACAAAAACCAATAACAATAAAATATAAAATTCCTTAAAGATAAAACACATTTTCTTAAGTCATTTTTTCGAAGGTGTTTTGTTTTTTTAATCAAGATTTATATCACCCAACGAGAGAAATACTAGAAAAAAAAGGGGGAATTAAATCCTTCTCCCGTACAATTATGGAGAAGGGAATGATGATAGAGATATTATTGGGTAATGCTGTAAGGTAAGAGAGAGGGGAAGACACAGACCGAGGTGGATAGATGATATTAAATGTTGTGATATCCAGAGAGAGACAAAATCTGGGAGGATTGGTAAACACAGCTTGAAAACGTTGGGAGTGATGGGTCGTGACCGCCAACCCTCAGATAGTGGAGTGGTAAGCCATGGTAACCAACCCTCAGACATATGAAATGGTAGGCCGTGGTTCCTAACCCTTAGACATCTGGAGTGATAAGCCGTGGTCGCCAACCCTCAGACATGTGGAGAGGTGAGCCATAATCGCCAACCCTCACACGTGCAGTGGTGGGCCGTAATCGCCAACCCTCAGGTATATGAAGTGGTGGGTCGTGGTCGCCAACCCTCAGACATGTGGAATGATGAGCCGTGGTCGCCAACCCCCAGATATATGAATTGGTGGGTCGTGGTCGCCAACCCTCAGACATATGAAGTGGTGGGCCGTGGTCACCAACCCTCAGATATAAGTAGGATGGATACTTTGACTGGTCGATTAACATTATTTAATACTTACTGTTTACCAAGATTTAGATAATTTACTCGGGTAGAAGCTTCCTTGGGTGTCCCATACTGTGGTTAGCTACCTGTAACAACGTCCCGTAATGCAACAACGTCCCAAAATACACCTATAACAATGTCTCATAACGCAGCAATGTCCCAGAATACACCTGCAACAACGTTTCATAATTCAGCAAGCAACTTGCAACAGGGTGCTGGACATGACGTTTATTGCAGACGATTGGCCACTCACCTGCACGCCAGCGCCTAATGCAATTTTCCGCAAGGGCTTTGGTGGCCAAGTGGAGGTGAGAGTTAGCAGTGGACGCAAGTGGCCGCTGGATACTTCGCCTTGGAGGGATATAATTATATGGTGTGATGGTCTACCTTAGCTGGAATATTGCTGATTCTTCATCCTGGTGTACAGTATAATCTGTGGTCTTCTTTGTTAGTAAATTCCTCGTGGCCTGCTGGTCTGGTCTTGTTGGTAACTATCTCTAGCTTCACCTTGAATGTATATGGTGTGATGGTCTATTCTAATTGGACCTTCATATTGAAGATAGATTGTGATTTTTTGTTGGATATACATTTTGTCCCTATCGAAAAAATAATTATATATATATATATATATATATATATATATATATATATATATATATATATATATACATATATATATATATATATATATATATATATATATATATATATATATATATATATATATATATTACGGCCTTGAATTCTAGAGAAAAATCGTCTGCGTTGACTTATTTTAGATATATATGGCAACGTGAAGATTATGAATGATGAGATGAAAAAAAAGAAGTTCCGAAACAGACAGACAAGGTATTCGAAGCAGGATCGCTTTCTTTACCCTTTTTCCAGGTAAAAAGTGGAGTTTCCCTCCTTGTGGCAGGCCATCAGGCTGAGAGAATTGACAGTCTCGGATCATCAATAAAGAAACCAGATAGCCTTGGCGTTCCCTTGGGCTCACACTGAGCCCCGGAGGTCTTAGTTAGCCATCTCTGGTTCAAGACGAGTCGAGCTGGTCTTTGTCCCGCAGCGACTCACTACCGGGCTTACCCCTACCACCCTACCTCTCTCTTCCACGACCCTCCGTCCCTCCTCCACGACCCTCCGTCCATCCTCCACGACCCTCCGTCCCTCCTCCACGACCCTCCGTCCCTCCTCCACGACCCTCCGTCCCTCCTCCACGATCCTCCGTCCCTCCTCCACGACCCTCCGTCCCTCCTCCACGACCCTCAGTCCCTCCTCCACGACCCTCCGTCCCTCCTCCACGACCCTCAGTCCCTCCTCCACGACCCTCCGTCCATCCTCCACGACCCTCCTCCACCTCGACGACCCTTCCCAACTTCACGATCCTCCTTCCCTCCTCCTTGATCCTCCTCCCCCTCGATCCTTCTCCCCCTCCTCCACGACCTTCCTTCTCCTCTTCCACGACCTTCCTCCTCCCTCCATGATCCTCCTTCCCCCACCCCACCCCTTCCAGTGGCTGATGAGTGAATATAATGATGGTGTCTTTTCCTATTCCTCTCTCTTTCCTCCTTGTTCTTTGCCTCATCTTCCATTTGTTTCTTCGTTTATTCCACTTTCTTACTCTTCTCCATCTCTGTTTATCCTGTTTTTTGTTGTAGTGTTTTCCTCCTGTCCCTCATTCTTTGGTTTCTTCCCTTCTTATTTATCCCCTTCTTTCTTTTCCCGGTGCTGCTTTCTTCTTCTTCTCCCCCTCCCCCATCTTCCGTTCCCCATACTTCCTCTTCCTCCCCATCCTCATTATCCTCCTCCTCCCCTTGTACGGTGAGGCATATAACTCTCTCTCTCTCTCTCTCTCTCTCTCTCTCTCTCTCTCTCTCTCTCTCTCTCTCTCTCACATTGATTTTAGGGTAAGAGTATTGTTATTCGCTCGAATATAATATTAATGGCTCCAGTAATAAGCCATGCTATTTATAGAGAGATACAAAGACTAGAAGAGAAAGGAAAATAGAGAGAGAAAAAGAGAAAGATAGACAGAGAGAGAGAGAGAGAGAAAGATTAAAAAGGAAACGGAGATAAAATTTGAAAAAAAGGACAATGTAAGAAATAAAGAGAGAGAGAGAGAGAGAGAGAGAGTGATATGCCTCACCTTACAAGGGCAGGTCACATGGGCTCAGGTAAAGTAATAATTCAGGGGACAACAGGTGTGAGGAAGCTTTAATAATTGTTCACCACGGTGCCTCTTTAACCTGTCTGTTTAGTGAATAAGTCAGGGAGAGAGAGGGGGACAGATAGACAGACAGGCAGAGAGGAATCATTTATTAAAAACAATTACCTCTATTGTAGTAACTCTGAGGGAAACTGGGAAGCAAGAGACAGACAGACAGAAAACTCATTTAAATATTTTTGTTTATCTTTTTATATTAATTCAGAGAGAGAGAGAGAGAGAGAGAGAGAGAGAGAGAGAGAGAGAGAGAGAGAGAGAGAGCACAGTAGTCACCACCCCTGACCTCTGACCTATAGTGATTGGGTCATTGATTTATTTATACCCTAAATAATGATACAATAAAAAAAAACATTACTGACCTGTGAATTCTATTAATGGAGTCAATAATATTTGAAAATTATAAAGATCAGTTCAATAAATATAGTCCTGACGCCTGACCTCTGACCTATAGCTGTCTAGTTCAAAATAAGATCTAGTAGACGGTGCCTAATAATAATATACTCGTATACTAATCATTCAGAACTTGAGGAGGAAAGGACAAAGTTTTAAAGTAAAGTAAAGTAAAAAAAAAAATCTAAGTCTATTTGAGAAAGTGACCCAGAACACGAGGGGGAACTATTCTGTTAAAAGTTCTGCAGCGGAAGAAACGAATCTCGAGACCAGTTAAGGGAAGGAGAAAAAAATATCACGTACGTATAGTGGAGAATGTGGAGCCAGGACAAGAAGGAAATTGTCTTGTATATCGTGAAGCGGAAGTAGGACAATCTCAGGAACCACGTACGAGGGAGAGAAGAATTACATACATATTTTGGGGGAATGTGGACAATAAGGGTGTTATTGTGTGGCGTATAATGATGGGGAGAGAGAGAGAGAGAGAGAGAGAGAGACGGGGAAGGAAAGGTTTATTACGGTGAGGGAAACAGCTTTTGAAAGACTCACCTGGCGGATGAGAGAAATTTGTTTCTGTGTGTTGGAGATGAGGGTAGTGGTGGTGATGGTGGTAATGATAGTGGTGGTGATGGTGGTAATGATAGTGGTGGTGATGGGGGGGTGGTGATGAAGAACAGGCAGGACACAAAAGCGTCACCTGAGCTTCATTACCTCGGGGTTCATTAAATGGGCTTCACGTGTCTCAGTTCTGTTCACCGGACTCCCAAACCTCGCAAGATGGCCTCGCTTATCTCTCCACCTACTGCCCCTCACCTACTGCCCCTCACCTACTGCCCCTCACCTACTGCCCCACGTTTACTGCCTCACACCTACTGCCCCTCACCTACTGCCCCACATTTACTGCCCCTCACCTACTGCCCCACATTTACTGCCCCTCACCTACTGCCCCTCACCTACTGCCTCACACCTACTGCCTCACCCCTACTGCCTCACCCCTACTGCTTTACATCTACTGCCTCACACCTACTGCCTCACCCCTACTGCCCCTCACCTACTGTCCCACATTTACTGTCCCACATTTACTGCCCCTCACCTACTGCCCCACATTTACTGCCCCTCACCTACTGCCCCTCACCTACTGCCTCACACCTACTGCCTCACCCCTACTGCCTCACCCCTACTGCTTTACATCTACTGCCTCACACCTACTGCCTCACCCCTACTGCCCCTCACCTACTGCCCCACATTTACTGCCCCTCACCTACTGCCCCTCACCTACTGCCTCACCCCTACTGCCCCTCACCTACTGTCCCACATTTACTGCCCCTCACCTACTGCCTCACACCTACTGCCTCACCCCTACTGCCCCTCACCTACTGTCCCACATTTACTGTCCCACATTTACTGCCCCTCACCTACTGCCCCACATTTACTGCCCCTCACCTACTGCCCCTCACCTACTGCCTCACACCTACTGCCTCACCCCTACTGCCTCACCCCTACTGCTTTACATCTACTGCCTCACACCTACTGCCTCACCCCTACTGCCCCTCACCTACTGTCCCACATTTACTGCCCCTCACCTACTGCCCCTCACCTACTGCCTCACACCTACTGCCTCACCCCTACTGCCTCACCCCTACTGCTTTACATCTACTGCCTCACACCTACTGCCTCACACCTACTGCCTCACCCCTACTGCCCCTCACCTACTGTCCCATATTTACTGTCCCACATTTACTGCCCCTCACCTACTGCCCCTCACTTTCTGCCTCACACCTACTGCCTCACCCCTACTGCCTTACATGTACTGCCTCACACCTACTGCCTCATCCCTACTGCCCCTCACCTACTGCCCCTCACCTACTGCCCCTCACCTACTGCCCCTCACCTACTGCCTCACCCCTATTGGCTCACCCCTACTGCCTCACCCCTACTGCCTTACATATACTGCCTCACACCTACTGCCTCACCCCTACTGCCCCTCACCTACTGTCCCACATTTACTGCCCCTCACCTACTGCCCCTCACCTACTGCCCCTCACCTACTGTCCCACATTTACTGCCCCTCACCTACTGCCCCTCACCTACTGTCCCACATTTACTGCCCCTAACCTACTGCCCCTCACCTACTGCCTCACATCTACTGCCTCACCCCTACTGCCTCACCCCTACTGCCTCACCCCTACTGCCTCACACCTACTGCCTCACATCTACTGCCTCACCCCTACTGCCTCACCCCTACTGCCTCACCCCTACTGCCTCACCCCTACTGCCTCACACCTACTGCCTCACCCCTACTGCCTCACCCCTACTGCCTCACCCCTACTGCCTCACACCTACTGCCTCACCCCTACTGCCTCACCCCTACTGCCTCACCCCTACTGCCTCACATCTACTGCCTCACACCTACTGCCTCACACCTACTGCCTCACACCTACTGCCTCACATCTACTGCCTCACCCCTACTGCCTCACCTCTACTGCCTCACACCTACTGCCTCACATCTACTGCCTCACACCTACTGCCTCACCCCTACTGCCTCACCTCTACTGCCTCACACCTACTGCCTCACCCCTACTGCCTCACCCCTACTGCCTCACACCTACTGCCTCACCTCTATTGCCTCACCTCTACTGCCTCACCTCTACTGCCTCACACCTACTGCCTCACACCTACTGCCTCACCTCTACTGCCTCACACCTACTGCCTCACACCTACTGCCTCACACCTACTGCCTCACACCTATTGCCTCACCTCTACTGCCTCACACCTACTGCCTCACACCTATTGCCTCACCTCTACTGCCTCACACCTACTGCCTCACACCTACTGCCTCACACCTACTGCCTCACACCTACTGTCTCACACCTACTGCCTCACACCTACTGTCTCACACCTACTGCCTCACACCTACTGTCTCACACCTACTGTCTCACACCTACTGCCTCACACCTACTGCCTCACACCTACTGCCTCACACCTACTGCCTCACACCTACTGCCTCACACCTACTGTCTCACACCTACTGTCTCACACCTACTGCCTCACCCCTACTGTCTCACACCTACTGCCTCACATCTACTGCCTCACATCTACTGTCTCACACCTACTGCCTCACACCTACTGCCTCACACCTACTGCCACATAAATTTCCGATACCTACATGAAGGTATTCTTTGAAACCTGTCAATTATCGAATAACAGAAAGATTGGCGCATGGATATTTTGACAGTGCCCAATGTTCAGGTTTTTATTGGCCACACCACCATTGGCCACACCACCATTGGCCACACCACCATTAGCCACACCACTATTTGCCATACCAACCATTGCACTGTATCCAATATCCATAATTCCATTGGATGAGCCATCATTGGAATTTTATCGTTTCACTGCTGTTAATTGTCAAAATTCCAATGGATGTTTACAGTAGCCGGATCACCGCTTTAGTGTGATCACATTTCAAAAACATTTCCCTTTAAAATAGAAATTTCTCCTCAAAATTAAATATTACTTCCCCTTAAAATAGAAATTTCCCTTAAATAATGAAGGATTTCCCATCAAACCTAAAAAAAAATCACCTAAAACAAATATCCCCAAATTAACAAAGAATATTCCTCTTGTTAATAACGATAATTCCCTAAAAATAATCCCTAAATGATTTCCCGACGTAAATAAAGAATATTTCACCCAAACTTTTAAATTTCCTCCTAAAGCGTTTAAAATCCTGCTAAAATTCCTAATATTCCTCCTAAACACAATTTAATTCCCTTCAAAAACGATTATATTCCCTCCCAAAACATAATCGCCGCAATCGTTAAAATTCTATTAAAAACAATAAAATTTCCTTCTTAAATAAAAACCAAATCCCGCCAAACGGATAAATTCTCGCTGGACAAAGAGGGAATTATATATTTACGGGCATTATTTCATCTCTATCAACAAAGCTTCACTCAGACTTCGATATCAAACTCTGAGAATTACCCACACTGTCCCCGTAAATACTCGTGTGTGTGTGTGTGTGTGTGTGTGTGACTATACAGTATAAGAAGAGAGAGAGAGAGAGAGAGAGAGAGAGAGAGAGCCTCGACTGCAAATAGAGCCAGCGACAAGTTTTTTATAAGTATGAAGTTGTGTGTTCCGGAATAAAAGACACCCAGAGAGTTCCAAAACTCCTTCAACATGTAAATATGTTCCTCGGGAGAAGGGGGGGGGGGGCTACATCCTACCGAAAGAACGAGATTTAATCCCTTTTAAAATCTCCATTTATGAGTATTTAAAGAGATCGGATTCCTTAAATGGCCATGATAAGGGGTTTTAAAGAGATCTGATCCCTTATAGATTTCCCACATCACAAACTATTAACCTGAAAGGATACGTAATTCTGCTTCCTACGTTATCCCATATTTTACTAACTCTACTATGTATAAACTTTTTTTTATTATTATTTATTGGGCACTCCCCTACAGCCTTGTGTAAGGTGAAGCGCAGAAGCGTTTACAGCGCCCAACAGGGAAGTATGTTAAGTTCATGCTTGCCTTTATGTCTCATGAGTTAAGGGCGTAGAAGCCTGAAGAGTCAGTGGTTTATGTCATCAAGTTACTGGAAGCTGCAACAACTTGTCCCTGAATACGAATTCGCAACTTACAACAGATACCTACTTTACTGCTCGGTGAACAGGGACTAATGGGGGCTAGGAAGTAAGTCCAAACAACTTCCACCGGCCCGGGAATCGAACCCGTGACATCTCGCTTGCGAGGCAAGAACGGTACCACTCTACCTCCAGCATCCCTATAGACTCTTTTAATGACCGCTAACCTTTGACCTTTGGTAATGGGGTCAACAAAACATTTCTATTTCCTAGATCGTTTGTTGGAGTTTCTTGGTGTCCAAAATAAGGCTTAAAAGGGTACAAAAATAAACTCTACTTTGTTATATTTTGATTCGTGACCACTGGCCCTTACTCATGGGTTCAATAATATATTTCTGCGTCATAGCTGTTGATTCAATGATATATTTCTGCGTCATAGCTGTTGATTCAATGATATATTTCTGCGTCATAGCTGTTGATTCAATGATATATTTCTGCGTCATAGCTGTTGATTCAATGATATATTCCAGCTGGCAACGTTTTTCAGTATTACTTGGCGTTTATAAGATGCGTTTGTTGACGAGGTTGTAAGAGTGAAGGGAAAATAGTGAAAGGTATACTTCAAGAGGTAACAACACTAACAACAACAACCACCAACAAGAACAAATTAACAACAACAATACCAACCAACAACCACAGCAACGACTACACCAACCAACCAAAACCAACCAACCAACCAGCAACCAAAACCAACCAACCAACATGAACAACACAAATAAATAACTACAACAACATAATCAACAACTACAACAACCAACAACAACATCAACAAGAGGTACACATGTAAAAGAGTGGCGCCTCTCACCTGACTGTTTACAAGGCAGCAGCTGATCTCTACCTAATTACCCCAACACACCTGGTAGCCATCGCCCTCGTGCCGGCTGTTCCGCTTCCCTTTCTGGCCTTAAAGTACTCGTTGTTCCCCCCATTGTCATAGGGACGATGGCACCATGGCTCTCAACCCCTTGGCAACGTTACCATAGAGACGGCACACTGGGGGCCTTGCTAACTTTGCCATAGACGAGAGTTCCTGCCACGCATCACAAACACTCACACGCAACAGACAAACACACTCCTCACACACACACAAGCCCCACACACACACACACACACACACACTGAATAAAAAAACAGAACTAAAGTACATATTGGAACAAAAACAAAAGAACAATAGTTTATACTACAACAGAACAGAGAAACAAGTACACACTGCAACAAAAAACAAAAATAAAAGTACATATTGCAACAAAGGAATGAATCCCCTTTAACAAAAGATACACATACAAAAGTACATATTCCTGGAACAATCGTGATGGAAAAATACATATTTTATCAAAAGATTAAACAAAACTGAAAACCCATTTCAAAAAAAAATTGATAGCAGTACACACAATAGAATTAACAAATAAATACAAATGTCATCAAATAAATCACGTCCCCAGAACCAAACCGTAAAAGATCACTCACAAATAATTTTCTTCTTGTTTGTGTGTTGTTGAGGGGTGTAGTAAAGGGAAGACGAAGTCAATCACTCAGGCAGGAAATCGGACGCGGGGTTTATTGATCGCTGTCACAGAGTCCCCGGGCGGCGCCGACACGTGTCTCTGGCTTAGACACCGAACAACAAAATGAGAAAATAAAAACATTTCTCATAAACTAATTTTCATCAGCTTTTTAAACCCTATTTTGTATATACGTTTATGGAAAATATTATTTAAAAACGGTGGGGGTGTGAAATTTTAAGCAGAATTTTTATATTATGAGTAAATTTTTAATCTCCTTTCGTATCTAAAAATCTAATTTGTGGACGATTATTTTGTTGATATTTTTACGTTAAAGAAAAAGAGTGATTGGGCGCTGAATATTAAGCTATTTTTTTTACCGAGTAGAGAAGGTACGATATATTACGTCGCGTTATTAAGTTTCCCAGAAGTAGAATTCTGTCTTGGTAACACTGCCGGGGCGGTGGAGGGATGCAACAAGTGACCTCAGCCTGTTGCTTGCCTCCCTCCCTCCCTCACAGCTATGTAATGCAAGGGTACACTCTTTTCACAGGATCCTATGTTAACTTTTACCTAAAATTAGCAATATTAGAACACATCTGGGCTCTTTACATTACGACACAATAGTTGCTCAAAAGAACCTAACTTTATAATTCTCTCGTAACTTGTGCGAGTTTTTCTTTGCCTCTGTGCTATGTGTCTTACGGCCTGGATTCTTATATGTTCGTAAGTTAGATTTTTCACCTAACTTGTAATACAAATAAGGCCTTTTATCACGTTTATTTAAGTTTATTTACAGTAATTCATTTCTAAAAGTTCGTAAGATATTTTTAAAGGTCGTAAATAGTTCGCTGTCCCCCCCCCCCCAAGGTTGGACAAAATGCCCTCGGATATATTGCCCATTGGGACAAATCGAATCAGACATGATTTAATCGGACAAAAATACAGACCGGCAAAATCTGACCACGAAAAGAGACATCAATCAGACACAGTAAACAAACCCCCCCTAGAGTAGAAGTAGTGATTGATTGACCACATAACTATCACCTCTCTCTCTCTCTCTCTCTCTCTCTCTCTCTCTCTCTCTCTCTCTCTCTCTCTCTCTCTCTCTCTCTCTCTCTCTCTCATATCCCCTCTAGTCAGTCAGGTTGGGGTGAGGAATTTGACCTACAATAGCAGCCACTCTTGGTAGGGTGGTGGTGTTATAATCGTCTTGGAAGATTGTGTCTGTGTACAAGGAGACAAGAGGAGTAGATAGTGATTATTTTGTCTACCAGCGTCTATATCACTAAACAATTCTTCTTCTTATTCTTTTTTCTTATTTTCTTATTCTTATTCTTCTTTTTCTTATTCTTTTTCTTCCTATTCGTCTTCTTATTCTTCTTTTTCTTTTTTTTCTTTTTCTTCTTATTCTTCTTTCTTCTTATTCATATTCTTCTTTCTTCTTATTCTTATTCTTCTTTTTCTTCTTCTTCTTTTTCTTCTTATTCTTATTATTATTCTTTCTTCTTATTCTTCTTTTTCTTCTGTTTCTTCTTATTCTTATTCTTATTCTTTTTTCTTCTTTTCTTCGTATTCTTATTCTTATTCTTATTCTTCTTGTTCTTATTCTTTTTCTTCTTTTCTTATTCTTCTTTTTCTTCTTATTCTTCTTATTCTTACTCTTATTTTTGTGTGTATCTTGGTCATGTGAACACGTAACATCATTAATCAGTTTTATAAAGAACATCTCAACTTCATCACACAGAGAACATTACACGATGAAGACTATGGATATAACATCACAGATTCATTACCAGGAGAAATGTTTTTTTTTTTTCTCCACTCCCCTACATCCTTGTGTAAGGTGAAGCGCAGAAGCGTTTACAGCGCCCAACAGGGAAGCATGCTAAGTTCATGCTTGCCTTTGTCACACGAGTTAAGGGCGTAGAAGCCTGAAGAGTCAAGGGCGTAGAAGCCTGAAGAGTCAGTGGTTTATGTCATCAGGTTCTTCGAAGCTCCAACAACTCCCTGAATACGAATTCGCAACTTTCGACTTACAACAGGTACCTACTTTACTGCTAGGTGAACAGGGACTAATGGGGGCTAAGAAGTAAGTCCAAACAACTTCCACCGGCCCGGGAATCGAACCCGTGACATCTCGCTTGCGAGGCAAGAACGGTACCGCTTCTACCACCGGTCCCCGAGAACTGAGTTGATCACATGAAGAACACTGTAAATTCATCACATTTAACACGTGAATAACACCATATAGAGAACAACAACAAGTTTAACACGTGAATAACACCATATATAGATCATCACAAGTTTAACACGTGAATAACACCATAAGTTCATCAGAGGGAGAACACAGATGAGAGAACATCAAAGAGAGAATCTCCACAGTTCATGTTGGTCCGGCAGGGAGAACATCGTAGTGGTGGTCTGATAACGAACTTAATTGGCTCGTGTGACCATTTAATAATTCTCTCTATACTTTACATGTATTGTGATTGGTTGTACCTCACGCGGATGGAAGCGAGATAAGACGAAGCGAGAATATAATTGCAACGGCGGTATTAGGTATCACACGCTCCAGAAAGTATCTTAATGATTTAGTGTGAGACAATATGACACAACGAGCGAACGATTTTGACAACCCTACCGAGCCAACAGGAGGCGTGGTGTTCATTTTGGAATTCATCGGATCCCTCCATGAAGATACTTTTTTGGGTGTGTGTGTACAATCTGGGTATAGATTAAGTGGTGAAGTAGAGAGAAGATTGAGTCTTATACCACACTGAGAGATTACCTAACTGGGAAAGGACGAAGAGACTGGAAGTGAAAATAGTGAAAGTCAGTCGCATTAACCTGTCGACCCATTAGGGACAGCATGACTGGCACTACACTTAATTTCCTTCACTTTTCCAGAGGTAAAAGTATGAACTCTTTACAGCTGGGTGGACTTTGGGGGTGAAGGGAGACGGGCATGGGAGCGAACCACCGAACATTTGGACAGGAAACGAGTATTGTATCCACTCGTCCACCGTACTGGAAAGGGATTAAGGGGGAGGAGATTATACTTCATTCCCTACTGAGAAATTAGATGAAACCTATATATTTAGACCCAAGGATTAAAGGTATGATTGGTTTTACATCGAGCTTTTGAATTAGCTGGGGTTTGGAGATAATTGGAAAGGATAACTGTGTAAGATTAGTATGTCAAGCAGAGTAGAAATTGGAGAGAGAGAGAGAGATTGGATACGACCAAGCTATACAGAGAGAGGATTAAGATTGGTAAGGTGTGAGAGATTGGTTGAAATACGTGGTTGTGTATTGTATGAGGTGGAAATACGGATTGACGAGTAAGCTTATACACGACTGGCCAAATCTTGGATATAGAAGTAATAATGATTGTTTTCTTTGTTATTGTCCCTTTACTACCGCCAGCCTAGTGTTGTTAATGATATGCCACTTAAATATGGCCAAACGTCAACAGAAACTGAGACCCATACCATAAAAAACAGTGCCTCGCGTACATCTGACTCTCTTTCGCCAGGCTAGACGAAGGAACAATCACCCATCTTCCACTCCATAAGGATCCGACAGACGACGGTTCGCCACCCTTCTGTCTACTGTGACAGTAATTTATGGCAAGAGATGCATTCACAAACTACTGGGTATAAGCAGGCAGGGAGGGAGGCAACCAGGCAGTGAAAGAAGGAGGGATGCACGGAGGTAGGATGGGAGGCAACCAGGCAGTGAAAGAAGGAGGGATGCACGGAGGTAGGATGGGAGGCAACCAGGCAGTGAAAGAAGGAGGGATGCACGGAGGTAGGATGGGAGGCAACCAGGCAGTGAAAGAAGGAGGGATGCACGGAGGTAGGATGGGAGGCAAGGAGAGATGCAGAATTGGAGCCAGGGAGAAAAGAAGGGAGGGAAGCAGGAGTGGAGAGAAGGAGGGGGAAGGAAAGCAGGGATTGAGAGAGAGGGGGGAGGGGGGCAAGCAGGGGTGGAGGCAGGAAGGCAGAGAAGGAGGGAACTAGGGAAGGGGGCAGGAAGAGATGAGGGGAGAGAGAGAGGGAGTCAGGGGTGGGGGGAGGGAGGCAGGGGTGGGGGAAGAGAGGGAGGGAGGCAAGGGTGGGGGAAGAGAGGGAGGGAGGCAGGGGTGGAAGGAGGGAGGCAGGGGTGGAAGGAGGGAGGCAGGGGAGGAGGCAGCGAGGGAGGGACGGAAGCAGAGGTGGAGGGATGGAGGCAGCGAGGAAAGGAAGCAGGAGTGGAGGGACGGAGGGAGGGAAGCAGGGGTGGAGGGAGGGAGGCAGGGGCGGAGGCAGCGAAGGAGGGAAGCATGGGGAGAGGGAGGGAATGGGGGAAGCAGAGGTGGAGGCAGCGAGGAAGGGAAGCAGAAAAGGAGAGATGGGGGGAGGGAGGGAGGCAGGCAGGGACAGAGGCAGCGAAGGAGGGAAGCAGAAGTGAAGGAATGGAGACAACTAGGTAGGGAGGCAGGGGTGGTGGCAACGAGGAAAGGAAGCAGGGGTGTGGGGAGGGAGACAGCGCGGCAGGGAAGCAATACCAGTGTGTCAGGTTAAGACTACAAGATCCCCGGCTCACAGAAACACCCGCGTGCTAACATCTGTTTACCAACACCTCCTGGTGTGTGGTGGTGGGTCTATTGGTGTGTGGTGATGGGTCTGCTGGTGTGTGGTGGTGGGTCTGCTGCTGTGTGATGGTTGGTCTGCTGCTGTGTGGTGGTTGGTCTGCTGCTGCTGTGTGGTGGTGGTGGGTGTGTAGCATACCTGGCAGGTGAAGGTCACGAGAGGATCAATTACCCTCCCTCAGGTATACAGGTACTCGGTCTCAGGTGTGGCTGCTAATTACCGACCTGAAATGTTGGCACGAAGGGTATTAAGTTACTTGGAACAGAGAGAATTATTTTCTGACTGACGAGAAATTCATAAGAACATAAGAACATAAGAATGGAGGAAACTGCAGCGGGCCTATTGGCCCATACTGGGCAGTCCCGTTTACACCCAACCCCTATTGCTCATATAAGCATCCAACCTATGTTTGAAGCTATTCAGCGTATTCGAGTTAATGATGATATTTGGTAACTTGTTCCATTCATCCACAACTCTGTTTCCAAACCGGTGTTTACCTATTTCACGCCAAAATCTAAATTTGTCTAATTTAAAACCATTGTTACGAGTTCGCTCCTGGTTGGATAGTTTGAGTACCTTTGTAATGTCCTCTTTGTTTAGCCCTGACTTCCACTTATACACCTATATCAGGTCGCCCCTCGCTCTACGTCTCTCGAGGGAGTGCAAATTAAGATGCTTTAACCTGTCTCTATACTCAAGGTTCCTAATGCCCGGGATTAGTCTTGTCATTCTCCTCTGAATTCTTTCCAATGATTCTATATCCATTCTGTAATACGGTGACCAGTACTGAACTGCGTAATCCAGGTGTGGTCTCACAAGAGCATGATACAGTTTTAGGATGACCTTGCTAGTCTTGAAACTAACACTCCTTTGTATGAACCCAAGTACTTTATTTGCCTTGTTACGAGCAAAAACACATTGTTTACTTGGCTTAAGGTTCCTACTTATCATTACTCCTAAATCTCTCTCGCAGTCGGATTTCTCTATGGCATCGTTGTTCATCTGGTATCTGGTTTCCCTGTTTACATCTCCTATACTGAGTACTTTACATTTGTCCACGTTGAATTTCATCTGCCATTTTTCAGACCATTCGAAAATTTTTTTTAGATCTTCCTGTCGTTTTGTGGAGTCCTCGTCAGATATAATAACACATCCTCTTTTAGTGTCATCAGCAAATTTGCTTATGTTGCTGTCTATGCCGATATCTATGTCGTTTATGTTTATAATAAATAATAATGGTCCAAGTACTGAGCCTTGGGGAACTCCACTTGTGACGTTGCTCCAATGGGACTTAGTGCCATTAATGCTCACTCGTTGTGTCCTGTCCTGTAACCACTCCCTAATCCATTTAAGGATATTACCTTTGATGCCATGTGCTTCTACCTTTCTAATTAGTCTTTCGTGGGGGACTCTGTCGAAAGCTTTGCTGAAGTCGAGATATACCACATCATAATTGTGCCCCTCGTCCACCGATTCGAAAACTGATGAAAAGAATGTTAATAGATTAGTTAGACATAAACGTCCGCTTGTGAAGCCATGCTGGGAATCATTGATCAATCCGTGCTTCTCCAGGTGATTTCGAATAGAGTTTGAAATGATTGCTTCCAGTATTTTGCCTACTATTGATGTTAGACTGATTGGGCGGTAGTTAGAGGATAGTGATCTATCCCCCTTCTTGAAAATCGGTATTACATTCGCTATCCTCCAGGATTCTGGTACTACACCTGTTTTTAAGGACATGTTAAACAACTTTGCTAAGGGCATACTAAGCTCTTCCTTACATTCCTTTAATACTCTGGCAAATATCTCATCGGGACCAGGTGACTTATTAGGCTTTAGTTTGTCTATTTGCTTACTAACATCGCTACTAGTCACTACTATCTCGCTTAATTTATTTTCTTCACTATCTCTGAATAGAGTCGGTGCCTCGGGTATCATGTTTAAATTTTCGGTGGTGAAAACTGTTGAAAAAAATTTATTCAAATTATTGCTCATTTCTCCTTCGCTATCAGTGAGCTTGCCGGTGTCTGACCGTATTGGTCCAATCTTTTCTCGTGTTTTAGTTTGATACATTTGGTAGAATCCTTTGGAGTTTGTCTTCGCCTTCCTTGCTATCCTTACTTCATTATTCCTCTTGGCTTTCCTTATCTCGGTTTTAACCCTACTCGCCAATATCTTATAATAATCCTGGAGGTAAATTTCGCCATGCTTTATCCTTCTACCTATAGCCTTCCTTTGGCCAATGATGTTCTTTAAATAATTCTCAGAGATAGAGAGAATGTAATCAAACAAACCTTAGGATTTATGAGTATGCACACACACACACACACACACACACACACACACACACACACACACACACACTATCACGGCCACTACTGAATAACCTTCCTTTTTCAGCAGTGGCCCATTAATCAGACTCACGTACTAAAATAACGGCTTTGGTTAACGGACTAGGATATGTAGACCCTCCTTGCTACCTCTGACTAGCAGTTGAAGATGACATATAATATAAATACACTATGAGAATACATCTTAGGAAACTATTCATTATACTTTGCAAATTGAATCAGGACTGAGAAATACTAATTTATAGCAGTTAACAACTAATATATTTACAGTAAAACAAGAGTACAGACATTAATACTGCATGGCCTTGTGGCCCAACTAATTTAGTAATTTATATGTCTTAATCCCACAATATGGCTCCTCCTCCATTCACAGAAGTATCTCTTAGTATTCACCCCAAATGCTGGTGAGTAAATTAGTATCAAAATGTAGGATATTCAATGAATGAAACAAGATTACAATCACTTTCTTGGTCTCATATCCACACCCTGCATTCACCCCTGGAGGAAGAGAGCTTCTGAATGTCAACAAACAATACATATTTTACAATTATAATATTTACTCAAAACTTCTTTGTATAAGTACATAATATTATTTGATTATAAAATATTAGAAATTACATTGAACCAATAAAATTCACATTAAATATTTTTTTTTACTAATTTCAAAGGATATGCATCTCTTTATATCTCCTCACCTTTCATAGAAAACCAAACCGCCCTTACAATGGTGACTGATACAAAAAGAACATGCATCACACATCTTATATTAATGGTATGTAAATACATAGCCACATTTAACAACACACACACACACACACACACACACACACCGACACACACACACACACACACACACCGACACACACACACACACACACACCGACACACACACACACCGACACACACACACACAAACGAGAATTAAGTTAATACACATTACTGCTGGCTGGTTCTCGTGTTATTGCCACCTTGGGAGGGCATCTTCTAGCTGATCTTACACTCACTCTTACCACTAACATCCTCACATTGGCTGTGTCTTCGTTCCGACAACACCTCTGGGGGCGAGGGAGAGTCGTTAAGGTAAATGTTATTACAATTTACAGCTTCGCTCTGGGGAGTTATTGCCAGTTATTGTCTGGGGTTGTTTAATGTCTTATTTCTGGGGTTATTGTTAGTTATTGTCAGGGGTGATTGCTTGCTTATTTCTGGGATTATTGTCTATAAATCTCTGGGGCGATTTTGTTTATTATCATGTCAAATCCCACACTGTAGTAGATTGATAGAAGTAAACTTGACTCATGAACGGTTCCAGTCAACATTACCCAAGACACTAAACCTTTTATTGTGGGAGCCAATGAAGTAACCAACAGTGTGATGTGTTATATTTACCTAATTTATTTACTGAGAAAGGCAGCTACTCACCTCGTAAACGACTGGCAATCTCGTTATATGACCTTTACCCTTAGATTACCATTAATAGTTGTTTTGAACTATAACCATCCAAACTTACTGTACAATATATCCTGGAGAGTTACAATCGCTTAATGTTTACCACTACAAGTACAGTAGGCAAAACAACTATCTGTGCAGGTGGGGGTCGATATGCTCCGAAATTTTACGTGTGATTTGTGACAGCCCCCATATACCAAAAATTATCGGCCATGGTCTCATATTGTTTACCACAGAGTATGCACAGATAGTTGTTTTAGCTACTGTACATACAATAGCCGTAGCGTTATGTATATCGACCAGAGGAAGCTACACCCCAGGAAACACACATCCAGGAACACGGTGAGTCATCTACACCAACCAACCACACAGTGATGAGTCTGTGTGTGGCAGTGAGGCTGTCTGTGTTGGGCAGTACTGTACCTTCTGTTATTATTAGTGTCCTTCTCTTCCTCCATCCTTCCTTCTCTTCCTCTCTCCTTCCCCCTCTTCCTCTCTCCTTCCCTCTCTTCCTGTCTCCTTCCCTCACTCCTTCTCTTCCTTCATATGTCCTTTCCTTTCTATGTCCCTACCTATCTCCCTCTGTCTTTTCTTATCTCCCTCCCTTCTTCTCTCCCTCTGTCTCTCTCTCTTCCTATCTCCTTCTCTCCCTCCTTCCCTCTCTCTCTCTCCCTCCCTGCCTCTCTCCCTTTCTCTCTCTCTCTCCCCCCTTCCTATTCTCTCTCTCTCTCTCTCTCTCTCTCTCTCTCTCTCTCTCTCTCCCCCCTTCCTATTTTCTCTCTCTCTCTCTCTCTCTCTCTCTCTCTCTCTCTCTCTCTCTCTCTCTCTCTCTCTCTCTCTCTTATCTCCCTTTCTCTTTTCCTCCCTCTCTCCTTCCCTCTCTTCCTCCCCCATCCCTCCCTCTCTTCCTTCCCCTCCCTCCCCCCTCCCCCTCCTTCTCTTCCTTCCCCCTCCTCCCTCCCTTCCTTCCTATCTCCTTTCTTATCTCCCCCCTTCCCTCTCCCCCTCCCCCCTCCCGCCCTCCACCAACACACACGGAGTTGCTGTAATTTTTTAATTAAGTTTTTATCATATTTTCTTTACTTATGTTTAATGTCATAAATGTTGTTTTAGTGTTCTTGTGTGTTATTGTGTTCAGTGTACAGTATTTACCTTCATCTTGATCTGGTAATACTTTAAGTTATTTATTTATTTCTTCGTTTATTTATTTATTTATTTTATTATTTATGTATTTATTTTATTTATTTATTTATTTATTTATTTATTTATTTTATGTCGACGTTTGACTAGATAATCAGATTTATTGAACTCTCCACCCTGCGTGTTCTCTCCAAGACGACGGAGGAGAAGAGAGAGATAAAGAGATAAAGAATGAGACATAGACAGCCAGAAAGAGACACAAATTAAGTTACAGTTCCTTAAAGACTCAACTTTAAAGGTTAACATTATAAAATTCTTATTAACACAACGTGTGTGTGTGTGTGTGTGTGTGTGTGTGTGTGTGTGTAATAATAATAATAATAATTAACGGTTTATTGAGAAAAATTTTGCAGCCCGAAGGCTGAAAATATACATTGGACATAAATGACTTATTACATACATTGGTGGTTTAACAAAAGCCTTCATTAGAGAAAGGTAAAGGAACATACAGTGAACATACAGATTAATGTAGGTGTTGAACAGCAAACTCGTAGTGTAGTAACTCCCTCCCAGATGGTGTTAGGAGGAACTCACGTGGTGTAGTAGTTCCCTCAGATGGTGTTATGAGGGACCTGGCGTGGTGTAGTAATTACCTCACAGATGGTGTTATGAGGGACCTCACGTGGTGTAGTAATTACCTCACAGATGGTGTTATGAGGGGCCTCACGTGGTGTAGTAACTCCCTCACAGATGGTGTTATGAGGGGCATCACGTGGTGTAGTAATTACCTCAAAGATGGTGTTATGAGGGACCTCACGTGGTGTAGTAATTCCCTCACAGATGGTGTTATGAGGGGCCTCACGTGGTGTAGTAATTACCTCACAGATGGTGTTATGAGGGACCTCACGTGGTGTAGTAATTACCTCACAGATGGTGTTATGAGGGACCTCACGTGGTGTAGTAATTCCCTCACAGATGGTGTGATGAGGGACATGTGGTGTAGTAATTCCCTCACAGATGGTGTTATATGAGTGAGGTGTGGTCCCAGGCCTTCCTATCGTAGACGGATTAACACATCGCTGGTTGTTGTTGGGTCTCACGGGCCACTATCACTGGGTACCTGGGACCTCACTGTGTGAAGGCTAACTTGGATCCGACTGTTACTGTTGAGTTGTTCTCACTGACTTAGGCGCTGTTCACTTCTGTTCACCTCTGTTTAACACTGGTTCCGTTCCTTTCCTAAATGAAATTGTAACTTCTGGCGAGAACTTGTTGATATTCCGGTGGGGAGTTGGTATGGGCCAACTTAATAGTTGACCTGGCTGCTCCGAGAGGAGCGCCAGGTACGTCTTGACCCTTCGGTGTGCGTGTGTGTGTGTGTGTGTGTGTGGTGAGCATTTTGATAAAGAAATAGACTTTATGGTAGAAAAAATTCCTCGATAAATAATTCAATAATATGAGAAGGAAATAGATAAACAGAGACACGACAGATAAATAAACAGAGACAGATAGAAAGATAAATAGAGACAGATGGAAATATTAATAAACAGAGAAAGATAGAGAGATATATAAACAGATACAGAGATATAAATAAAGAGACAGACAGATATAAATAGAGACAGACAGAGATAGAGATATAAATAAACAGTGATAGTTTGATGCACACAATAATCCTGTGTGACCTTTAGGAGATCAAGGGATAGTGAGCCAACAAGAGCGGCTGAGGGTGGAGTGAGGCAGATCAAGGGATAGCGAGCCGGAGTGGATGGTGTATTAATATAAGCGTCTCACGGACAAGAGGATAGTGAGCCAGTGACATAGAACAAGGGATAGTGAGCCAGTACAAGGGATAGTGAGCCAGAAGAAGAGAGAGTGAGCCAGGAGGAAGGAGATATATTGGTACCCCTGGTGGGTGGTGGTTTACGGGCCAGTTGGTGCTCCTGACAGCCGATTCTTCCACAACTGCAGCCTGGAGTGACGACCAGTGTTGCCAACTCTCACAACACCTAAAGTTGCTAAGTTGGGTCGATAAAAGCTCGCTAACTTTCACTAAGACTAACCCGAACTTGGTCAACCTTACTAAACTCCATCCAAAAGTTGTTTGAATTCTGAAATATTATGTTAGCAGTATCTAAACATTTATTAAAATCGATCCAAAAGTTACTAAGAAACACTGACATTAGTACTAAAGTAACCTTCATTAATTATTACTATCCTGATGATCGTTACAATAAAAATGAAGATAATTTTTTTTAAGTGAACCTGAAATTCGTAAAATTTTATGATTTCTCCACCAGTTGGCAACACTGGGAGAAGCGAGGACCACTTGTGTGGGGTGAGCACGAGCTGTAGATATATACTGTACGTGGCTTGCAAGAACAGCTCCGGCTCCCTCCCTACAGCTACAGCTCCCTCCCTACAACTACGGCTCCCTCCCTACAGCTACAGCTCCCTCCCTACAACTACGGCTCCCTCCCTACAGCTCCGGCTCCCTCCCTACAACTATGGCTTCCTCCCTACAGCTCCGGCTCCCTCCCTACAGCTACAGCTCCCTCCCTACAACTCCGGCTCCCTCCCTACAACTCCGGCTCCCCCCCTACAGCTCCGGCTCCCTCCCTACAGCTCCGGCTCCCTCCCTACAGCTCCGGCTCCCTCCCTACAGCTCCGGCTCCCTCCTACAGCTCCGGCTCCCCCCCCAACAACTCCGGCTCCCTCCCTACAACTCCGGCTCCCTCCCAACAACTCCGGCTCCCTCCCAACAACTCCGGCTCCCTCCCTACAGCTCCGGCTCCCTCCCTACAACTCCGGCTCCCTCCCTACAACTCCGGCTCCCTCCCTACAGCTCCGGCTCCCTCCCTACAACTCCGGCTCCCTCCCTACAACTCCGGCTCCCTCCCAACAACTCCGGCTCCCTTCCAACAACTCCGGCTCCCTCCCTACAGCTCCGGCTCCCTCCCTACAACTCCGGCTCCCTCCCTACAGCTCCGGCTCCCTCCCTACAGCTCCGGCTCCCTCCCTACAACTCCGGCTCCCTCCCTACAACTCCGGCTCCCTCCCTACAACTCCGGCTCCCTCCCAACAACTCCAGCTCCCTTCCAACAACTCCGGCTCCCTCCCTACAGCTCCGGCTCCCTCCCTACAACTCCGGCTCCCTCCCTACAACTCCGGCTCCCTCCCTAAACATTGATGTGATTTTTAATAAGTTGTTATATATCGTTAAACTCCTATATAAATTTACGTCTTATTATAGGAAAGAGAATTTTGACTTATAACTACACTAAAGTAGGTATTATGATCACTGTAGACCTGTGTTGTATGTGAACACTGATGACATCACTCCTGGGGTCTGACGTACTGTGTAAATGTTGTTTTTCGCTATTTTTTTTTTTTACCCACTCGAAGCCGAAATTGTTGAACGTTGTTTTTTCAAGTTTTTCCTTTGTTTTCTGAAAATATAACAACAACATCACTAAAAATGTATGACTGACATACATACATACATACATACATGCATACATACATACTTCTCATGAATAACACTAAAGGAAATAAATAATTTTGATGTTTTAAAAGAGAATCCGGAAGGTCTTGATAAACAGAAGAATGAGAGTCTGGAAAGAAAGAAAGAGACTGACAAACAGACAAACAGAGAGACAAAGACAAACAGGAAGACAGTGAAAGAGAAGATCATGGAAAAGAAAAAAAAGGCTAATTAAAGTCCTTAAGTAAAGGTCTCTCATGAAGAAAATTCATTCCACCGTCTCACACACACATTTCTCTTTCTCTCTCTCTCTCTCTCTCTCTCTCTCTCTCTCTCTCTCTCTCTCTCTCTCTCCAGTAATAAATGATTTGAAAATAAAATAACAAATATATTAAACTGATAAATAAAACTCTTAAGATATAATTAAAGAGAACAGAAATAAAACAAAATAAAATAAATCATTGGATAAAAATAAAAACGAAGTAAAATCACACTCGAACTGAAGATAAAAAGGTAAAAGAAAGAAACTATTTAACCCTTTGAATCCTGAGGGGTTAAAGCGTCGTCCTCAAAGGGTTAAAGATGAAACAATAAGAAGTCGAGGTGAACGAGGTGAACTCACTGACCTGCTTGTGCACTCATCGATTATCTATGACGCCACGACAAAATGTAAACACGGTGCGCGGGCAGGTTATGATGTAACGCCCATAAAAAACGTAAACACGATGCCCGCGCACCTCAAATATGACGTCATTACCAGGGAACATATAAACACGATGGCCGCGCACCTCAAATATGACGTCATTACCAGGGAACATATAAACACGATGGCCGCGCACCTCAAATATGACGTCATTACCAGGGAACATATAAACACGGTGCGCGCACAGGGGAATATGGCAATAATTATGACATGGATCTTCAAAACACACAAATAATGAGAGAGAGAGAGAAAGAGAGAGAGAAAGAGAGAAAGAAAGAGAGAGAGGGGGGGAGTAATATGAAAAGGAAAACGAGATGGAGAGAAACAGAAAACGGGAGAGGGAAAACGAGAGAGAGAGACTGACACATATAGAGATGCAAAAAGAGGTAGAAGGAAAAAGATTGGGAGAAAGAAGGAGAAGAAAAAGGAGATAGAAAAACAGAGTGACAGGGGACTTTGAGAGAGAGAGAGAGAGAGAGAGAGGCGACTTTAACAAAATATAGACAGAAAAAGAAACAAAAGGACTTAATAAAATATAAAGAGATAGAGAGAGAAAGAAAGAAACAGTGATTTGACGTAATATAGACAGAAACAGACAGACAGACAGATAGCAGTGGAAACTTAATTAGCCAGATAAGACCAAGCATTGGCGATATGGGGCGTCAACTGAGGAAGACAGAGCCAGAGGAAGATAGGACAAGAGAGAGAGAGAGAGAGAGAGAGAGAGAGAGAGAGAGAGAGAGAGAGAGAAAACAGGAAGATAATACACCCAAATAATCACATAAATGAACCATATTCCACCCAACTAATTATGCTAAACTTGAATTCCTCTCCAACTCGATTATAAATTAATTATAGAATTCCACTCACTGGAACCCGGAATTAATTTTATGAAAGTTAATATAAAGAGGAAATAATCTTGAGAAGGTCTGAAGGTTGTGTTCCCTTTAACTGGTTCGATAAGTAACCTGATTAAGTAAATAGTTTCGTGGTAAAGTTGATTTGGTATAACGAGCCAACTAGTAAACTATCGGATTGCTGTAACATAATCGTTACATACACACGCACATACATGCACATACAAGATCACACACACACACACACAACACACACACACACACACTACTACTACTTTGCTGTCACTCTGAATCGAGTATGACGATCATCCAGCTATGATACAATGATATGAGTTATTAAGGATGTCACTTTCATTGGTGAGTCCTGAGGTGACTAAAGAGGCCTGTACGGGACCGGCAGGGTCGATCACAGACGTTGCACATGTGGGGGGCTACATCTAGTCCGGGGGGAGGAGGAGGGGAGCGGCGGCAGCGTCTTTAAGGCGCTGGTGCTTGTCTGCCTAGTTATGCAGTCGGGTTAACACGAAAGAATAGACACCTTCTTCCGTGGTGCTCCTCCAAGTGTTACGATGTGGAGTAATCGTCTCCCAGGTGAGGGGGTCGATTTGGCACTTTTTCAGGATTGTCTTAAGACTATCCTTATACCTTTTCAGTTGCCCACAAGCGTTACGTTTACTATTTATTAGGTGACTGTAAAGTAGCTGCTTTGGCAGTCTACTGTCGTCCATGCGGTAACATGGCCAGTCCAGCGTAGTTGTTCGTGGATAAAGGTAGCCTCGATGTTTCTACACTTGATGTCAGCAAGAATACTGGCATTTGTTCTCTGGTTTTCCCAGCGAACTCGAAGGATGGAACGTAGACTACGTTGGTGAAAGTTTTCAATTGCCTTGATGTGCCTTCTGTATGTGACCCATGTCTCGCTGCCATATAGCAGGGTGGGAAGGACCACTGCTCGATATACAGTTCAAGACGCGGTTTCGGAATCTGCCAAAGGCTTGAGATGCACATCTGATCCAATGCTGAATCTCTTCATCGATGTCCGCGGTGGTGGACAGGTGGGAGGCGTGATACCGGAAGTGGGTAACATTAGAGAGGGTAGTACCGTTAAGCTGGATGGATGGCGGAGGTGTGGCTGAACCAGGGGCAGGATGAAAGAGTATCTGAGTCGTACGTACATTCACCTCAAGACCGTGCATACACATCTGCGTAGGTGTTCAGGATCTCCTGTAGTCTCGCGTTCAGTGTGAGCGACAGGGGTGAGGTCGTCTGCATACTGGAGCTCAGTAATGGAAGCTGCCGACACCTTTGTTCCTGCATGGAGTCGTCTTATTTTGAAAAGATCCTTCGGGGGAGCTGGTGGTAGAGCGGTACCGTTCTTGCCTCGCAAGCAAGATGTCACGGGTTCTATTCCCGGGCCGGCGGAAGTTGTTTGGACACTCTTCCTAGTCCCCTTGGTCCCTGTTCACCAAGCATCAAAGTAGGTACCTGCTGTAAATCGGAAGTTGCAAATTCGTATTCAGGGACAAGTTGTTGAAGCTTCCAATAACTTGCTTAGACATAAACCATTGACTCTTCAAGCTTCTACGCCCTCGACTCTTCAGGCTTCTACGCCCTTAACTCATGAGACATAAGGCGAGCATGAACTTAGCATGCTTCCCTGTTGGGCGCTATAAACGCCTCTGCGCTTCACCTTACACAAGGATGTGGGGGGTGCCCAATAAATGGAAAAAAAAAAAAAGGATCCTTCATCCAGTACTCGCTGTCCACCCTACCGGCTAGATTGACGCTGGCAAAAGTAAGGAAGGCAGCCAAGAAAATGGAAAAGAGAGTTGGTACCGGCACACCCCCTTGTTTAACCCCCGTTTGGATGGGGAAGAACTCAGACTGGGTGCCATTGGCAAGACACTGCCATTCATGCCATCGTGGAGTTGCCTCACAATGGCGATGAATTTTGGTGGGCAGCCAAACCGGCTGAGGGTCCACCAGAGGGCTTCCCTGTTGACCCAGTCGAAGGGCTTGGTTAGGTCGATGAAAGCCATTACAGGTCACGACGCTGTTCTCTGCACTTTTCCTGTATCTGGCGGGCAGCAAAGATCATGTCAGTGGTGCCACGTGATGGTCTAAAGCCACATTGAGTTTCTGGGAGGAAGTTTTCCACCTCAGGAAGCTGTCTGTTCAGGAGGACTCGGGTGATAATCTTGCCAGCTACAGACAGCAGCGAGATCCCGCGGTAGTTGTCAGAGTCTGACCGGTCTCCCTTGTTCTTATACATATTGACGATGGAGGCGTCTTTAAGAGCTTGGGGATTTCCTCCTTTTCCCATATATTCTCCAGGAGAGAGCGGAGACGGCTGGTAAACAGAGGTCCTCCTGCTTTATACACCTCGGCTGCGATTCCATCAGGCCCTGAGGCTTTGTTATTTTTCATCTATTTAATTGCAGTAGTTACCTCATCCAGGGATGGAGGATAGCTGAGGTGGGTCAGCTCTGGATGCTGAGGAACCTGCTGGGTAGTCAGGACATAAATATCGCTGTTTCGGTTGAGCAGAGAATGGTAGTGCTCTTTCCATCGCTGAAGGAGGCCTTCATCCTCTTTAATTATGGAGTTACCGTCGTTTGAGCAGAGGGGAACTGCGCCATGAGTGACTGGCCCATAAAATGTTTTAGTGGAATTGAAAAATTCGCGCATCTTGTGCTGATCTGTAAATTATTGTGCTTCACATGGTTCATTTTTAAACCAGTCATTCTTTAGATTGCGAAGTTCCCGCTGGGCCGCCGTTTTCTTCTTGCGGAAGGTATCGGCTTTGGTCCGAGACTGAGGGTTGTTCTGCCAGTCAGTTAAAGCAGCACATTTATTGTCGACGAGTACATTGATTGCCGGGTCATTTTCCTCAAACCAGTCCTGGTGTATTCTTTCCATCTGGCTGATGGTCTCTCCGCAGGTTTTTGGCCTGACAGTGTTAACAATATCCCATTCGGCACTGGGATTTGCATTGTTTATCAGCCCTTGTTTGAGCTGCTCTCTGATAGCATGTGCTACCGCTGGATCCTCCAGATGCTTAGTGTTAAAACCTTTTCTGGTTGCTTGCTGCCTTCGCCGTTTTGGAGCGACGTGAAGTGAGAGCTTGGCTCTGACGAGTCGATGATCAGTGTCACAGTGATCTGAGCCACGCCTGGCATGGGTGATGAGGACATCTCGGCGATCTCTTTCTCTGACAATGATGTAGTCAATGAGATGCCAGTGTTTGGTTCATGGGTATTGCCACGAACCCTTGAACTTTTCGGCTTCCCAAAACAACACACACACACACACACACACACACACACACACACACACACACACACACACACACACACACACACATTCCTTCTACTCACTGATATTCACAAAAATCTCATAAGTTGGGACCATCGGGAACTCGGAGAGAGCTTTTCCCCAATGTTGACAGACTGAATAGGAGCTATTGAACCGTACCTGTCCGTGCATGTACTGGTTGGCTCCCTCATGGAAGGTACGGAGAGGTATTTCTGGTGGTGAGGAGAGGACCAGGAAATCGAACCTGGATTTTAGAGGTGTTGAGAGAGAGAGAGAGAGAGAGAGAGAGAGAGAGAGAGAGAGAGGTTACAATTCAGTAAGATTAATTGGTTCCCTCGTGAAAGGTACACAGTGAGATATTTCTGGCTATGAGACGAGACTCTGGGATGGAACCGAGGTCTTGGAGGTGCTGAGAGAGAGAGAGAGAGAGAGAGAGAGAGAGAGAGGTGGATGAGATTAAGAGAGAAAATAACAGAGACAAAGATAGAGAAAATTGCGGAAAAAAGAGAGTGATATGACGGAAAAGAGAGTGGGAGAGAAAAGAAAGAATGGTAGGAAGGAAAAGAATGGTACGATACGGTAACAAAAGAAATGATATAGGTATAGAAACTGAGTCCTGGAGGTCCTGTGAACACGTCTGAGGTCGAGAGGGCTGTGAGAGGGAGAGAGGGACGGGGAGGTTAAATAAAGAAGTGTTGAGGGAGAGAGAGAGAGAGAGAGTATGCTGGTATGTCTTGTTTCATTGGTGTGTGTGTGTGTGTGTGTGTGTGTGTGTGTGTGTGAGCATTCGTCTACTCTAAAGAATATAAGTAACTCTTTGTGGCCTAACTTCCGTACATCAGTGATAAATGTTCTGAACCAAGAGAGAACCAGGTCTTGTCATACACATTGACCACAGCGGGTGTCGAACTGGTGTACCTAAGATGTGGTTAATATTTTCTTGTCGCCCTGAGGGAATATCTAAATGATAAAATGGTTAATGTTCTGTAAAAAATATATATATGTATTAAGTTAATTTGTTAAGGTTTGTGTGTGCTGAGAGCGATAAACTATATGTCTTCCAGTGTATAAACAATGATAGTCCCCCTCAATTTTCAACTGCCCCACCTCCTCCATCTCTTCCTCTCTATGTACACACAGATGAAATAACTGTACGTAGAGGTGTACATACTAGCAGTCATCCTTTATGTACACACAGATGAAACGACTGTACGTAGAGGTGTACATACTAGCAGTCATCCTTTATGTACACACAGATGAAACGACTGTACGTAGAGGTGTACATACTAACAGTCATCCTTTATGTACACACAGATGAAACGACTGTACGTAGAGGTGTACTGTACATACTCACAGTCATCCTCCATGTACACACAGATGAAACGACTGTACGTAGAGGTGTACATACTAACAGTCATCCTTTATGTACACACAGATGAAACGACTGTACGTAGAGGTGTACATACTAACAGTCATCCTTTATGTACACACAGATGAAACGACTGTACGTAGAGGTGTACATACTAACAGTCATCCTTCATGTACACACAGATGAAACGACTGTACGTAGAGGTGTACATACTAACAGTCATCCTTCATGTACACACAGATGAAACGACTGTACGTAGAGGTGTACATACTAACAGTCATCCTTCATGTACATACAGATGAAACGACTGTACGTAGAGGTGTACATACTAACAGTCATCCTTCATGTACATACAGATGAAACGACTGTACGTAGAGGTGTACATACTAACAGTCATCCTTCATGTACACACAGATTAAACGACTATACGTAGAGGTGTACATACTAACAGTCATCCTTTATGTACACTTACATGAATAGACTGTTCGTGAAGGTGTTCACATTAACCACCTCCTTTCCATGTACACACAGATGTAGACACTAACCACCTTCCTCTCCATGTACACACAGATGTAGACACTTACCACCTTCCTCTTCATGTACACACAGATGGAGGGGCTGTACGTGGAGGTGCTGTACACGGTGTTCCACAAGGTAGGCGCTCAGCACCACTCGGATAAGCGGGACATAACGGAGGACCTGCCCAGGTATGCTCAGGCGGCCTTCCACATAGACCCCCAGGACCACGTCAGGCTACAGGCCGTCGCCCAGGAGGAGAAGGTTAGTACATGCTATTACAGGTCTCTAATAGGAAGGAGGAAGGGCAGTACAGGTTATCACAGGCCATCATTAGGGAGAGAAAGGTCAATACAGGCTATGACAGGTCAATGTTTTGGAGTGAGAATGCTAGTACAGTCTTTTACAGGAAGGAAGGTCAGTGTACGCTGTTACAAGTCATTATTTGAAAGGAGGAAGATCTTTACAGGCTGTTACAGGCTAGGAAAGAAACTCGTAAACAAAGGGAGGGGGTCAGCCTAGCCTGTACCATGTCGTAGGAGGAAGACATACAAAGAGAGAGAGAGAGAGAGAGAGAGAGAGAGAGAGAGAGAGAGAGAGGATAACAAAGGCAGATAGATAGGGTCAGATGAAGAGAAGAAAGAAGAGAGGAGAAAAATAAGGAGAGATAGAGAGATATTGAGGGGGAATGCTAAAGTCAGAGGGAGGGAAGATTGACAAATTAATAAAGGGGTTATAGACATCAAAGTCAGTCTCTCTCTCTCTCTCTCTCTCTCTCTCTCTCTCTCTCTCTCTCTCTCTCTCTCTCTCTCTCTCTCTCTCTCGTATTTTTAGCTATCGTTATTCTTCTTTCATTCTTCTATTGTGCCCTACATCTATATATATAAAACAAAGAAGTCTGTTTGTGTGTCTGCACGAGAATATCGGAAACTACTTTACCGATCTGTAGTGATGATGGGTGGTGTTACATGTAGTGATGATGGATGGTGTTATATGTAGTGATGATGGATGGTGTTATATGTAGTGATGATGGATGGTGTTATATGTAGTGATGATGGGTGGTGTTATATGTAGTGATGATGGATGGTGTTATATTTTAGTGATGATGGGTGGTGTTATATGTAGTGATGATGGATGATGTTATATGTAGTGATCTCAAAAAAACTCCAACCAACCCGTTCCGACACACCCAACCCGACCCGACCCAACACACCTGAGAGAAAGAGAGAGAAACTAACAAGGTATGCCAAACGTACGATATTTCACACCTTGGCCTAGGGCGGCGTTTCTGCTAGTTCACTATACCGAAGCAAACAACAAAAACACAACACAAACAACAAGAACAACAACGAAATAACGACACAGGCCATCACAAAAGTTCCTACCATCATCTTAGCTAGTCCTATTGACCATTCCTCGGAGTCCTACAGCCACTCAAAGGACATCAATCCCCTTACCATGGACAAAACTAGACGTCCTAAAGCTGATTCCTTTCCCAGATCACAGTTGGAACGGCGTCTTTCCCGTCACGGTATCAATAAAGTGGAGGTGAAATGTGGCTTTATGCTCTCAGGAGGGAAAACCGACTCGCAGCGTCCACAAGAATACTCGAAAGTCAGATTTGAAGGTTCGAGTCCAATTTAACCTCTGAATCGTAGTTGTGGTCGGCAGTAGCGTGAGATAAATTGCCTCGATGGGGGAACGTAAGCAAGAATAATGCTGGTTGTGTCGTTAACGTGAAGAGGTAGTGTAGTGGGCCATCAAGGGTCGTGTTCAAAAGAGGGACTGTCAACTCAGATATCGAGTTCAGAATCTAATTTAAACACTTGAATCGACATCACAAAGGAAGCAATCAGTAATACACTCAATATTCATGTGATTTGATGGGTTTTATAACAACCATATATGTAGTTGAGGAGGGTAGTTTAGTGTCTAATAATGACCAGGGCATCACGGACGTACTGTGTGATGAATGACTGGGTGAAATACTGTTATTTACATCACTGAGGGTGTGACTGATGTTGTCCATATATCACCTTGTTGTCCGTAGGGTCAGCTGGTGTGTGTGTGTGTGTGTGTGTAACAGTATATACACACACACATTAATACATAAAGATTCACACACACACACACACACACACACACAACCATACTTCAGTCAAACAAGAACTTCCACCCATTATACCACAAATCGTTAAACTAAAAACAAAAAGTGAAAGGAGAAATTTACCTCACAAAAGAAAGCACCACTAGAGTTACCTGTCTATGCCTCAGACATTCACCAGGTATTGTAGAGGAGGAGAGAGAGGAAGTTTTGTAGAGATTACTTGTCAGGTAAGAAGGAGCAAGGGAGGAAGTAGGAAAAGGGGGGTAGTGGGAAAGGGAGAGAAGGGGGAAACGATTGAAGGGTGAAAGGGGGAAGGGAGGAGAAAATTTGGGACGTCTCAGGTGAAAGTTCAAGGAAGAGTTTGTGTTCATGAGTTAAATGATCTCTCTCTCTCTCTCTCTCTCTCTCTCTCTCTCTCTCTCTCTCTCTCTCTCTCAATCTCTCTCTCTCTCTCTCTCTCTCTCTCTCTCATACACACACCCAAGAATACTTTGTTACCGGACACGTAAACACCTTCCCTCCCTATCTCTCTCTAACTCAATAAATGTAATGCAGAGAGAGAGAGAGAGAGAGAGAGAGAGAGAGAATTCAACCAATACAAATACGTGCATGACGTCACCAACAAATCACCAACAAGGTCCAGTTCCCCCCCTTCTCAATGCACCGCCCTCTGGTAAACGCCTGTCGAAGGTGTTGAAGAAGGAAACATCGCCTCGCCTTCCCCAAGCACCAGGAACACTGTGTTTCACTTGATTGGAACTGTGGAATGCGGTCGTGGGAATTGACAGAGAGTTATTTCCGTTTTTGTGTGTATGTGTAACAGCTTCAGTTATTCGACTTCCCGCTAGAGTGAGGTAGAGAATAACTGACATTTAATTTGCAAGTTTCCTCCTCCCATCTTCCCTCTCCGTGAAGACATTATTAATTGTTCTTTGTTAGGGGCAATGTATAAATGGTGTGTGTGTGTGTGTGTGTGTGTGTGTGTGTGTGTGTGTGTGTCCTTACAGTCATTCATGCCAACACAAACATGATAGGATGGGGAGGCATGACACCACCCCAACACACCTGAGATATTTGTAGGAGATAAATTAAAAAGGTCCAAGGTTGACATGTTCACACACACACACACACACACACGAGTATCATACCTACTGTGAACACCTGATATAATGAACGCTAACATAGGTGTGAAATTCTCTAAACCGGACAGATTGTTCAGAGACGATAAACTGTACATTACAAATAGACTCTCTGACTGTTTACTCACATAATTTCCGTCTTTACCGACATGACTGATGGATGAGTTTTTCCTAGTGTTACCTTCTAATGTCTAGTGTGTTGGTAATTGCTTATCTATGAAAATGTCACCAAGACTCATCGAGAGAATTCAAGTTGTTAGAACAAATAAGAACTGAAGAAATTATGGAAGTAATTACCGAAAACTGCGAGTTGATGATTGATGGTCCCTTCTGTGGGTGACAGTTGTTGATTAATTGTGCGTCTGGCAGCACCACACAGCTGATGGGAGGGGGGGGGGGGGGAGCGTCCGGGAGCCTGGAGCAGAAACATTCAATCAGCGGTTCAGTCATTTATTAAAAGTCTTTCTTTGAGATGATCAATTAATAATATGCTGA
Source organism: Homarus gammarus (assembly GCA_958450375.1). Taxonomy (NCBI): domain Eukaryota; kingdom Metazoa; phylum Arthropoda; class Malacostraca; order Decapoda; family Nephropidae; genus Homarus; species Homarus gammarus. Next base: position 773,973 of record CAUDMG010002478.1, on the reverse strand, counting down.
AGGAAGCACTATTTTCCCTTACGTTTTAGCAGATAATCAGTGACTCACATCACCAGGTGTGTTGGCAGGTAAAACACGGCCTCCACCACACCTCGCCCTGCCTCCTGATCAATGATGTAAGTCATATTAAAAAATAAAGGCACATTCTTATGATGGAGAATCTGAGAATATTTTTACCTCGTGAGTAATTACAGGAAGGCGAGAGCTCAAGAGCCAGGTAGCGTCGCTAAGGTAAAAAGTAACTTAATTAATCAACATCTCCCTGAGAGTGGAGGGGCTACAGGCCTCCCGTAAAGAGGTTACAAGGTTTCTTTTTACGAGCTAAATGAGGACAGTGGTTTTTGTAATGGCGTCTATGGCGTGTTAACTCCCTCCAGCCCCTGAGACACAAATTTTTGGCTTTGTTTACAAAGTGGCCTCAGCGTCTGCCTCTCCTGACCTAACTGATGTCGGTTGTTCTCGCGTTAACCACAGTGTATTACTGCACTTATACAACTATGGTCATTAAGCGTGTATACCAGGTTAACAAAAACACTTGTCATCAGCAAATAGGAAACAAGGAAGAGTTTGTTTGTTTTTATCACTTGCGATTTAATATAAACATTGAATACTTCTTAGTAACCATTTTGTTTGTGTCTACTATATAGTATGTTGCTTGTCCTGCATACACACACAGTCACACGTACGTACATAACCATTTACATGTATATACAGAACACATGCAGTATATACTTACATACACAAGTGTTTAATATCTCTCTCTCTCTCTCTCTCTCTCTCTCTCTCTCTCTCTCTCTCTCTCTCTCTCTCTCTCTCTCTCTCTCTCTCTCTCTCTCTCTATATATATATATATATATATATATATATATATAAATATATATATATATATATATATATATATATATAATATATATATATATATATATATATATATATATATATATATATATATATATATATATATATGTGTGTGTGCAAGTAAATCACTGTAGGTGCACAGCTAAAAACCTGGAACGTCAATGTGGCATTTAAAAACTCATGCACTGTTAAACAAATGTTAATCAAGAACTCCCCCAACAACACAGTTGGTTGCATTTATAAAGTTCCTTGCAAGGAATGTAATATGTTTTACTTAGGCCAGACAGGTAAAGATCTTGCAACTAGAATTAAACAACACAAATACAGTGTTAGGACAGGCCAGGAATCCAGTGCTCTGTTTGTTCATTTGAGGGATAACAAGCATTGCATTGACTGGGATAATGCCTCCCCAATATTACCATGTAATTCAATTGATAGTAGGAACATCATAGAATCTAGCCTTATTAAACATACCGAAGCATTCAACATGAATTTGAGTAACGGCATGTACAAGCTGGACAATTTTGTAATTAAGAAGATTTGTGATCAGGTGAGAAGGCCGGGTCACTTGACCATCTGACCTGACCACCGACCGTTGTGTGCTATTTAAAGATTAGTAGGGTCATTACCTAATACCTGACCATTGTGGACCTGGTCTCACCCTCCTCTGTATATATACCCCTTGATTTGTATTACTCTCTCTAGTCTGTACTCACCCCTGAAGATGTGAATTACACGAAAGCGCTTGGGAACTTCGTGTTTTCTTCTTTCCTTGTGGTTATCAGCATATATACATATATATATATATATATATACATATATATATATATATATATATATATATATATATATATATATATATATATATTTATATATATCAGCATCTCATCATCTCGTCTCTCGTCTCTCCCCCACAGCCTCCCATCCTCGTTCTCAACCTGGTGGTGGAGGAGGCAGAAAACTTGGAGGCTAAGGACCCAAATGGTAAGTGTTTGATTTCTAGTTTTCTAATATTCTTCCCCAGTGGTTACTAGCTGGCTTCCCTAGAAACCTTTATATTTGTCTACTACTCCTCCTCCTGTATCAAAGGTGAGTGCCCGGTCTCTAGTATTCTAGTTCTTTCCTAGGATGATTGTGCTACGTGGTTTAAGTGATTTATTTTCAGATCGAGTATCAATGTTTTGGTTTTAATATTCTACGACAGGTGAGTGTCCGGTTTCTAGTTCCATGGGGTTCCTATTTCTATTTCTCTTGGAGTTCGTATGTGTCGTTTCTAGTTTTCTACCAAAGATGAGTTTTTGGTTTTATAGTTTTCCAGATGTCTTGTTCTCTATTAAACCTGAGTGCCTGGCTTTTAATTTACAACATTAGGATTTTGGGGTTTGTTGTTCTCTTATAATGATGAATTTGGTCTGCGGTTTCTATTTTTTAAGAATAAATCATTTCATACAGTTTCTAATTTTCTTCCACTGAGTTCTTTGTTTTCCAATTTTCAATCAGGTTAGAAACCATCATATGTGGTTTCTAACTTTCTAAAATTATCAAGTAAATTATATGATGTATAGGTTTCTAAGATTTAGCCCAATAGTTATGTGGTTTCTGGGTTTCACTCCCGAGAGAACCTTCGTAATCAAATGGTTTCTATCTTCAATTGTCGAGGGAATGATGTGACATATAAGGTTTTTAAGAACTATCCCAACTATATTCTGGTTTCTAATATTCACCCCTTGAGAGATATAATCCAATGCGTTCTCTAAATCTCTACAGCTGGTCTCTATCAATTCACTTAGATTTTCAAACAACATATAAGTGTAAAGTAAACTTATCTTCCTATACTAATCTTAGGATCTACTTATAAAACCAATCTCTTTTTTTTTTGGGGGGGGGGGGCGTAGTAATTATCTTATTGTTGTTGCTTGGTAGGATTTGTCTTAAGGTATCTACCAGAGTTGGTGTCACAGGGATCCGTCTACCTAAGGAAGGACTTGTGGTCGAAATGTTGTTTTTTTATTAATTTATTTTTATGTTTTTATTTTATTTTTTTTTTGTGGCCGTGCTATTTTGACCTGGATGTTAGGGTTAATAATAATAATAATAATAATAATAAAACAAAGACGATAAACAGAATGACAGATAGAGAGGGAAAGAAAGATTAATATGAAATGAGAAAGAGAATAACACAGCATGACCAACAGAGAAAGAAAAAGAAAATGACGAAATAATAATGAAAAAGAAAAACGACAGAGCAGGACAGATCAATAAAGATATAAAAAGACTCTCCTTTCCCTTAGCGAAAATGCGGTGAGCCTGGCGACTAGTCTTGTACACAGAGAGGCAGGTGGGTTGTGAGGCGTCAGCTGAGACTTACTGCTCGCGGCTGGTGGTAATGCTGTAATCCAACCTATGCTGGCAATTTCGTCTGTCATTTTTGCCTGAGGATGTCCCCCGTCAGCTGGGAAGAGAAAAAGAAGAGTGAACGGATGGAAGTTACATGAGGTACCAGAGTACTGTATATACTACAGTGACCTTACCTTATACAGAATGAAAACTACAGTCCTTCTTCATTCCTCTACAAAGAAACGTAAATTTCTTTTGGTGTTCTGTTAGAATATTTCCCCCATCAAGTGGAGGAAAAGAGAGAGAGAGAGGGGGGGGGGGAAAGGGATGAAGAGGGACTACACAAGGTACAAGAGTAATATTACACTCCTTTGTATATACTGTACAAAGTCAAAGGCCAGCTCCTCTCTCTCTCTCTCGCGCTATCTCTCTCTCTTTCTGAAACAGTATCAACAAGAACTGAATTTCGGTGTTGTTCGTATGAAAAATCTGAAACTTCATGTCATTTCAGTGGAGGATTTCTCTCATAAACTGGAAAGGGGACAGAGAAGAAGAAGGAACAAGAACTACACCAGATACAAGAGTAATATTACACCGCTCTATATGTTAGTCAAAGACCTCCTTATCTTTCTCTGGAAGGGAATCAAAACGACCTAGTTTTTCAGTCCTTGAAAGAGGGAGAGGAAGGGAAATAGACAGTAACAGCACCAGATTCAAGGATAACACTATACTGCCCCGTGTACCAACTCAGACGCTTATCTCTTTCAGAAATGAAAAGCAGAGCGACTTGGTTCCTGATTCATTTGCCTGAGAGTTTTTCTTTTATTTTTAGAAGACTTTCCCCACTTATACCGTACGGTGGCAGAGTAGTTATCGTTCTGGGCTGCAATTCCATTGATCCCTGGTTGTGAGTCAGTGCCAATAATTAACCAATCTCCACCAACTTGTTGTAATAGCCAAACTAGCTTACAACTATCCGGAGCACGGGAGGAGATACACCCCTGCCTTATATCAACCTAAGTGTGATGTGTGAGGCCAGGCCCGCGTGGCTGACACCCTGGACTGTAGCTATCTCATCCTGTGTGTGATATAAGAGAGGCAGCTGACGTCCTCATGGGTTGACTCAGAACTACCACAGTGTACACAGAAAGTTTTACACACGTATAGGTCTCAGTGTCAATGAACTCCCTCATCTTTATCTCCTCTGGACCGTAACAGAAGTGAAAAAAAAACAGAAACGGTACAGTTGGCAAGAACACAACACTGTCATTCATTCTCTTGGAAATGTAAAACTTATTTAAATCACCAGAAGAATATAAACCCTATATTATTTTACTGAACATTAACCACTATAATGCTAACCTAACCTAACCCCCACCCAGATAATCTTCACGTTGAATAAACTGAGGTATGTAAATCTTGAAGTAATACCTTTGTTTATAGGGAAACGCAATCCTGTCTCGTCCCCGTCGCATATTTGGACAGAGAGAGAGAGAGAGAGAGAGAGAGAGAGAGAGAGAGAGAGAGAGAGAGAGAATTACATAACCGACTCTTACTTAATCGAATCCTTTAGAGAAATTCATCATTGTTCACGAACCTATTCAAGTAACGCTCACCTGCCCCCGAGGTGTCATTCTATTTAGGGCTGTCGGGTAACTCGTGGCTTCGAAATCTAAATCCCCGCCGCCATAGAAAGTGACGAAATAGGTAAATAGGCGATATTCATTGGGTTCATAGTGGTTGTAACAGTAATAGGGAGGAGATAGGGAAAAATAAGGGGATCGTAGTAGTAATAGGACAAGGCGAACAGCGTTAATAGTCGTTACTAAAATAAATAGGAATGAGAGTTTCGGTTGTTGATGTCACATTACGTATTAGAAAATAGTGACTACTATTTGATGGTATTACATTAGAAAATAAGCAAGCATTAACCCCTAGAGTACGATGGTTTGACCTCTGAGTGCAATGACCTTGTACTCAAAGTGTTAAGTCATTGTACTTCCTTTGAGATTTCCTGGACCAAGTAATGTGTGTGTGTGTGTGTGTGTGTATTGACCGCATGTATGTGTATCGCCTGAGGCAGTCAAGTGAGCTGTGTGAGAATGTCATTACACTGATGAAACCTGGCACCCTGGGGGCACAGTGCCACAGTACATGCTTTAGGTAGTAGTCTCTCTCTCTCTCTCTCTCTCTCTCTCTCTCTCTCTCTCTCTCTCTCTCTCTCTCTCTACAATCTACGATGGTCTCACAAGGTTGACAGTGCCACCAATACGGCTTCAGGCACCAGGAGGGGAGTGTTGTAGTGTGCCACCAACATAGCTTGGTCTATAATGCCACCAACATGTATTGAGGCAACAGGGGGAGAGAGTAAGAGTGCAGGGGTCGCGCCACATGGAAGTCAGGGCCAAAATATACTGTATATAACTGTATATTCTCGGGAATTTTAGATTTGAATTTCGTTGACCTGTGGCTGAAGGCTTCGACGTGCTGAGGTATTCCTGGCCTGACATTTTCGTGGTTTATCTCTCTCTCTCTCTCTCTCTCTCTCTCTCTCTCTCTCTCTCTCTCTCTCTCTCTCTCTCTCTCTCTCTCTCTCTCTCTCTGCATTACCACATCTTCTGCTTCACCCTCTCGTCATTCTGGTCCTTTCCATCGTAATTATATTTGCATCCTTTATCAGGTATTAAGTCTTGTGCATCTTATTAGTGTGTAATTTTTTTTTTGTCACCTTTACTGAGTAACTTCGTAATTTCAGCTCTCAATATTCTCACTCCTGTTTTAGTGTGTGTGTGTGTGTGTGTGTGTGTGTTAGCTCCATTAACTCCATTACCACCTATTGCCCCAAATTACACCATTATCGCTATTATTACCATTATCATTATTATCATCATTTTACTATGATTATTACCATTATTATCATTAGTTATCGCTTGACTCTTGCACCCTCTTGCACCATTAACACCATTTGGTACCATCTCACTCTTGCACCATTAACAACCATTAGGTACCGTCTAGCCATCTTGCACCATTAATACCATTTGGTGCCATCTCACTCTTGCACCATTAACAACCATTAGGTACCGTCTAACCATCTTGCACCATTAACAACCATTAGGTACCATCACACCCTCTTGCACCATTAATACCATTTGGTACCATCTCACTCTTGCACCATTAACAACCATTAGGTACCGTCTAACCATCTTGCACCATTAACAACCATTAGGTACCATCACACCCTCTTGCACCATCAACACCATTAGGTACCGTCTCACCCTTTTGCACCAACACCATTAGGTACCGTCTTACCCTCCTACACCATTAGCTACCGTTTCACCATCTTGCACCATTAACAACCATTAGGTGCCGCCACACCCTTTTGCACCAACACCATTAGATACCGTCTCACCTTCTTGCACCATTACTGCTTCACCCTCTTGCATCATTAACACCATTAGCTTCCGCTTCACCCTCTTGCACCATTAACAACCATTAGGTACCATCACACCCTCTTGCACCATTAACACCATTAGGTACCATCACACCCTCTTGCACCATTAACACCATTAGGTACCATCACACCCTCTTGCACCATTAACACCATTAGGTACCATCACACCCTCTTGCACCATTAACAACCATTAGGTACCATCACACCCTCTTGCACCATTAACACCATTAGGTACCATCACACCCTCTTGCACCATTAACACCATTAGGTACCTTTTCACCCTCTTGCACCATTAACACCATTAGGTACCTTTTCACCCTCTTGCACCATTAACACTATTATGTACTGTCTCACCCTCTTGCACCATTAACACTATTAGACACCACCCTACCGTCTTGCACCAATAACACCATTTAGTATGGCCACACTGTATCCCCACGAACAGCATTAGCTTCTTTAATGGGGGATAATTAATGGGAGTAATTAAGTTCCAGTAATGATCAACGTGACCGCTAGGTGTTGTTCATGACAGACTGACAGACAGACTGTAAACAGATAAACAGACAGACAGATATAAAGAGAGACTGATAGACAGACAGACAACTGGACCGACAAAGACATAAATACATAGACAGGCATCATGACAGAATGACAAATAGATAGACAGGCATACAGACAGCCAGTAGGACTACTAAAAAAAATATGGCTATGTTTTATAATGTCTCTTAATTAATTGTCTGCCTGGATGTTATCTTTTAACAGCAAACTCGGTGTTGTGTTTAATCCAGTTTTACTATATAGTGGATCATGGCTCACTGTGTGTGTGTGTGTGTGTGTGTGTGTGTGTGTGTGTGTGTGTGTGTATGTGTGTGTGTGTGGGGGGGGGGGGGGAAAGGGTCATTACAACAAGAGGAAGAAACACGGGAAGAACAAACAAGTTACAGAAACTACATCACGGTGACTTGTGGCGAGGAAGGTGCAGAAGTTCTGCCCCCAGGGAGCTGAGAGGGCCAGTTTACTGAGGCCCTCTTGGTAGGTGGTTTATACAGGCACCATGTCACTGTTGTCCAAGGATCCATTGTATCGTTTGACAGTAGACACAGTGAGGGAGCTATTGTTGTGAGACCTTTTACACTAGCGGGGGTGAACGACCGCTGGCCACTGATCAGATGTGTTCTTCGTCCCTCACCTTTTGTCATTCCTTTTTTCGAATTGAGATTGTCACTTTCGTATCATTCGTGGATTGATAATTAATCCTTGCACTGGTTTCTTGGTGGAGGAGCAGGAATTGAGAGAGGAGGGTGGGAGGAGGTCAACGCACACACACTACCACAACTTTGCTGTCACTCGGAATTGAGTATGACGATCATCCAGCAGTGATACAATGACATGAGTTATGAGGGATGTCACCTTCGTTGGTGAGCTCTGAGGTGTCTAAAGAGGCCAATAACGGACCGGCAAGGTCGTTCACAGATGTTGCACATGTATGGGGCTACATCTAGTGCGGGAGGGGCGGCGGCAGCGTCTAGCCGACGCTGGCGCTTGTCTGCCTCGGTATACAGTCGGAGTAACTCGGAAGTAGTGACACCTTGTGTGGTGCTTCTCCAAGCGTTACAATATGGAGTAATCGTCTCCCAGGTGAAGGGGTCGATTTGGCACTTTTTCGGGTTTGTCTTAACATTGTCCTTATACCTTTTCAGCTTCCAGCCAGTGTTACGTTTACTATTCGTTACGTGACTGCAAAGTAGCTGTTTTGGCAGTCTATGCGGGTAACATAGCCAGTCCAACGTAGTTATTCATGGAAAATGGTAGCCTCGCTGCTCCTACAGTTGGTGTCAGCGAGAATACTGGCATTTGTTCTCTTCTCTTCCCAGTGAACTCAGAGTATGGAACGTAGACTACGTCGGTGAAAGTTTTCAAGTGACTTGAGATGCCTCCTGTATGTGACCCATGTCTCGCTGCGATATAGCAGGGTGGGGAGGAACACTCCTCAATAAACGTGCAATTTTGTAGATAATTTCAGCTCCCTACAGCTGAAGACACGAGTATGGAGTCTGCCAAAGGCTTGAGATGCATATCTAATCCGATGCTGAATCTCTTCATCGATGTTCGCGGTGGTGGACAGGTGGGAGTCGAGATACCGAAAGCTGGATGGATAGTGGAGGTGTGGCTGAACCAGGGTCAGGCTGAAAGAGAATCTGAGTCTTACGTACATTTACCTCAAGGCCAAATTATGCATACGCATCTGCATAAGAGTTCAGGATTCCCTGTAGGTCACACTCACACACACACACACACACACACATCCATTGCACACTCACAAGCTACTACTTTCCTGTCACTTGGAATCTAGTATGACTATCATCCAGCTATGATACAATGGTGTGAGTTATTAGGGATGTTACCTTCGTTGGTGAGCTATGATGTGACTAGAGAGGCCGATACGGACCACCAGTGTCGTTCACAAATGTTGCACATGTGGAGGGCTACATCTATTGCGGGAGGGGTGGCGGCAGCGTCTTTCCGCAGTTTTCGCTTGTCTGCCTCGGTATGCAGTCGGTTCTTACTTGAAAGTAATGACATCATCTTGTGTGGTGCTCCTCCAAGCGTTACGGTGCGGAATAATCATCTCCCAAGTGAAGGGTCGATTTGGCTCTTTTTCAGGTTTGTCTTAAGATTATCCTTATACCTTTGTAGTTGCCTGCCAACATTAATTTTACAATTCGTTAGGTCACTGTAAGGTAGGTGCTTTGGCAATCTTCTGTCGTCCATGAAGGTAACATGATCAGTCCAGTGAAGTTGTTCATGGATAATGGTAGCCTCACTGCTCCTACAGTTGGTGTCAGCGAGAATGCTGGCATTTGTTCTCTTGTCTTCCCAGCGAACTCGGAGGATGAAACACAGATTGCGTTGGTGATAGTTTTCAAGTGCCTTAAGGTGCTACCTATGTGTGACCCATGTGTCTCTGCCATGTAGCAGCGTGGGGAGGACCACTGCTCGATATACTTGCATCTTTGTAGATAATTTCAGCTGCCCACAGGTTAAGACACAGGTACGGAGTCTGCCAAAGGATCGAGATGCAACTCTGATCCGATGGTGGACATAGGACATAGGACGTTAGCCATGGCATGCCCAATAAAAAAACACATGATAAAGTACAAGGAACAAGAAACAAGGAAAAAGGAACAAGACAAGAAGGATACGACATATGTCGAAATAGCCAAGAGAGCGGTCCAAGAGGCTCACAGACCAGAATCCACCATATTAAACCTAAGTGAGCCAATACATGATAAGGTAATGATTAGTATGATCCATGCACATTTGCACAATATCATTGCACCCGGATCATACAATGAGGAATTAAGGAAAATGTTTAAATTGAATAACCTACCAGAGATGATATTTCCAGAGAATCCACAATCCGAAAAACTATTTCAGGCAACATACGCAAGCGAACTGAGCGAAAGACTACAGCTAGACAAACAAAGGTTTGAGCAAGGAGCAACAGCTGATACACAAGGAACACAAGCGACTGATAGAGATCCCAGACAAATGACTAGAAGTGACAAAGAGAAAATAGAAATAACAAAAGGACAGTCTACAAGACAAAGGAGTAGGAGGAGAGAAGATAAGATGGAAACTGAACACAATATACAACCTGAATCTGCTGAAGATATAGGATTAAAAGTTATCACTACAACAAAACATGGAATCCCAACATCGAGACCAACAGGAGGAACAATAGTAAAAAACTGTGAAGGAGGGATATACAAGTGGACATATCAAGAAAAATCCCTAAGTGAAGAATACGTCTGGTCACTAATTGCTACGGACAAACTAAAGATTACGACCAATGACTTTAAAATAGTAGACCCGTCAGAGTTTAGAAGAGTCAGAAGCGGGAAACAGGATGATAGGTCTCCACTTCAACAGTTACAATCCAAGTATAAGAAATAATGGACAATAGACAAACAGTAAGAACTTTAAGAATAATACAACACAACGTAAGAAACTGGAACACCGAGAGAATTAACCTAAGTAATATATATCAAGAAATTGACCCAGACATTATACTAATAAACAGTCACGGTGAGACAGAAAACAACAACATAAAACTCTTTAACTATTATGTAAACCAAAGAAACAAATCGGGCGAGAAAAATGACGGAGTAGCTATAGCGGTTAAAAGAAACTTAAAATTTAAACTAATTGATGACTTCCAGGAAGAATTTCTGGCAATAAAAATAAATACAACTCAAGGAGATGTAATAATTGCTACTACTTATCTGCCACCGAGACGACCCTACTTACCTATAGAAGACCTATTAAAATTGGCTAACAGTAGTCATCCGATGTACATCTTAGGAGACTTTAACGCCAGACATAGGATTTTTGACAATACAAATAATAACGTCGTGGGAAACGCCCTTAATCAATTAATAAATTTAGGGAAAATCAATCATCTGGGTCCTAACTTTCCAACCTGGAGAAATCACAATACACAATCGACACCAGACAAAATTTTTACCAACAACAAAGCCTTTTTCAATTACCATATAATACAGGGACCTCTTACAGGCAGTGACCATCTGCCAATTATACTAACACTGTCAACAAGCCCCATACAGATACCAATAAAAAAGAGGCTGAAAATGAGTAAAACAGACTGGGACAGCTTCAAAGACGACTTAAGTAGTCACCACTCGATTAACCTACAAGGGAAAACAACAGAAGATATAGACTCAGAAATGGACAGACTGCACTCAGCAATAAAAACATCTATAACCAAACACACTCCTACTTCACACTTTAGAACATTACCCAACAACAGACTACCAGAAGAAGTTAAATTAACCCAGACCTATTACAATGAAATAAACAGGTATATGGAAAGACATGGCAGTAACAGATGGCTATATACGACACAGATAGCACTACAGATAAAATTAAGAGACGCATGTAAGGAAGCAAACAATAAAAAATGGAATGATATTATAATGGCGGCTGACATGACTAAAGACACAAAAACATTTTGGACTTCCATAAACAAGATGATAGGGCACAACAAGCAAAAAACACCATACATTAAAGACCAAAACGGAATAAAATTGCACGAGGAAAATGAACAAGAGTCAGCATTCAAAAGGGAATGGGTAAAAATTTTTAAAATATCAGATGAGGAAAATGAAGATTTTGATAGTGAACACGAAGAAAGGATAGAAGAAGAGATGGGAAGACATATACATAGAATCACCACAAGGCAATATATAGACTATAACTTATTACCAAATAATCAAATAATAACAATGGGAGAAATGATGCACTGTCTGAGGAAGTTTAAGGAAAAAGCCCCTGGGCTCACAGGTATTACACGAAATATGATCATGAATCTACCTGAAAACATTTTAAATACACTATTAAACATTTATAACGCATGCTTAATAACTGGTTACTTTCCAGACAAACTAAAATATGCCAAAATGATATTTATTCCGAAGGAGGGTAAGGACAATAAGGAAATATTAAACTACAGGCCAATATCTTTATTAGAAATTACTGGGAAACTATTGGAAAAAATTTTAAATACAAGACTTATAGCCTTTTTAACACAACATGGGAAAACTAACAATAGACAACATGGATTTATGCCCAATAGAAATACCCTAACTGCAATAGCCATAATAACGGAAATAATTGCAATAGAAAAAAGCAAGGGTAACCAGATCAATATAATTTTAAGGGATGTTTCTAAGGCCTTTGATAAGGTTTGGCATTTAGGCTTAAAATATAAAATATTAAAACTGGGACTTAATGAATACTTGCTAAGAATATTGTGTAACTATTTAGATGGTAGGAGAGCACAAATTCAAATTGGAAACTTTTTGGGAACTATGTTTAATCTTGAGAGTGGAGTACCTCAAGGAGGATGCCTTTCTCCAACACTATATACAATTTATACTTCAGACACACCTCAACCTACCCCCTTTAGCGAATATGTAATGTTTGCTGATGATATTACTCAAATAGTATCATACCCAGGAAAATCAACTCAATTTATGGCACTCTACACGGTAAGAGCGATAAAAAACATAAATGATTTTGAGAAAAAATGGAAAATCAGGACAAATAAGAACAAATTCAAGATAATACCAATAGCCAAGATTAATACAAGTCCAGTAATAGTCGACCAGGAACTATACCCATACGACACTGAAGGCAGGATGCTTGGACTAAAACTAACAAAAAGAGGATATATAACATACTTAAAAGATAAAGAACGACAGGCAAGAATAAGATTATCAAAAATAAAACGCTTTAAGAACCTTAGCATTAATAACAAGAGAAAGATATATATTGCCCTTGTCAAATCAATTATGGACTACCCACCCATCCCATTGAACACCCTTAGTAAAACGAGCATTAAAAGATTACAAACAGTACAAAATATAGCCCTTAGATTTATATATAACATAAAATATACAGACCACATCAGTAATGAACAGCTACATAAGAGAGCAAATCTCTTAGCAATTAATGTAGATATACACAACAAAGCTGTAAATATTTGGAAAAAAGTGACTGAACTTAACACAGAAACATATCAAAACTGGATAAATAATATGGACAACGAAGAATTCCAAGAACACAGTTGGTTTAAATCAGCCAGGAAGAAAGTAATTGAACCATCTCCTGCCCCAATATACATATAAGACATTAATAGAGAGAATAAAAGATGAGAGTGACCTACCAGCTCCACAAGAACCTGGCAGGCCTCTCCATACAGTGTACCTTTAGACTAACATAACTAATATTTAAGATTTAACATTTAACATTGAACTAACATTTTAGCAAAAAAAAAAAAAAAAAAAAAAAAAAAAAATGTGACTACCCTCCCAGCTACACAAGGACCTGGGCGGGCTCACTAACTCAAAAAAAAAAAAAAAAAAAAAAAAAAAAAAAAAAATAATAATAATAATAATAATAATAATAATAATAATGTGATTACCCTCCAAGCTATATCAGCCAGGAAGAAGTAATTGAACCACCTCCTGCCTCAATATACACATTTATACATGAAACATTAGTAGAGGAATAAAGATGAGAGTGACCAACCAGCTCCACTAAGAACCTGGCAGGCCTCTCCATACAGTGTACCTTTAGACTAACACAACTAACACTTAACTAACACCTCAAAAAAAAAAAAAAAAAAAAAAAAAAAAAAATGTGACTACCCTCCCAGTTACACAAGGACCTGGGCGAGCTCACTAACTCCAACAATAATAAAAATAATAATAATAAGCAGCATTATGTAAATAAACCAATATTAATACAAAGGTCTGACGACCCAAGGGAGCAGAACAAAGACAAAATACCAATAAAAAGATGAAGCGATCTGGTTGAGCCCAGATTCTCTCTACTCCTACTGTATTTCAGTTTCACCACTTTTTCCTTCAACCCCTAATAATCTTCTTTCACCTCTTAACTAAAGACTTCGTATCGTATCGTACCGTTAAGCTGGATGGATGGTGAAGGTGTGGCTGAACCAGGCGCCGGCTGAAAAAAGAATCCGAGTCTTACGTACATTCACCTCAAGGCCGAAGTGTGCATAAGAATCTGTGTAGGTTTTTAGGATCTCCTGTAGGTTGCGTTCAGTGTGGGGGACAAGGGTGAGGTAGTCTGTATACTGAAGTTCAGTAATGGAAGCTGCAGACACCTTTGTTCCTGCCTGGAGTCGTCTTATGTTGAAAAGACCCTTCATCCGGTATTGGATGTCCACTCTGCTGGCTAAATTGGCACTGGCACGAGTAAGGAAGGTAGTCAAGAAAATGGAAAAGAGAGTTGGTGTCAATACACATCCTTGTTTTACCCCCATTTGGATGAGGAAGAACTCTGGCTGGGTGCCGTTGTGTAGGACATTGCCGTTCATGCCATCGTGGAATTGCCTCACAATGGCAATGAATTTTGGTGGTTTGCCAAAATGCCAGTGGGCTTCCCTGTTGACCGAGTCAATGGCTCTTGGTTAGGTTGATGAAGGACATGTACTGGTAACGATGCTGTCCTCTGCACTTTTTCTGTATCTGTCAGACAGCAAAGATCATGTCAGAGGGAGAACTGCAATGGACTGCCGGTAGCCCAGTTTGTTGGGTTGCGCCTTATAGTAGCCTATTCATCATGCACTGCCTTCGTCTGCCAGTGTAGTTGTTGGGTTCCTGTGTTGGTCTCCTCTTCCTCCTATACCGCCGTCGTGGTCTTACTGGAGCTCTGTAAGCATGTCTGCCTGATGCAAGGCACCACAGCAGATTTTTCGTTCGGAGTTTACTCCCGTAGCCTTATACCTACCAAGGTTAATCCGCAAGGCAGCGGGACAGTGGTTGGTAGGCGCCAGGACGTGTCCACATGCCAGTGGGCCTATGCGCCTTCCCTCTGGGGCCCTCTGCAGCTCCGAGATCCCCTGCTGGTCTATCCTGGGCCCACGAGGCACCCATTTACCGTGTGGTGCCACGAGGAGACACAGGAGGAGTTTTGATGGTGAAGAGGCTGGTAGGGGAAGACTTTTGTAAGTTGCTTCCCTGTTCGCCACAAGGGTTAGCCAGCGACGGTAGCTGGAAGCGAGAGGGAGCAAGTCGTTCTTGCACCTTAACACTAACATAATGCTGGCATACTACACACACACACACACACACACACACACACACACACACACACACACACACACACACACACACACACCAGCCCCATAATTCCAACAATATTTCGTTCAACAGTGCCACAACAAAGCCGATTATTACCAACCATTAACCTCATACTCACAACACCAGATGGGTGTTGTGAGCCTTGTAGTGGGCGTGGTAATGGGTGCTGTGGATGTAATAGGTGAGCATACGAGTGAGCGTGGTAATGGGTGTTGTGGATGAGCATGGGAGTGGGCGTGGTAATGGGCGTGGTGGATTAATTCTTGGCCGTTTCTTTTCTTTATTTGTTCTTTATAAAAAAAACAAGAGAACTGGAGACTGGAAAATCAGAGAGAGAGAGAGAGAGAGAGAGAGAGAGAGAGAGAGAGAGAGAGAGAGAGAGTTAAAAAAGAAAAAGAAAGAAAAACAGATTGAGAAAAAGAGAATCAGCAAGACAGGACGAGACAAACATAGGAAAAAACTCAGTAATGGGACCTATGAAATAAAAGTCTCTCTACAGAACAACAATAAAAGTCATATTTTTTTGTATTTTAAAAAAAATCAGAAAAAATACAAAGGAAATGGTTGTGAATTTTTAAATTGTTTTCCCCTAGTTTTAAATTTATAAACAAAGACGTTTTTTCTTTATTTACAGTTGGAATTAATGACATCAGAGTGAGGGAGAGAGAGAGAGAGAAGGGGCGGGAAGAGAGGGGGCGGGGGAATAAAAAATGAAAGGAGACGTTGAGGAGGAGGGGAAAAAGGAGAGAGAGAGAGAGATAAAAAAGGAGAAAGAGTTAGAGAATTTAAACAGGGAGTGAGAGAGAAAAGATTAAAAGAGAAACAGAAAAAGAGAAATTGAGAAACAGAATTAGATTAATTTCTTAGAAAGGCGAGAAATGGGGAGACAGTGAAGAGAGAGAGATGGACACAGACAATTAAATTAAAGAGAGAGAGATGAAAGAGAAATATATAGACCAATGAGAGAGAGAGAGAGAGAGAGAGAGAGAGAGAGAGAGAGAGAGAGAGAGATAAAACTAAAAAGACAAATATTCGAAAGAGAAGCGAAAGCGAAAGAAGAGATAAAGAAAGAGAAAAATATAGAAGAAGTGAGAATTATCTTTAATACCCAGAAGTTTGCTAAGACTAAAGGAGAAAGGAACTGTCAGTACAACTCATATACTTCATCTTACTGAATATCAGATGTGGAAAGACTGGTAGAGAGAGAGAGAGTCTTAGAGAGAGAGAGAGCGAGCGAGAGAGAGAGAGCAACACTCCCTATCTCTACCAGAACTTCTTAGATTCTCATGGGTCTTCCAACACTACATGAAAAGTAACTCAGAAGAGACAGCTGCTATGAGATGTCT
This sequence comes from Homarus gammarus, assembly GCA_958450375.1. Taxonomy (NCBI): domain Eukaryota; kingdom Metazoa; phylum Arthropoda; class Malacostraca; order Decapoda; family Nephropidae; genus Homarus; species Homarus gammarus. Next base: position 757,288 of record CAUDMG010002478.1, on the reverse strand, counting down.
CCCTTCTCATCACTTTCTCTCTCTCTCACTCTAAGGTAAGGTGACCTGACTGGACTCTTCCTTGTTGTATTATGTGATGTGTATAAATGTCGTTTGTTTTGTTATTGTTTGTTTTTGTTTGTCTTTTACGAGATATATTGTAGGTCTTTTTGTTTGTTTTTTAATTCTTTGTGTATGATGACTTAAGACCTTGAGTATGATGACTTAACCCCTTGAGTATGATGACTTATGTCCTATGACTTATTTCCTGGAATATGATGACTTAACCCCTTGAGTATGATGACATGTTCTTGAGTGTAATGACTTAAAGTTAAATATGATGACTTAATCCCTTCAATATGATGACTCAAGTTGTTAAATATGATGATTTAATCCCTTGAGTACGAGGAAATACTCTCCCGAGGACGATGATATTGTATTTAGTGACCGTACTCAAGAGGTTTGAATCGCCGTACTCAAGATGTTTAGTCACTTTACTCAATAGATTAAGTCACTGTACTCAAAGGGTTAATTCACTGTACTCAAGGTCTCGCTACCATACTCAAGAGGTTAAGCCACCGTACTCAAACGTAGTCAAGGAGGTTAAACCACTGTACTAAAGGGGTTAAATTCCCGTACTCAGCAGGTTAAGTTTCAACTCGAGCGAAGAGAAAACGGGATAGTCATTTTTTTTCCTCCGTCAAAACATTGCCACTCAACCTTCACCAATACAGTCGAAAATCAGACACGTTTACCATGCCATTTTGAACCCTAGTGACCCTTAAACGTTGTTTTGTTGTGTCCAGGTAGACGGAGAGTCGAAAGGATGTCTAAGAGTGATGGAGATGACAGTGGAAGGAAGGCAGGACCAAGGAAGGAAGGAAGTGAGACAGACAGACAGACATACGGGATAAGAGAGAAAGAGACGGACATAAAAGGAAAGAGAGAGAAGAAGATTTGCAAACAGAGAGAGAGAGAGAGAGAGAGAGAGAGAGAGGGAGAGGTAAAGTGCCCACTCGTCCTTTACAGCCATTCCAGAGGTCTTCTCAATACCCTCTCCAACTCCTCCCTTCCTCTCCCTCTCACCACCTCTCCTTCCCCAACTCCCCTCTCTCGCCACTTCTCACCGCCCCCTCCCACTTTTCCTTCTATTTCCCTCTTACCAGCTCTCTCCCACTCTTCCCTCTTCCACTCCTCCCGCTCCCAGTCCTCTCCCTCTCACCACCTCCCCATCACACTCCTCCCTATCCCTCTCATCACCTCCCTCTCCCACTTTTCTCTCTGTTTCCCTCTTACCACCCCTCTCTCACTCTTCCCTCTCACCCCCTCCTAGTCCTCTCTCCCTCTCCCCCTCATCACCTCCCCCTTTCACTCAGCCCCTTCTCGATCCTTTCTTCCACTCACCATCTCCCCTTCCCCTTACATTTTCCTCTTCATCCTCCCACTCATCGTCTCCTATATCCCCTCTCCCACTCACTACCTCTCACTCATTCCTGCCTTCTCTCCTTTTCCCTCCGTCTCTTCTTCGTTCACCACTTCCCCCTTGTCTCCTCTCCCTCTTCCCTCCCCCCTCCCCCTCCCCCTCCCCCACTCCTCCCTCCCTACTCCTCCCCCACTCCCCCCTCCCTACTCCTCCCCCTCCCCAGCTCCCCTCCTTCCTACTCCTCCCCTCCCCACTCCCCCCTCCCCACTCCCCTCTCCCCTCTCCCCACTCCCCCTTCCTCCCCACTCCCCCTTCCTCCCCACTCCCCCCTTCCTCGTTCACCACTCTCCCTTCTGCCTCGTCTCCCTCCTCCCTCCCTCCCTCCCTCCCTCTCACTTTACACCTCGTCTTTTTGAGAGAGAGAGAGAGAGTTTAGTTTTTAGTTTAACAAATTTATTGGCAAAGCTTGTAGTACAGTTTGCCTATTCTGAGTAATTCAGTCAGGTCTTGACACTGAGGGTGGTATTACTTCTCACTGCCACGCAGGACAGAGGTTCATACACAAAGAAATACATCATATTTATTAACAGCTATATATGTATAGAGGTCAGATTCATGTGGGTAATGTCACTCTTCACTGCCATGCAGGACAGAGGTTCGTACACAAAGAAGGAAATACATCATATTCATTAGCAGTATATATAGGTCAGTGGTTCACATACATTGGAGTCATATTCTAATTGAAGACTAATCAGTGTGGGCTAGCAAATTTGGGATAAACAGCAAGAATGTCCTCAAGCAGAGAGAGAGAGAGAGAGAGGGGGGGGGGGGGAATTAAAGGTGGGAGAAGGAAGTTATAGTCCGGAAATTGAAGAAATTTAGGAGGAGGTAGGAGAGGGCGGGCTGACCGCCTTGCTGTGGGTTAGCTAAGCTAATGGTGTGTTAGGGTTGTGTCATGGGTTTTTATTTTCTGTCGACACAGGCACTAGACAGCCTACCCTATCCCATATATGGGTGTTTTAAGGGCCTTATTTCATATTTCGCCGACCCTACTGACGGATGCTCGTCTTGGGAGGTTGTCTTTTGCCTGGCCTTATAGATCGTGGGTGGTAATGCATCCTTGCCTCCCTTCCCCCTTCACCCCTCCCCCGCCCTCCTTTCTCTCTCTCACTCACCCTTTCCCCTCCTCCACCCATTTCTCCCCCTCCTACACTAACCCCTCTCCCTCCCCACACACCTCTTTCCTTCCCCCAATCACCCTTGTCCCTCCCCCACTCACTCCTTTTCCTTCCTCCACTCACCCCTCTCCATCCCCACTCACTCCTCTCCATCCCCACCCACCTCTCTCCATCCCCACTCACCGCTCTCCATCCCCACTCACCCCTCTCCATCCCCACTCACCCCACTTTCCCCTATTCATCCCCACTCACCCCTCTCCACCCCCACTCTCCCCTCTTCATCCCCTCTCACCCCTCTCCATCCCTACTCTTCCCTCTCCACCCCACTTGCCTCTCTTTCTCCTACACTCACCCCTCTCTATCCCAACTCACCCCTCTTAATCCCCACTCACCCCTCTTAATCCCCACTCACTCCTCTCCATCCCCACTCACCCCTCTCCATACCCACTCACCCCTCTTAATCCCCACTCACCCCTCTTAATCCCCACTCACTCCTCTCCATCCCCACTCACCCCTCCCCATCCCCACTCACCCCTTTCCATCCCCACTCGCCTCTTTTTCTCCTACACCCACCCTTCTCCATCCTCACTCACCTCTCTTTCTCCTACACTCACCCCTCTGCATCCCCATTGACCCTTTCCATCCCCACTCACCCCTATCCATCCCCATTCACCCCTCTTACTCTTTCACATGCCCCTCTCCTTCACATATTCACCCTTTTCCCCTATCCATACTCACCCCTCTCCCACATCCACACTCACCTCTCTCTCTCTCTCTCTCATCCACACTCACCCGTACCCCATTCACCCCTCTCCCGTCCTCATTCACTCTTCTTCTCTCACACTAACCCCCTCATTCCCGCACTCACCCCTCTTTACACACCTCCACACACACCCTTCTCCCCCCTCCCCTTCCCTCTCCAGTTTCCACCCTTCTCCCCCTCTCCTTATCACCCCCCCCCACTCATCCCTCTCCCTTAGTGCATTCACGTAAACACTCGCCCTTTGAAGGTTTACATACTGAGTTTCTTTGACCAGTTTGTCTATATTTGTTCAGAGCGCCTTACATGCCTCCACGATCTTAGAGGTACCTACATTATATATATTTTTTCCTCCGGGCTATAAATGTGAGACCCTTAACTGAATCAGGTAAAAACAGATTCTCAAAGGTGCGTACGTTATTTTTGTTCTCTTAAAAGGACATGTTAGAATTTAAACTGAGTTACTTAAATTATGACATAAAAAATAGATTCTCAAATGTTTTTATTTCGTTTTTTACACTGACTGGAGATATGAAAACGTCTCTTCCTGCCTCACTTCAGCCACTATCCACTAAAGTGAATTTGCCAAGTTTCGGGCATGGAACTGACTCCATTAAATAAAAATATAAAAGACAATGTTTGAAAGTATCATTAGTTATTTTTACCCTTGGAGACGTGGTAACACTTCTCTCTGGCTCACTGGAGATACGACACACACACACATAGGAATTATCTAAAGCAGTGGGTGAATGATGGATGAATGATGGGTGAATGAAACTTGAGGGGTGAATGAAAGGTGAATGAAACTTGAGGGGTGAATGAAAGGTGAATGAAACTTGGGAGGTGAATGAAGGGTGTTTGAAACTTGAGGGGTGAATGATGGGTGAATGAAACTTGAGGGGTGAATGATGGGTGAATGAAACTTTAGGGGTGAATGAAACATTAGGGGTGAATGAAAGGTGAATGAAACTTGAGGGGTGAATGAAAGGTGAATGAAACTTGGGAGGTGAATGAAGGGTGTTTGAAACTTGAGGGGTGAATGATGGGTGAATGAAACTTGAGGGGTGAATGATGGGTGAATGAAACTTTAGGGGTGAATGAAACATTAGGGGTGAATGAAAAGTGAATGAAACTTGAGGTGTGAATGAAAGGTGAATGAAGGGTGAATGAAACTTGAGGGGTGAATGAAGGGTGAATGAATCTTGAAAGGTGAATGAAACTAGAGAGGTGAATGGAACTTGGGGGTGAATGAAAGAAGAATGAAACAATAAGGGTGAATGAGTTAAACAAAATTGAATATATTAAGACTTTCTACTGGGTTTAAAACTGGTAACTGAACCCCCCCCCCCCCCCCCCCCCAACGAATTCTTAGTTAGACGTTGATGCGGTGATGCAGGGCACTGTGGAGAAGGGAATAGGGCCCCGATTTCAGGAGATTATGGCAGGGATACGGAAAGACCTTAGCCTCTGTTGCTCTAAACATGCTTAAGAATGTGTAGCTTGATCAGTATATGTGATGATTGTCTTTGTTCTTGTTCAGGTGGGCAAATTAATCAAACAGAAAACGGATTAAAACATATTTTGTGGATTCAATTTTTAGGCAACATGTCAAGTCGTGTGTGTGTGTGTGGGTGTGTGTGGGTGATAATAAACATTAATTTTCTTTTTCTGTTTTTCAAGGGACATAATAACAATAAAGTGAAATAAAACAAACATTTAACAAGTTAGTTAATTTTGTCTTTTCAAATCATGTGACGACAAGAGATATATAAATCGTAACAAAGTTGAAATTAATAATAGGTGAAGTCGGAGTGAATAAAATACTCTGATAATGACAACAGGATGAAGGGCAGTGAAAAACGTTAAGAAGCATTAATGAAAAGGAAGAGAAGACTTGTGGTTTCATCCTCTTTAGCTGAACGTGTGTGGAAACATTTAATTTGTTTATGTGACGTAAAGTTCTACACAACTATATGTGGAACCTAACATGGCGTTACTTTCACTCTCAGACTGCTGTAGTATACGTACTAGATGCATTTATCTCTCTCTCTCTCTCTCTCTCTCTCTCTCTCTCTCTCTCTCTCTCTCTCTCTCTCTCTCTCTCTACTGATCCAACAAGGAAATTCTTGAGACAGAGTTATGTCGATATAACCTACAGGAAGATACAGTAGGCAAATTATCCGGACTCGACCTAGCTGAACCTTTCAAGGGATTCTCCTCAAACCTCTCTGTCCTTGGCCTTCTCTCTCCTTGGCCCTCTCTCACCCTGGCCCTCTCTCCCCCTGGCCCTCTCTCTCCTTGGCCCTCTCTCACCCTGGCCCTCTCTCCCCCTGGCCCTCTCTGACCCTGGCCTTCTCTCTCCTTGGCCCTCTCTCACCCTGGCCTTCTCTCTCCTTGGCCCTCTCTCACCCTGGCCCTCTCTCCCCCTGGCCCTCTCTCACCCTGGCCCTCTCTCACCATGGCCCTCTCTTACTCTGGCCCTCTCTCACCCTGGCCCTCTCTCACCCTGGCCCTCTCTCTCCCTGGCCCTCTCTCACCCTGGCCCTCTCTCTCCTTGGCCCTCTCTCACCCTGGCCCTCTCTCCCCCTGGCCCTCTCTCACCCTGGCCCTCTCTTACTCTGGCCCTCTCACCCTGGCCCTCTCTCTCCTTGGCCCTCTCTCACCCTGGCCCTCTCTCCCCCTGGCCCTCTCTCACCCTGGCCCTCTCTTACTCTGGCCCTCTCACCCTGGCCTTCTCTTATCCTGGCCCTCTCTCTCCTTGGCCCTCTCTCACCCTGGCCCTCTCTCCCCCTGGCCCTCTCTCACCCTGGCCCTCTCTCACCCTGGCCCTCTCTCACCATGGCCCTCTCTTACCCTGGCCCTCTCTCACCCTGGCCCTCTCTCACCCTGGCCCTCTCTCCCCCTGGCCCTCTCTCACCCTGGCCCTCTCTCTCCTTGGCCCTCTCTCACCCTGGCCCTCTCTCCCCCTGGCCCTCTCTCACCCTGGCCCTCTCTTACTCTGGCCCTCTCACCCTGGCCCTCTCTCACCCTGGCCCTCTCTCACCCTGGTCCTCTCTCACCCTGGCCTTCTCTTATCCTGGCCCTCTCTCTCCTTGGCCCTCTCTCACCCTGGCCCTCTCTCACCCTGGCCCTCTCTCACCCTGGCCCTCTCTTACTCTGGCCCTCTCTCACCCTGGCCCTCTCTCACCCTGGCCCTCTCTCTCCCTGGCCCTCTCTCACCCTGGCCCTCTCTCACCCTGGCCCTCTCTCACCCTGGCCCTCTCTCACCCTGGCCCTCTCTCTCCCTGGCCCTCTCTCACCCTGGCCCTCTCTCACTCTGGCCCTCTCTCACCCTGGCCCTCTCTCCCCCTGGCCCTCTCTCCCCCTGGCCCTCTCTCACCCTGGCCCTCTCTCACCCTGGCCCTCTCTTACTCTGGCCCTCTCTCACCCTGGCCCTCTCTCACCCTGGCCCTCTCTCTCCCTGGCCCTCTCTCACCCTGGCCCTCTCTCACCCTGGCCCTCTCTCCCCTGGCCCGCTCTCACCCTGGTCCTCTCTCACCCTGGCCTTCTCTTACGCTGGCCCTCTCTCCCCCTGGCCCTCTCTCCCCTGGCCCTCTCTAACCCTGGCCCTCTCTCCCCTGGCCTTCTTTCTCCTTGGCCCTCTCTCACCCTGGCCCTCTCTCACCCTGGTCCTCTCTCACCCTGGCCTTCTCTTATCCTGGCCCTCTCTCTCCTTGGCCCTCTCTCACCCTGGCCCTCTCTCCCCCTGGCCCTCTCTCACCCTGGCCCTCTCTCACCCTGGCTCTCTCTTACTCTGGCCCTCTCTCACCCTGGCTCTCTCTTACTCTGGCCCTCTCTCACCCTGGCCCTCTCTCACCCTGGCCCTCTCTCCCCTGGCCCGCTCTCACCCTGGCCCTCTCTCACCCTGGCCCTCTCTCCTTGGCCCTCTCTCACCCTGGCCCTCTCTGACCCTGGTCCTCTCTCACCCTGGCCTTCTCTTACGCTGGCCCTCTCTCCCCCTGGCCCTCTCTCCCCTGGCCCTCTCTCACCCTGGCCCTCTCTCACCCTAGCCCTCTCTCACCCTGGCCCTCTCTCACCCTGGCCCTCTCTCACCCTGGCCCTCTCTCACCCTGACCTTCTCTTACGCTGGCCGTTCTCTCCCCCTGGCCCTCTCTCACCCTGGCCTTCTCTCACTCTGGCCTTCTCTCACCCTGGCCTTCTCTCACCCTGGCCCTCTCTCACCCTGGCCCTCTCTCACCCTAGCCCTCTCTCACCCTGGCCCTCTCTCACCCTGGCCCTCTCTCACCCTGGCCTTCTCTCACCCTGGCCTTCTCTCACCCTGGCCTTCTCTCACCCTGGCCCTCTCTCACCCTGGCCCTCTCTCACACCCTGGCCCTCTCTCACCCTGGCCCTCTCTCACCCTGGCCCTCTCTCACCCTGGCCTTCTCTCACCCTGGCCCTCTCTCCCCCTGGCCTTCTCTCACCCTGGCCTTCTCTCACCCTGGCCTTCTCTCACCCTGGCCTTCTCTCACACTGGCCCTCTCTCACCCTGGCCCTCTCTCACCCTGGCCCTCTCTCACCCTGGCACTCTCTCACCCTGGCCTTCTCTCACCCTGGCCCTCTCTCACCCTGGCCCTCTCTCCCCCTGGCCTTCTCTCACCCTGGCCCTCTCTCCCCCTGGCCCTCTCTCCCCCTGGCCCTCTCTCACCCTGGCCCTCTCTCACCCTGGCCCTCTCTCACCCTGGCCCTCCCTCACCCTGGCACTCTCTCACCCTGGCCCTCCCTCACCCTGGCCCTCTCTCACCCTGGCCCTCTCTCACCCTGGCCCTCTCACCCTGGCCTTCTCTCACCCTGGCCCTCTCTCACCCTGGCCCTCTCTCACCCTGGCCCTCTCACCCCCTGGCCATTGTACAATTAAAAATAGAACCCTTCCTTTCTTGGAGCCTTGGAGGTTCATATTAGTGGTTTTAGGGGTCGTATCAGTGTTTAAGGGGTCATATCAGGGTGTAGGGAGTCGTATCAGGCGTTTAAGGGTTCGTATCAGGGCCTAAGGGGTTGTATCAGGGGTATAAGGGGTTGTATCAGAGGTTTAAGGGCTGTATTGGGTTTAAGGGGCCGTATCGGGTTTAAGGGGCCGTATCGTGTTTGAGGGGTTGTATCAGGGGTTTAAGGGTCGTATCAGGTTTAAGGGGTCGTATTAGGCTTAAGGGGTTATATCAGGGGTTTAAGTGGTGGTATCAGGGGTTTTAGGGGTCATACATACATACATACATACATACCTACATACATACATACATAAATACACATACAAACATACCTGTACATACATACATACATACATACATACATACATACCTGTACATACATACATACATACCTGTACATACATACATACATACCTGTACATACATACATACATACAAACATACCTGTACATACATACACACCTGTACATACATACATGCATACATACATACATAGTAGAATTGTTTCTCTCGTGAATTTCTTCTTCTTCTCATTCCTTCCTTCCTTCTTTCCTCCCTCCCTTCCTTTCTTTCTTTCTTTCTTTCTTTCTTTCTTAACTTTCTTTTATCACCCCTCTCTCCTCTTCCATGACCTTCCTCAGCTTTAGTTAAACTGTAACCAACTGTATCCAACATTCTTACAGCCTGACCTCCAGTATACGTGATCGTCTTTGCATGATTTTTTTTATATATTTATCATTGAGACAGAAAGCTTTAAAAACTCCTTGGTGCTTAGAATCAAACTTAAGGCTGAGGAAGTTCTTAGATTTTATGCCCAGATTAAATTTTATGATTCTTAGTGGGAATATTTTTTTTATTCTGATATAGTGGCGGAAGCGTTCAAGTCGTTTTATTTATTTTATTTTAGTTCAGAATGAATGTAAAGTACAAGTATAGGATTAGATACAAAAATAAGCACAGGTTCAGGTACAGATATAGGTACAAGTAAACATATAATTACAGGTACAGATACAGGTAAAGGAAAGTATATAGTTACAAGTACAGGTATAGATACAAGTACAGTTTAAGATATTATTACAGGTACTGTAACAATGATTATAATAAAGGATTGTATATTTACCTTTTATATTCTTTTATTTCTTACTTATTTTCTGTGTTTATTTATTGACCTTTACTTCTTATACTTTTTCTTAAATTTCCTTTATTCTCTTTTTTCTGTCTCATAAGATGGTGGAGGTGGAGGAAGAATTGAGACAGGAGGGAGTGGGAGGGACTTGTTTATGTTTGAGGCGGGTTGAGGGAGTGTTGGCCCTCACACACCAAGGGGAGACTAAGGGAGACTGAATAACTGGGGAATAATGGCATAACTGGTGATAACTCAAAACAGGGATAACGGGCGAAAGGTTATGTTATTTCTACTGGTTCACTGTATCACTGCATAATACCAAAGACATGCATGACAATGTTTTACTCAACACAAGGGAATTGAGAACTAATATGGACGGAGCTAATATGGACACTTCAAAACAATAACCTATCTTCTAGCTAGCTAACCAGAGTTCACATGAAGCACACTACATTTCGTGAAACGGATAAAACCAAATAGGTTCTCATATTATACCCCGCCATATGAGATGACACCCACACACACCCACACACACCCACACTTAACTCTCTCCAAAACCAGACTGTCTTTTTCAAACTGTGTTGCCCCCAAGGGACACCACCTCTTCATGACGTCATGGCTTACAGGATTTCTCATTGGTTCAGGCCTAAGGCATTCATCCTCACAGGTCCCTGCGATTGGCTTGAACCCTCAGGCGGGAAACACTCACGACAATGTTACAGTACAGATACATGTAAAGATATAATTACAGGTACAGATATTTTAACTTATTGATACAAAAACAGCATTACAGGTACAGGAGAACTGAATTAATTTTATATATACAAAACTCCACTACAGATGAGGGTATTCACTGCTATTAATTGAGCGACAACAGTACATGTATATTTTATATCACAGGTGAATACAGTGTATGTTATTAGTTCACGTAAATAATACAGGTAGTTACAGTGGTGGTAATTTTTTATTTTGTAGTACAGGCCAGCAAAATATTGTTTATATAGCTGTATCTATTTGTATCTTTATATATTTGTAACATAGACAGACAGACAGACAGACAGGTAGGTAGGTAGGTATAGGTGGGTAGGTATAGGTAGGTAGGTAAGTAAGCAAGTAGGTAGGTAGGTATGTATACAGACAGAAAAACAAACAGACAGACAGACAGACAGACAGACAGACCTATAAATAAATTATAGGTTTGAGTTATAGAAGCCAGAAAAAAAAACTATATCCGGCACCTTTTGACTCGCGTATAAATCACCACCAAAATATTGCCACCATTTTTCACATCTGTCTAAAATATTCACGATTTTATATATTTACAAAAACGCTATCTTCCCGGACACCTGGTTGACCCCCCTCTCTCTCTCTCTCTCTCTCTCTCTCTCTCTCTCTCTCTCTCTCTCTCTCTCTCTCTCTCTCTCTCTCTCTCCCCATAGATTTCATAATGTATAATATATCGTTGCTTTATGCTACATTTATATGCCCTATGAGTGAATGGAAAGAACTGTATTTGTCCAATATTGGATTTGTTGACATTGGATAGAATTCAATTGAGTATGACGTCAGTGTTCTGTTATGGTGTCAACAATGGGAGGAAAGAGAGGGAGTGAGATGAGAGAGGGAGAGAGAGAGAGAGAGAGAGAGAGAGAGAGAGAGAGAGAGAAATGGGAAGAGAGAGAGAGAGAGAGAGAGAGAGAGAGAGAGAGAGAGAGAGAGAGAGAGAGAGAATGAATTGGAAGGAAAGAGAGGGAGAGAAAAAGAGACGCTGAAAGAGAGAGAGAAAGAGACGAGATGAGAAAAGGAGATTGGGGATAATAAAGTGAGAGAGAAAGATACAGAACGAGAGAGATAGAATGAAAAATGGGTAGATAGAGAGAAAGAGACAAAGAGATGGAGGAAAGAGAAGATAGGAGAAAATAGAAATAGGAAAGAACGAGCGATAGAAAAAGAGAAGACAATAAGAAAGGGGCAAAGATGGAGAGAGACAAGAGGAGAGGGAGAGCGAGAGTGGAAGAGGAGCAGGGAGGGAGAAAGAGAAAAACTGGAAAAGAAAGGGTGAGCATAAGCAAAAAGAGAAAGGGAGTGACTCAGACATATAGAGAAAAAGAATGTGTAAGAAATGAAGAGGTAAAAAAGAGTTAAAATGAAACAGACAAAGAGAGAAATAATAAAAAAGCATAGGACACACGCAAGAATAAAGAAAGTAGAGAGAAAGTAGAGAGAAAGTAGACTGGTCGTAACAGGAGGACGACAGCCATAAAGATTACCATTGGGATCAACTCCGACCAGTGTGTGTGTGTGTGTGTGTGTGGAGATAATGGTAACAGAGAGAGAAGAGGTGGGAGAGTGGGAGGAAGGGTTAGGTTAGGTTATACTAAATCAGACTAAAATTGGTAGAGGTTAGGTTAGGTTAGGTTAGGGTAGGGTAGGTTAGGTTAGGTTAGGGTAGGGTAGGTTAGGTTAGGATAGGGTAAGGTAGGGTAGGGTAGGTTAGGTTAGGTTAGGTTAGGTTAGGTTAGGGTAGGGTAGGGTAGGGTAGGTTAGGTTAGGTTAGGTTAGGTTAGTATCGTATCATAGTTATACATCATAGTTGTACATAATTTGATAACTACAATCACATTAATATATAAAACATAACATTCAATTCATGACCAACCAGGTCATATTCGAGTATATTTATATCAAAGGTAAACTACTGAAATTTTAATGTGGTCCTGAATTATTTATAACATGTAATTTATTTTTCATGCACAGGAGATTGAAACTAATTAGAACACATATGTTTTTTTTTTATTGCCCATCGAGATTGGTTAATACTCACAGTCTGGGTGGCTTAAGTGGACTATTTATGTATATGTGACTATGACATGTTCGTGGGTGACTAGACCACAGTAAGAGCTGCCTGAGGTCAAGAGGTTAAAGGTGAAGGTGATAAGTTTGGGAAAGGAGTCTTCTCCCTTGAGTGTAGTGAAGGTGTCCAGCATTTTTTTTTTTTTTTTTTTTTTTTAGGGAAGGAGGGGTTGTATCAGGGTGGTGGTGGTGTGTGTGTGTGTGTGTGTGTGTGTGTGTGTGTGTGTGTGTGTGTGTGTGTGTGTGTGTGTGTGTGTGTGTGTGAACTTCAGTATGCAGACGACCCAGATGACCTCACCCTTATCGCTCACACTGAACTCAACCTACAGGAGATCCTGTACAGATGTATATGCACACTTCTGCCTTGAGGTGAATGTACGTAAAACTCAAATTCTCTTTCAGCCTGTCCCTGGTTCAGCCACACCTCCACCATCCATCCAGCTTAACGGTACTGCCCTCTCTAATGTGTCCCACTTTCGGTATCTCGGCTCCCACCTGTCCACCACCGCGGACATCGATGAAGAGATTCAGCATAGGATCAGATGTGCATCCCAAGTCTTTGCCAGGCTCCGAAACCGTGTCTTCAACTGTAGGGAGCTGACGTTATCTACAAAGAAAACACGTATAGCGAGCAGTGGTCCTCCCCACCCTGCTATATGGCAGCGAAACATGGGTCACATACAGGCGGCATCTCAAGGCACTTGCAAACTTTCGGCAACGTAGTCTACGATCCATCCACTGAGTTCGCTGGGAAGACAAGAGAACAAATGCCATTATTTTTGCTGACACCAACTGTAGGAGCATCGAGGCTACCATTATCCATAAACAACTAAGCTGGACTGGTCATGTTCCCCACATAGACGACAGTAGACTACCAAAGCAGTTACTTTACAGTCACCTGACGAAAAGTAGACGTAACGCTGGCGGGCAACTAAAAACGTATAAGGAAAGTCTTAAGACAAACCAAAAATAGTGCCAAATCGACCCCCTCACCTGGGAGACGATTACTCCGCATCGTAACACTTGGAGGAGCACAACACGAAAAGGTGTCAATACTTTCGAGTTAGCCCGACTGCATAACGAGGCAGACAAGCGCCAACGCCGGAAAGATGTTACTGCCGCCCCTCCCGCACTAGATGTAGCCCCCCACATATGCAACATCTGTCAACGACCCTGCCAGTTCCGTATCGGCCTCTTTAGTCACCTCAGAACTCACCAACATAGGTGACATCCTTAATAACTCATATCATTGTATCATAGCTGGATGATCGTCATACTCGAGTCCGAGTGACAGCAGAGAATTAGTAGTGTGTGTGTGTGTGTGTGTGTGTGTGAGTGTGTGTGTGTGTGTGTGTGTGTGTGTGTATGTTTTCAGCCACTTTGCATTGTCGAGTAAAAAGTTTTGAAAGTGTAAAAAAATGTATTGAAATAATTTTAGGCATGTAAAACGATAGTTTTGTTGAGTAGTGTTTTATTTGTGTTGTGACGGACAGCCGTGTTGTATGTCGATGCATTACACTGCACAATGCAACAGATATCGCAGAAACAATACAACAATACAATAAAACATATACTGTATGAAGGAAAGTTTACAACACAGCAAAATATAACAATAATATTATGACACAAATAAACACAACGTATTATTATCCAGTTCTTTGGAGACTCAGTCAAGCAGCGCAGAGTCTTGTTCCATCACCCTTTAGACTCGTGCTGCAATGTAGCTGCAGTTCAGAGTCTCGTTCCTGCATTTCAGAGATTCATTCCAGCAGCTCGGATCCTCGGGCATGTGAAGGCATTTCTGTCCGTGTGTGTGTACATTATTGCTCTGTGTGTGTGTGTGTGTGTGTACAGCTCCTTTACTCACAATTCATCATGCATCAACCAATCATGTGCCAGACGAGGAAAAAATACCAATTCAGACTACCAGCGTGTGTGTATATGTATGAGTCTTTGTAGGATAATTCAGCCATTGTCACTAATATAGAGGAAGCAAATAGTAATCATTTCATGCAAATATCTTCACCGAGCGCTTGTCTGAAGAGGAGGAGGCAGTGTGTGTGTGTGTGTGTGTGTCGTGCGTGCGTATATACACACACACACACTACACAGGGTGGTGAAATGCATCTAGTGTGGCAGCATTATGTTATTGTTAAGGTGCAAGCACTGCTTGCTCCCTCTCGCTTTCAGTTGCCGCCGCTGGCTAGCCCTCGTGGCGAACAGGGAAGCAACTTACACAAGTCTTCCCCTGCCAGTACACAGCCTCTTCGCCATCAAGACTCCTGCTGTGCCTCCTCGTGGTAACACGGTAACTGGGTGCCTCGTGCGCCCAGACTAGATCAGCAGGGGATCTCGGAGTAGTATTGGGCCCCAGAGGTATGGCGCATAGGCTCACTGGCATGTGGACACGTCCTGGCGCCTACCAACCACTGCCCCGCTGCCTTGCGGATTAGCCTTAGTAAGTATAAGGCTACGGGAGTGATCCCTGAACGAAAAATCTGCAGTGGAGCCCCGCATCAGGCAGACATGCTTACAGAGCTCCAACAAGACCCCAACAGCGGTGTAGGCAGAAGAGGTGACCAACATGGAAACCCAACGACTACACCAGCGGACAAAGGCAATGCCTGATGGACAGGCTACCAAGGCGAAACCCAACAAACTGGGCTATCGGCAGTCCATTACAACTCTCCCTCTCCCCAGTCGTTGCAACACTTGCACCACTGGATCAGGAAGAGGGAGAGCCAAGATGTGTGGCTGCAGCCTGCACTCCTGCCTCACCACATGAATTAACTCACGTGCAGCCATCACCCAGCTCAACATACCTCTCATCATCATCAAAACCCCTTATATCCCCCAAAAGTCCAATGGCGACAAACGAGTGGCGACGGGGACAGGCAGAGATGACTGCCGGGAGTCTCTCGTCACAACTCTGCACCTGGGCGGCACAGACAAGATGGTCGTTTATGCACTGGGATCTAGGCAGCAGTGCAATCCTGTCCTGTCTGTGTGACTAAGCAGCCCTTATGAGGAGCCACTCTGTTCACCCCATATGAGGAGGGGGGGCTAGAAAAGGTGCCCTAAACATACCCTGCCTAAAAACCCAACCTGACTGGGCATCAACACCCAGTAAGGTCATCCTTAGGCGGTCGAAAACACAATAAAAATCACAGATCCAAACAAAAACAAACCATACAACCTCTCATGGTCGATACATGGAATGTCAGGACCCTTCTGGATTCTGGCACAAATGCACGTCCTGAAAGAAGAACTGTCCTTGTGGCAAAAGAGCTGGCTAGGTATAAATAACATCGTCATAGCAGCCATCAGTGAGTCCCGGCTCCCAGATGAGGGCCAACTCACAGAGCGGGGGTCTGGCTACACCTTCTTCTGGAAGGGTAAGCCTGCTGCGGAGAGAAACCGCATTTATGGAGTTGGCTTTGCCATCCGCCAATGTATCCTACAGAGGCTAACTGAAATGCCTATTGGGATCAACGAGCACCTCATGCCTTCTTCATCAGTGCATATGCCCCAACACTGGATGCAGAGGATGACATCAAGGGGGTCTTTTATGCAGACGTTGACAGAGTGCTAACCTCCATCCCCAGAGAAGACAATGCCAGATTTGGCAGAGATGCTAACATTTGGCAGGGAACTATAGGAAGAAATGGACTGAGCAAGTGTAACCCAACGGCCTACTCCTTCTCAGCAACTGTGCTGCTCATAACCTCACTATCACCAATAACTTGTTTAGGCAGGCCAACAAATTCAAGGGATCGTGGCAACACCCACAATCCAAACACTGACTTCTCATTGACTACATCATTGTCAGAGAAAGAGATCGCCGAGATGTCCTCATCACCCGTATCCTGCGTGGCTCGGACCACTGTGACACTGATCATTGACTTGTCAGATCCAAGCTCTCACTTCACGTTGCTCCAAACCGGCGAAGGCAGCAAGACTCCAGAAGAGGTTTTAATACTAAGCGTCTGGAGGATCCAGCAGTAGCACATGCTTTCAAAGAGCAGCTAGAACAGGGGCTTATATACAACCCAACAGCAAACAACGTGAATCCCAGTGCCGAATGGGATACTCTTAATACTGTTATGACAAAGACCTGCAGAGAGACCCTCGGCCAGACCAAAAGAATACACCAGGACTGGTTTGATGAAAATAACCCGGCAATCAAAGTACTCATCGATGAAAAACGTGCTGCTTTTACTAAATGGCAGAACAACCTTCAGTCTCAGACCAAAGCTGATACCTTACGCAAGAAGAAAGCGGCAGCCCAGCGGGAACTTCGCAATCTAAAAACGACTGGCTTAAAAATAAAGCATGTGAAGGACAAAAGCTTGCAGATCAGCACAACATGCGCAAATTTTTCATTTCCACTAAAACATTTTATAGGCCAGTCACTCGTGGTGCAGCCCCCCTTCGCTCATCTGACGGTAACCAAATAATTAAAGACGAAGAAGGCATCCTTCAGCGCATCCTTCAGCACCAGAGCTGACCTACCTCAGCTATCCTCCATCCCTGGATGAGGTAGCTACCACCATCAAACAGATGAAAAATAACAAGACCTCAGGGCCTGGTGGATTCCCAGCCGAAGTGTATAAAGCAGGAGGACTTCTGCTTACCATCTGTTTCCACTCTCTTTTGAAGAATATATGGGAAAAGGAAGAAATCCCCCAAGCTCTTAAAGACACCTCAATTGTCAATATTTATAATAACAAGGGAGACCGGTCAGACTGGGGCAACTACCGTGGGATCTCGCTGCTCTCCGTAGCTGGCAAGATTATCACCCGAGTCCTAAACAGACTTCTTCATGAGGCGGAAAATTTCCTCCCAGAATCTCAATGTTGTTTTTGGCCATCATGTGGCACCTTTGACATGATCTTTGCTGCCCGCCAGATACAGGAAAAGTGCAGAGAACAGCATCGTGACCTGTATATGGCTTTCATCGACCAAACCAAGGCCTTCGACTCGGTCAACAGGGAAGTCATTCTGGTGGAAACTCAGCCGTTTTGGCTGCCCACCAATATTCATCGTCATTGTGAGGCAACTCCACGATGGCATGAACGGCAGTGTCCTGCACCACGTCACCCAGTCAGAGTTCTTCCCTATCCAAACAGGGGTTAAACAAGGGTGTGTACTGGCACCAACTCGCTTTTTCATCTTCTTAGCTGCCTTCCTTACTCGTGCCAGTGCCAATTTAGCCAGCAGGGTGAACATCGAGTACCGGGTAAAGGGGGGTCTTTTCAACATAAGACGACTCTAGGCAAGAACAAAGGTGTCGGCAATTTCCATTACTGAGCTTCAGTATGCAGACGATCTCACCCTTGTTGCTCACACTGAACACGACCTACAGGAGATCCTGAACACCCATGCAGATGCGTATGCACACTTCGGCCCTGAGGTGAGTGTATGTAAGACTCAGATTCTCCTTCAACCTGCCCCTGGTTCAAACACACCTCCACCGTCCATTCAGTTTAACGGTACTACCCTCTCTAATGTTGCCCACTTTCGGTATCTCGGCTCCCACCTGTCCACCACCGCAAACATCGATGAAGAGATTCATCATCGGATCAGATGTGCATCTCAAGCCTTGGGCGGACTCCGAAATCGTGTCTTCAGCTGTAGAGAGCTGAAATTATCCACAAAGCTGCACGTATATCAAGCAGTGGTCCTGCCCACCCTACTATATGGCAGTGAGACATGGGTCACATACAGGAGGCACTCCAAGGCACTTGAAAACTTTCACCAATGAAGTCTACGTTCCATCCTCTGAGTTCGCTGGGAAGACAAGAGATCAAATGCTAGTATTCTTGCTGACACCAACTGGAGGAGCATCGAAGCTACCATTATCCATGAACAACAACGTTGGACTGGCCATGTTACCCGCAAGGACGACAGTAGACTGCCAATGCTTCTACTTTACAATCACCTAACAAATAGTAAATGTAACGCCGGCAGGCAACTGAAAAGGTATAAGGATGGTCTTAAGACAAACCTAAAAAGGTGCCAAATCGACCCCCTCACCTGGGAGTCGATTTCTTCACATCGTAACGCTTGGAGGAGCACCACACGAGAAGGTGTCAATACTTTCGAGTTAGCCCGAATTCAAACCGAGGCAACAAGCGCACACTTCGGAAAGAAGCTGCCACCGACCCTCCCACAGTAGTTGGAGCCCTCCACATGTGCAACGAATGTGGACGACGCTGCAGAGTCCCGTATCGGCCTCTGTAATCACCTCAAAACTCACTAACCTAGGTGACATCCCTAATAACTCATATCATTGTATCATAGCTGGATGATCGTCATACTCGATTCCGAGTGACAGCAAAGTAGTAGTAGTAATGGTAGTGTGTGTGTGTGTGTGTGTGTGTGTGTGTGTGTGTGTGTGTGTGTGTGTGTGTGTGTGTGTGTCCTATCGCCGCCAACTTCTCATTATTGTCATGTTGAATATATTATTTAATGGTGTTTCCTCCATATTTTTGTACTTGCGATAGACAGATAGATATATAGATAGATCCACACTAAAACATAAAACAAGCATTACACCTTCCTGACAAAACTCCCTTGCTTCTCTAAGCCCAGGGTAAACATACATCATTCAGATCAGGAGAGGCTAACCACAGGGACTTAATTCTCCTCTCTGATCAAACTGTTTTTAATAGCTCTGCAAATTACAGTTTTTGTTCACCGCAGTATTTTTCAGAAAAGGAATTGGGGAGTTTGTCATTTTTTCAGTCATTGTGAGTGATTTTGCAAAGGTCCCACTGTTTTTTGTCGGTTATATTTTAGACGGTGGCTACATTTTTAGACAGTGGTAACTTTTTTATACTGTGGCAACATTTTTAGACATTGACTACATTTTTAGACAGTGGTACCATTTTTAGTCCATGGCAACAGTTTTAAACATTGGTAACATTCTTACACTGTGGCAAAATTTTGAGACTGTGGCAACATTTTTAAACATTGGTAACATATTTTAGACAGTAGTAACATTTTTAGACAGTGGTAACATTTTTAGACAGTGGTAACATTTTTAAACAGTGGCTACATTTTTAGACCATGGCAATATTTTTACATTGTGGCAACACTTTAATTCAAGAATCTTCCCTACAGTCGTAGTTTTACACATAATGCAGACATCACATATTTTATACAATATGTAGATAGTGTAAATATCTTATACTTATTCCGGACAATAACAAAACTTTAACACATAATCCGGACAATAGCAAAACTTTCACACATAATCCGGACAATAACAAAACTTTCACACATAATCCGGACAATGACATAACTTTCACACATAATCCGGACAATAAGAAACTTTAACACATAATCCGAACAATAGCAAAACTTTCACACATAATCCGGACAATAAGAAACTTTAACACATAATCCGGACAATAGCAAAACTTTCACACATAATCCGGACAATAACAAAACTTTCACACATAATCCGGACAATAACATAACTTTCACACATAATCCGGACAATAACAAACTTTCACACATAATCCGAACAATAGCAAAACTTTCACACATAATCCGAACAATAGCAAAACTTTCACACATAATCCAGACAGTAAAGAGAGTTTTTAATCAACACCTGAACTGAGATAAGATAATACCTCACCTTTTGATCTGAACTCTAGTGAGGGATAATTAACTCCGACTTAAAAATGGGTTTAATATCAAGTATAGATTAGGGTCTTTTTTGGAGAGAGAGAGAGAGAGAGAGAGAGAGAGAGAGAGAGAGAGAGAGAGACACAAAAATTCGTGTATTTAAACTTTTATTAATGAGGTGTGAGTGAATGCGTGTATGGGGGGAAGGAGGTGAGGGAAGGGAAGAGAGTTGGAGGGGGAGATGAGGAGGAAGGGAGATGTGGTGTTAATATTTCGAAGGGTGTGTGTGTGTGTGTGTGTGTTTTGCGTGCGCGCGTGTGTGTGTGTGTGTGTGTGTGTGTGTGTGTGTGTGTATGTGTGTGTGTGTGTGTGTGTACTAATAATAATAAGAAGAAGAATGATAATAATAATTAACGGTTTTTGAAAAAGTTCTGCAGCCCGAAGGCTGAAAATATACATTAGACAAAAATGACTTCACACATACAAATACATGGGGTGTGTGGGTCGTTTAACAAAAGTTTTCATTACTGTAAGAAGAAAGAACATGAATTGAACATACAATTTATTATAGTTTACAGTTAATAGCTGGGGCTGGTCTCTTGCCCTACTGTGTGAGGTCAGGAAGGCCACGGGACTCAGTAACTCGTCTGTAGGTGTTGACAGGAAGGACCTCATGTGGTCATGGAGACACTGGGTGGTGTGGTGTTCACGTGGTGCAGTAACTCGCCCTCGGGTGTTGATATGAAGGACCTCACGTGGTCATGGAGACATTGGGTGGTGTATGATGGTGTCACAGTACCTCACTCTCTGCTAGGTGGTGTTGTATTATCTCGTGGTCAGGTGTAAAGCCGACCCACTGTTGTTCCCAGGATGGACTAATTCACACCGCCTGGTCGAAAGATGGTGGTTGGTTCCCAGGGGTGCTTATCTCACTGGTGGATCACTGCTCTCGCTGGTACTGTTCACTGGCTTAAACACTGTTCATCATTGTTCAACACTGATCCCACTTCTTTCCGAGACGAAATTGTCACTTTTGATTATGTAGATATTCCGGTGGTGAGGATGGGTCAGGGAGAGGGAATTCAGGAATGGACCGAACATGGCCAAGGGGGGCATCCTGATAGGTCTTAACCCACTGGTGGTCAATGACGTAGTGTGTGTGTGTGTGTGTGTGTACAGGTATAAAGTCAACTGACATTCTTTGCATGTATAATAATAATAATAATAATGATAATAATGACTGCTGCATCAGTTTACAAATGTGAAATTGGACGGAAAATTTTGTCTATTTAAATATTCATGATGGACTATTTGGCCGAACAGTCGTGTTTTAAAAGTAAAAAAAAAATTACATACAGTATACAGAGCTGCTCTCTCTCTCTCTCTCTCTCTCTCTCTCTCTCTCTCTCTCTCTCTCTCTCTCTCTCTCTCTCTCTCCTGTTATTTCCTTCTTCTTCCTCTTCCATTATCATTGTTTTTACTTAATCCCCATCCCCCTTGTTCTAATTCTCTCCTTTCATTATCTTTATACTATTTATTCATTAAGCTTTTTTATCCTATTCCTTGTATTTCATCTGCTCTTCTAATATTATTTATTTTACACATTTAGTTGCCTCTGTCCCTCTCCCTGTCTTTATTGGTTCTGTTGTACTTCCTTTCACCTGTTATCTCATCTCCCTCGTTCATATTTTTATCAGCTTTTGTTTATATCTCTGCACATCTGATTCTCCCTCTTCTGTATTCTGTTTCCAATTTATTGTCTATCCATTCATATCTCTCTCTCTCTCTCTCTCTCTCTCTCTCTCTCTCTCTCTCTCTCTCTGTCTTTCCTTCCTTTGTTATTAATTCTTAGCATTCCTCTTCGTTCTTATTAGTCTTATCGTCTTACATTTTTCTACTACTTATTATTTACTATTTATTTCTCTCCTTCCTTTATTTAAGTTTCCTCTAATTCTTCCCATTCTATCTTGTGGTTTCTTCTGCTTCTTTTGTTATTCGTCGAGTTTTTTATTATTAGTATTATTTATTTATTTACCTGCGTTTATCCCTCTTCCTCATTTAATGATTGAAACCTAAAACCTTACATTCTCCTCCTCTTCGTCTCTCTGTCTCTCTCTCTCTCTCTCACACCTGCGTAGGAGAGGCGAGGGTTGGCATTGTACCGGTAGCATTATTAATTAAGGGGAAATGAACGTATTCCCGGTACTGTATATTACTGGTTAAAGTTTAAGGCCAGGGTTGGCATTGTTTCCATTGGTATTAATGAGAACTTTAAATTGTATATCTCTTGTTGTGGTCGGGGAGCGTCTAAGGGTACCATTGTTCCACTGGTTCTTTCCCTGGGTTGTGGTACACCTAACAGTGGTTGTGGTAGACACGGTCGGGGGGGGGGGGTGGTGGTGGTGGTATTGTCTCCTGGAAATAACAACAGTGAGAAATCCGACC
The DNA here is from genome assembly GCA_958450375.1 of Homarus gammarus. Taxonomy (NCBI): domain Eukaryota; kingdom Metazoa; phylum Arthropoda; class Malacostraca; order Decapoda; family Nephropidae; genus Homarus; species Homarus gammarus. The sequence goes on along the minus strand of CAUDMG010002478.1, from coordinate 734,925 downwards.
AAAGTTTGTCTTCCGTCAGCTGATACCGTTAATCCCTGTGAGAGTTATTTTCTTCTTCTTCTTCTTGTTTTCCTTCATCATTATCTCATCTTATGTTACCATTTCTCCTCTTCCACTTCCACCACCTCCTCTATCTCCACCACCTCCACCAACCTCCTCTTCCTCCACCACGACCTCCACCACCACCACCACCACCACCATCTTCACCAGCTCCATCACGTCCACCATCTCCAACACCACCACCACCTCCAACTATCTTCTCCACCTCCTTCACCTCCACCTTCTCCAACACAAGCACTGCCACTATCTGCCTTAAATTGTTATTCCCTCTCAGGTAGACGCCCAGGGGAGAACTTGAGACATGGCTCTGATTATACCTGACGGGGGCTACACCTGTTAACCTCCCTACCTACCTATCCTTACCTCCTCTCCTACCTACCTACCTACCTGTTCTCCCTCCCTTCCCTCCTACCTCCCTCCCTCCCTCCCTTCCTTCCTCCCTCCCTCCCTCCCTCCCTCCCTCCCTCTCTCCCTCCCTTCCTTCCGTCTTTCCTTCCTTCCTCCCTCCATACCTACCTAGTCCTGCCTACCATATAAATAACCATTGACTATTTACATCAGTCAGGTCAGGAAAGGCGGGTATTTGAGTTGATTAATAAGAGTTATGTAAATATTAAGACCACTAGTACATGTTATTACTTAACTCTTGTATGAACATCGGCTCACCTCTTCCTGAGCCTGTAGTGTTTATATAGTGTATTTGTATACATGCTTATTCATACACGGTGAGCTGCTTTATGTAGGAATTAAAGGAGATTTTGTCATATATTGTTCAGGTATTTTCATCTCAGTGTTTATTATTATTATTATTATTATTATTATTATTATTATTATTGTTGTTTATTATTTTTTTTTTAATTATTATCATTATAATTATTATTATTATTATTATTATTATTATTATTATTATGATTATGATTATGATTATGATTATTAGTGTTGTTAATATTGTTGTGGCGTCAAGTCTCCGTTTTCTATACAGTAGTGTAATATTATAGGGTATTATTTTATTCTTATACGACACGAGTTACTGGCGGAGGAAGATCCACAGTGTGATAAGTCATTCTGTCTTAATTGTCTGCATTTAATACTCTCTCTCTCTCTCTCTCTCTCTCTCTCTCTCTCTCTCTCTCTCTCTCTCTCTCTCTCTCTCACTTACACATTATATATTACAGTACATAACCGGAACACAAGTTATTATATATATTTTGTAATCTACTTACATATGCATATTACGTGATCTGGCGATAGTCTTTTATGTATTGTGTAACCTAACCTAACCTAACCTAACCTAACCTAACCTAACCACACCAACCTAATCCGTACTTGTTTCTGTATCTATTCGCGTACCTTTAGCTAAAAATTTTACTGTAACTATCTGTACCTTTAATTATACCTGTGTTGTACCTGTTCCTTCACCCGTCATCAATTTCTGTACCTGTATTTATATCTGTAACTTCTTTTATCTGTACAAATTTCTTTACCTGTAACTGTACTTCCACTTGTACTTATATTCCTAATAACCATCTATCTATCTAAGTCTGTAATTTCCTGTAATTTAGAACCATTACAGCGAGGGGGGGGGGGGGGGGAGAGAAATTAAATATTACAGCACACTTTCTCCATAATATTTCGTTCTTGGTTCAGTCCCATTATTTACGTTTGATCTATTGTGAACCAAACAGCTAATCGATGCCATTTCCTGGACTTTAGACTCGACATTAACCTGAAATTGTGTGTTGATTAAATGTGGTTAGTGATGAACTTTCTCTCTTCCTCCTAATTGAATGACTGAAAGATCATTTTGTACCAGCGCCAGTGTTAGTAGTAGTAGTAGTAGTTGTAGCAGTAATAATAATAGTATTAGTTGTACCGGTGATTGTAGTAGTATGACTATTGGGGGAGGCTGGAGGCCATTTAAAAAATAATAATAGTAACAGTTGTAGCAGTAATAGTAGTAATGGTGAGTGTAGTTGTTGTAGTAATAGTGGCTTTAGTCGTACGAGTAGTAGTAATAGCAGTACTAGTATTAATGATGGCCGTAGTAGCAACACTAATAGCTATAATAATGATGATGGTATTGGTAGATTCCTTCATATTAATAAATAATTGCTTAATTATTTCACTGATAATAACACCTGCTGGACTGACCTATGACATTTGACCTCTGCTGTAAAGACCCTAATCATCACTCAACATAAAATACGTCTAATGACCTTCAAGGAATTTCTTAATTTCTTTTTAGTTTGGTCTTAAGAAACACTTGCATGAACTTAATTATTTATGTAATCTCTCTCTCTCTCTCTCTCTCTCTCTCTCTCTCTCTCTCTCTCTCTCTCTCTCTCTCTGGATTGCGTGCTTGTGTATGCTTGTCTGTCTGTGTGTGTATATGTCAATTAGTCTGGGTGTTTGCCTGTGTACTGTATATGTATGTCTAGCTGTCTCTCTGTATGTCTGTCCCCGCCCATCTAACAGTTTGTCTGTCCCTGTCTATCTATTTGTCTGTCTGTCTGTCTGTCTCTCGGTAAAGACCTCAGGGGACGGGGGAGGGCTGACATCGCCTTGATCTTCCTGGGATGAAAAACATGTTGAGATATTAAATTTCAAGGTTTGGTGTGTTGACTCTCTCTCTCTCTCTCTCTCTCTCTCTCTCTCTCTCTCTCTCTCTCTCTCTCTCTCTCTCTTCATGTTACGGTTACATATATGATTCTCTATCTATCAATTTCCTATCTATATATCAATTTATCCATAGATAGATAGACAGAGAGAGAGATAGAGAGAGAGAGAGAGAGAGAGAGAGAGAGAGAGAGAGAGAGACTTTTGCCTTATTGGGTAAAAATGGTCATCTGATCACGATGGCAGACAGCCAGACTAATAACACCATCGTTAATGTACTGTTCGCGTGCCCTTCTCTCTCTCTCTCTCTCTCTCTCAAATTATATTTCGTCATCTTTCTATCCATTCTTAAATGTTATTATATACAATTGCATGCAGACGCAGAACCCAGCGTTTTTTTTTTTTTTTTACTGGGATTAGCCCACCCGGGGCCTGGGGGGCGAAAATGTAATAATAATAATAACAATACTAATAATTCAAAATGATAATAATAATAATAATAATAATAATAATAATAATAATAATAATAATAATAAGGACATTACAAAAATTAAAATAAAAAGATCAAGGGTGAGAAACTATATATGTATGTTGTGTTGTCCAAGTAAGAGAAACAATTGAGACCCTGCAATTGTGTGTAAATGTGGCAGAAAGTTACATCAGCAACCTGGGACTTGGTCAATTTTTGTGATGCCATATGGCAGTACGTGTGTGTGTGTGTGTGTGTGTGTGTGTGTGTGTGTGTGTGTGTGTGTGTGTGTGTGTAATAATAATAATAATTAACGGTTTATTGAAAGAGCTTGGCAGCCAGAAAGCTGAAAATATATAGTTACATATTTGGGGAATGGGTTTCGAATTACAAATAATATACAAGTAACATAAGTGACACAAATAAGACATATAATAACTAGATGGGGAAAAGCTCAAACTACAGTTCATTTCAACATAGTGACAGTGCAAGGAGTAGTGTTTACTGGGAGTGAATACACTGGTTTATTACAAGTTATTGATAATTTTTACAATGGTTGGGACTGGGCTGTGTGTGTGTGTGTGTCCATTCCACTCTACTGATCTCCTTTTCTCCTTTCCTTCTCCCCCCCTTCTTCCCATCCCCCCTTCCTCCCACCCTCCGTAAGAATAACAAGTTATGAACGTAACAGACAATAAACGTACCAGCGAACGTAACAAAAGTGAACGTAACAGACAAGAACGTAACAGTGTATATAAAAGACAGAGAACTTAACATACAGTAAACGTACAGTAAATAGCACTGAACGTAACAAATATCCAACTTTATAGAAATGAACGTAACAGATAGTGAACGTGATCGTGGGAACGGACAGGGGATTCTCGGGATTACTCTCTGTATCGAACGAGAATTCAATTAAGTCTTAACATGAGAAACACCGCAATCCTGAGTCTCAATAATTCGCTCGATCATATTTTTTTTTACTTTTATAACTGGCTATCTAACTGACTCGCGTGCTAACTGACTCGCATGCTGACTGACTCGCGCGCTATCTGACTTGCGTGCTAACTGACTTGCGTGCTAACTGACTCGCATGCTGACTGACTCGCGCGCTATCTGACTTGCGTGCTAACTGACTCGCGTGCTAACTGACTCGCGTGCTGATTCGCTCGCTATCAGACTTGCGTGCTAACTGACTCGCGTGCTAAGTGACTCGCGTGCTGACTGACTCGCGCGCTATCTGACTTGCGTGCTAACTGACTTGCGTGATAAGATAGTGACTATAATGGCGACTAAATTGCGTCGTCAAGAGAGACAAACGAGATTTATACAATGGTTTAACTATGAAATAAATCGCAACAAAAACTACTTTTCACAGGTAAGTTAAAGACTCGAGTCCCTTAGAGTACTGAATATAAAGACTTCACACCTTAAGGAAAGGCAATTTAAAAGTAGTCAGTCACCTGGATAACTTATAGGCCTTATTCCCTTTAAAAAGAGATCAATTTAATGACTTCATCCTCATAGATAACAATTTAATGACTTCATCCTCATAGAAAACAATTTAATGACTTCATCCTCATAGATAACAATTTAATGACTTCATCCTCATAGATAACAATTTAATGACTTCATCCTCATAGATAACAATTTAATGACTTCATCCTCATAGATAACAATTTAATGACTTCATCCTCATAGATAACAATTTAATGACTTCATCCTCATAGATAACAATTTAATGACTTCATCCTCATAGATAACAATTTAATGACTTCATCCTCATAGATAACAATTTAATGACTTCATCCTCATAGATAACAATTTAAAAACCTCAGATATTTAGAAAACCAAGTTAAAACCGCCAATTCCTTAGAAAACTTCGTTGTCCTCTGAGAATTGGGTCTGTCCATCACAGGTGTTTGGGAATTAAATTAGTAAGGGATCACCTGAAGGTTAAACACCCAGTTTATTTCTCCCCAATATAACCCACCTTAACGTTACCTGAAGAGATGGTTGGGTTAGGTTAGGCTAGGTTTGGTTAGGTTAGGTTAGGTTTGGTTAGGTTAGGTTAGGTTAGGTTAGGTTTGGTTTGGTTTGGTTAGGTTTGATTTGGTTTGGTTTGGTTTGGTTAGGCTGGGCTGGCGTTAGGTTAGGTTTGGTTTGTCAAATTCTAAAATAGATATGCTAGGTCTCACCATTTCCTCTAATATGTCATGGAAGTCATACATCCGCAACATTGCTAAAGCTGCCTCCCGAAAGCTGGGAATGCTGTACAGATGCCGTAGCTACTTCACTCCTGAGCAGTTGCTTCAAGTTTATAAGGGATTCATTCGTCCTAACTTGGAGTACTGCTCTCATATCTGGGGTGGTTCTTCTTCTGTCCAGCTGTTAGATAGGGTGGAATCAAAGGCATTTCGTCTTATTAACTCTCCTCCTTTAGTTGATAATCTTTCTTCCCTTTCTCTTCGCCGCAATGTTGCTTCACTCTCTCTCTTTTACAGGTACTTTAACGGGCAATGTTCGGTGGATTTAGCATCCTGAGTACCGCCGGCAAGGCCGTAGGTTCGTAACACACGTCTTGCCCGCGGTGCCCACCGTTTCTCTGTGGATGTCGGTCACACTAGAATAACCTGTTATAGTACATCCTTCTTTCCTCACACAGCCAAACTGTGGAATACTCTGCCTTCAGTGTTTCCATACTCATACAATCTGTCTCACATCAAAAAGCTGGTTTTCCAGCATCTTCGTGGTGTAGATTAACATATTCTTTTTCCTCTATTTTTTTCCTCCCTCCAGGCCCCATTGTGGGTCGATGACCTGTGTCCGGGTGAGCCATTCCCCACACAAAAAAGGTGAAAGAAACTGCGAAGTTAGGTTAGCTTAGTGTTAGGCTGATAAATATTCAGGTTAAATAACATGGGATGACTGTGATGTTAGGTTAGCGTTCGGGTGATTGATCTTCAGGTGAAATAAACTGGGGTGACTAATCTTCAAGTGATTCTCAAAAGGTTGTGAGGGAGAGACATCATTACCACCATCTTCCTCTTGTCCCAGAATTAACCAATGAGCCGAGTGTTGCGAGGGAGTGTCTCCCTCCACCAGCTGACTGGTGGAGGGAGAGACGGAGTAGTTGCGACACCGGTCCTAGGAAGACTCTAGCAGCGCTCTCTCTCTCTCTCTCTCTCTCTCTCTCTGGTATTGTCTTACTCTCTGTTAATGATTATCCCTCACCACTCTCTATCTTCTATTTTCTTCTCACTTTTCCCTTCAGCATCATTCATTATCATCTTTCACTCTCAATTTACAGTCTGTAGCCACAGCCACCTTCCTCACGTTACATTCGCGGATTTCTCCCCAGTTTTCACTCTCAACTTTCACTCACTGGTCGTTGGAAACGTTGCTTCACTGACGATAAAGAAAAAATATTTCCTTTCATGTTTTGTTTCTCTGTGAATACAAGGATCATGTTACTCCCCCCTCCCCTCCCTCCTTCTTCTGTCTCTCTCTTTCTCTTGTACACATTTACTGTGCACATATATCTTTCTTTGGAGCTTCTGACTGGCCATAAAGGATCTTGCAGATCATCAAAATGAATGCTGTAGCTTCAAGCTAAACCTTAGCTAACCTAACCTATTTAAGGTATAATTCAGCTACAATAAGAAGGTAAACGACGTATTAAATTTTATCATATATCATTAAATTGTCATTAAGTTGTATCAATAAAAAAATCCGTATTTGCAACAAATGTCAGTAGTTTTTTTAAAGTTTCATCATCGAATATCCCTATTTAACGTATATATATATATATATATATATATATATATATATATATATATATATATATATATATATATATATATATATAAAAGACAGATACGCACATTTACCTGTTCATTCGGTTCATCGTAAAAGATTCATTTTTACGGAAGGTCACAACAAAGGCCAGTAACAATGATTGTTATATTCTACACCAATATATCTCTCGTTGTGAAGGCCTCAGTGTTGCCAGACCTCCAAACCTCCCCCGATATGGACCAGCACTGATATAGAAAGCTTCTACGGCTCTCCATTGTCTCCTGATTCGTCATGAAGGTTTCAATTTCCTCCCAAATGGACAAGAAATGCATCTGACATCTTCCACGACATCTATTTACCTTCCCTAATTCACCTAAAAGGCTTCAGTCTTACAAGGGATTGCGCAAAAGAGACAAGAATTGGAATTAAAAGCTCCTGCGTCCCTCCGATTCAAAGATTTCAATTTCAGCTGCCGAGCTTTCAAACAGATGAAAATCTCAGACGCAGTTCCTGTTTCTATATTGTGTAAGTCATGGGTAAGAGTATCAGTTTAGGGAAAAAATAGTTGACCCTGGTCTTTACAACATCGTAATTTGATTTTGCCTTTGTGATTGAAGGCAAGAGAACAGGTTTAGTTACGATAAAGGCCACTTAAATGAGCTGAACAGATGCAAAGGTACTAAACCAATTTAATAGGGTCTCAGTCCTCCAGGTATGGGAAAATAACACTTAAAGAGTCTCTGAGAATCTTGATTGACGCCCTTAAACTGTCTCATCTCTGGCGCAGCTTAAGTGAACCTGTTAAACACGCTTTTCCGCCCCCAGTCAGGGAGAAAATTACACCTGAGACTCTCTCAGACTCCCGACCCTGATAAACAAGAAGGATTTCAATTTCACGGTATTATTGTAGCGAAGGGAGAGTCTTACTTCTCTCTGTGTCTCCATCTACCAGCGGGAGGGAGAGTCTTACTTCTCTCTGTGTCTCCATCCACCAGCGGGAGGGAGAGTCTTACTTCTCTCTGTGTCTCCATCCACCAGCGGGAGGGAGAGTCTTACTTCTCCCTGTGTCTCCATCTACCAGCGGGAGGGAGAGTCTTCCTTCTCTGTCTCCATCTACCAGCGGGAGGGAGAGTCTTACTTCTCTCTGTGTCTCCATCTACCAGCGGGAGGGAGAGTCTTACTTCTCTCTGTGTCTCCATCTACCGGCGGGAGGGAGAGTCTTACTTCTCTCTGTGTCTCCATCCACCAGCGGGAAGGAGAGTCTTACTTCTCTCTGTGTCTCCATCTACCAGCGAGAGGGAGAGTCTTACTTCTCTCTGTGTCTCCATCTACCAGCGGGAGGGAGAGTCTTACTTCTCTCTGTGTCTCCATCCACCAACGGGAGGGAGAGTCTTACTTCTCTCTATGTCTCCATCTACCAGCGGGAGGGAGAGTCTTACTTCTCTCTGTGTCTCCATCCACCAGCGGGAGGGAGAGTCTTACTTCTCTCTGTGTCTCCATCTACAAGCGGGAGGGAGAGTCTTACTTCTCTCTGTGTCTCCATCTACAAGCGGGAGGGAGAGTCTTACTTCTCTCTGTGTCTCCATCTACCAGCGGGAGGGAGAGTCTTACTTCTCTCTGTGTCTCCATCTACCAGCGGGAGGGAGAGTCTTACTTCTCTCTGTGTCTCCATCTACCAGCGGGAGGGAGAGTCTTACATCTCTCTGTGTCTCCATCTACCAGCGGGAGGGAGAGTCTTACTTCTCTCTGTGTCTCCATCCACCAGCGGGAGGGAGAGTCTTACTTCTCTCTGTGTCTCCATCTACCAGCGGGAGGGAGAGTCTTACTTCTCTCTGTGTCTCCATCCACCAGCGGGAGGGAGAGTCTTACTTCTCTCTGTGTCTCCATCCACCAGCGGGAGGGAGAGTTTTACTTCTCTCTGTGTCTCCATCCACCAGCAGGAGGGAGAGTCTTACATCTCTCTGTGTCTCCATCCACCAGCGGGAGGGAGAGTCTTACATCTCTCTGTGTCTCCATCTACCAGCGGGAGGGAGAGTCTTACTTCTCTCTGTGTCTCCATCCACCAGCGGGAGGGAGAGTCTTACATCTCTCTGTGTCTCCATCTACCAGCGGGAGGGAGAGTCTTACTTCTCCCTATGTCTCCATCCACCAGCAGGAGGGAGAGTCTTACTTCTCTCTGTGTCTCCATCTACCAGCGGGAGGGAGAGTCTTACTTCTCTCTGTGTCTCCATCTACCAGCGGGAGGGAGAGTCTTACTTCTCTCTGTGTCTCCATCCACCAGCGGGAGGGAGAGTCTTACTTCTCTCTGTGTCTCCATCTCCCAGCGGAAGGGAGAGTCTTACTTCTCTCTGTGTCTCCATCCACCAGCGGGAGGGAGAGTCTTACTTCTCTCTGTGTCTCCATCCACCAGCGGGAGGGAGAGTCTTACTTCTCCCTGTGTCTCCATCTACCAGCGGGAGGGAGAGTCTTCCTTCTCTGTCTCCATCTACCGGCGGGAGGGAGAGTCTTACTTCTCTCTGTGTCTCCATCCACCAGCGGGAAGGAGAGTCTTACTTCTCTCTGTGTCTCCATCTACCAGCGGGAGGGAGAGTCTTACTTCTCTCTGTGTCTCCATCTACCAGCGGGAGGGAGAGTCTTACTTCTCTCTGTGTCTCCATCCACCAGCGGGAGGGAGAGTCTTACATCTCTCTGTGTCTCCATCTACCAGCGGGAGGGAGAGTCTTACTTCTCTCTATGTCTCCATCTACCAGCGGGAGGGAGAGTCATACTTCTCTCTGTGTCTCCATCTACCAGCGGGAGGGAGAGTCTTACTTCTCTCTGTGTCTCCATCCACCAGCGGGAGGGAGAGTCTTACTTCTCTCTGTGTCTCCATCTACAAGCGGGAGGGAGAGTCTTACTTCTCTCTGTGTCTCCATCTACAAGCGGGAGGGAGAGTCTTACTTCTCTCTGTGTCTCCATCTACCAGCGGGAGGGAGAGTCTTACTTCTCTCTGTGTCTCCATCTACCAGCGGGAGGGAGAGTCTTACTTCTCTCTGTGTCTCCATCCACCAGCGGGAGGGAGAGTCTTACTTCTCTCTGTGTCTCCATCTACAAGCGGGAGGGAGAGTCTTACTTCTCTCTGTGTCTCCATCTACCAGCGGGAGGGAGAGTCTTACTTCTCTCTGTGTCCCCACCTACCAGCGGGAGGGAGAGTCTTACTTCTCTCTGTGTCTCCATCTACCAGCGGGAGGGAGAGTCTTACTTCTCTCTGTGTCTCCATCTACCAGCGGGAGGGAGAGTCTTACTTCTCTCTGTGTCTCCATCTACCAGCGGGAGGGAGAGTCTTGCATCTCTCTGTGTCTCCTTCTACCAGCGGGAGGGAGAGTCTTACTTCTCTCTGTGTCTCCATCCACCAGCGGGAGGGAGAGTTTTACTTCTCTGTGTGTCTCCATCCACCAGCAGGAGGAAGAGTCTTACATCTCTCTGTGTCTCCATCCACCAGCGGGAGGGAGAGTCTTACATCCCTCTGTGTCTCCATCTACCAGCGGGAGGGAGAGTCTTACTTCTCTCTGTGTCTCCATCCACCAGCGGGAGGGAGAGTCTTACATCTCTCTGTGTCTCCATCTACCAGCGGGAGGGAGAGTCTTACTTCTCCCTATGTCTCCATCCACCAGCAGGAGGGAGAGTCTTACTTCTCTCTGTGTCTCCATCCACCAGCGGGAGGGAGAGTCTTACTTCTCTCTGTGTCTCCATCTACCAGCGGGAGGGAGAGTCTTACTTCTCTCTGTGTCTCCATCTACCAGCGGGAGGGAGAGTCTTACTTCTCTCTGTGTCTCCATCTACCAGCGGGAGGGAGAGTCTTACTTCTCTCTGTGTCTCCATCTACCAGCGGGAGGGAGAGTCTTACTTCTCTCTGTGTCTCCATCCACCAGCGGGAGGGAGAGTCTTACTTCTCTCTGTGTCTCCATCTACCAGCGGGAGGGAGAGTCTTACTTCTCTCTGTGTCTCCATCTACCAGCGGGAGGGAGAGTCTTACTTCTCTCTGTGTCTCCATCCACCAGCGGGAGGGAGAGTCTTACTTCTCTCTGTGTCTCCATCCAGCAGCGGGAGGGAGAGTCTTACTTCTCTCTGTGTCTCCATCCACCAGCGGGAAGGAGAGTCTTACTTCTCTCTGTGTCTCCATCTACCAGCGGGAGGGAGCGTCTTACTTCTCTCTGTGTCTCCATCTACCAGCGGAAGGGAGAGTCTTACTTCTCTCTGTGTCTCCATCCACCAGCGGGAGGGAGAGTCTTACTTCTCTCTGTGTCTCCATCTACCAGCGGGAGGGAGAGTCTTACTTCTCTCTGTGTCTCCATCTACCAGCGGGAGGGAGAGTCTTACTTCTCTCTGTGTCTCCATCCACCAACGGGAGGGAGAGTCTTACTTCTCTCTATGTCTCCATCTACCAGCGGGAGGGAGAGTCTTACTTCTCTCTGTGTCTCCATCTACCAGCGGGAGGGAGAGTCTTACTTCTCCCTATGTCTCCATCCACCAGCAGGAGGGAGAGTCTTACTTCTCTCTGTGTCTCCATCTACCAGCGGGAGGGAGAGTCTTACTTCTCTCTGTGTCTCCATCTACCAGCGGGAGGGAGAATCTTACTTCTCTCTGTGTCTCCATCTACCAGCGGGAGGGAGAGTCTTACTTCTCTCTGTTTCTCCATCCACCAGCGGGAGGGAGAGTCTTACATCTCTCTGTGTCTCCATCTACCAGCGGGAGGGAGAGTCTTACTTCTCTCTGTGTCTCCATCTACCAGCAGGAGGGAGAGTCTTACTTCTCTCTGTGTCTCCATCTACCAGCGGGAGGGAGAGTCTTACTTCTCTCTGTGTCTCCATCTACCAGCGGGAGGGAGAGTCTTACTTCTCTCTGTGTCTCCATCTACCAGCGGGAGGGAGAGTCTTACTTCTCTCTGTGTCTCCATCCAGCAGCGGGACGGAGAGTCTTACTTCTCTCTGTGTCTCCATCTACCGGCGGGAGGGAGAGTCTTACTTCTCTCTGTGTCTCCATCTACCAGCGAGAGGGAGAGTCTTACTTCTCTGTGTCTCCTTCCACCAGCGGGAGGGAGAGTCTTACTTCTCTCTGTCTCCATCTACCAGCGGGATGGAGAGTCTTACATCTCTCTGTGTCTCCATCCACCAGCAGGAGGAAAAGTCTTACTTCTCTGTGTCTCCATCTACCAGCGGAAGGGAGAGTCTTACTTCTCTCTGTCTCCATCCACCAGCGGGAGGGAGAGTCTTACTTCTCTCTGTGTCTCCATCTACCAGCGGGAGGGAGAGTCTTACTTCTCTCTGTGTCTCCATCTACCAGCGGGAGGGAGAGTCTTACTTCTCTCTGTGTCTCCATCTACCAGCGGGAGGGAGAGTCTTACTTCTCTATGTCTCCATCTACCAGCGGGAAGGAGAGTCTTGTTTCTCTGTGTCTCCATCCACCAACGGGAGGGAGAGTCTTACTTCTCTATGTCTCCATCTACCAGCGGGAGGGAGAGTCTTACATCTCTCTGTGTCTCCATCCACCAGCGGGAGGGAGAGTCTTACTTCTCTCTGTGTCTCCATCCACCAGCGGGAGGGAGAGTCTTACTTCTCTCTGTGTCTCCATCCACCAGCAGGAGGAAAAGTCTTACTTCTCTCTGTGTCTCCATCCACCAGCGGGAGGGAGAGTCTTACTTCTCTCTGTGTCTCCATCCACCAGCGGGAGGGAGAGTCTTACTTCTCTCTGTGTCTCCATCCTCCAGCGGGAGGGAGGGTCTTGCTTCTCCGTGTTGGTCAGATCCTTCGCCGCGTCGCACCGGAGACTATAGGAGCTGTATACTCAAGATGGCGGAGACGGAACATGTAGTTAATGAACTATTCTTTTATTATTATTATTATTATTATTATTATTATTATTATTATTATTATTATTATTATCATTGTTATTATTATTATAAAAATTATTGTTGTTGATGGTAGTACTAGTAGTATCATCATCATCATCATCATCATCAGCAGCAGCAGCAGCAGCAGCATCATCATCAACTATATACACGTACGAACAGACAGTCATACAATACACACACAGGGAGGATAAACGAAGGATCAGACAGATTAACACGTAAAGGAGCAAACGGGTAAGAAGGGTAATAGAAGCGGTTAATGGTTTAGGGAAAGGGGGTAATGGGTCTGGAGAGAGAAGCCAGGGTCATGTTAATGGTCTTAATAGTGGTGGGTAGGCAGTGGATGAAGTCACTTGGCAACAGGAGTCGAAATGTTCAAGTTTTGAAATTTGAATCATCGAAATTCTGGGCCTTTGAAACTAGGTTCTTTTGAAAATTCTGAATCACTGAAACTCTGAACCATTAAAGCTCGAAACCGGTGACACTCTGAAGCATCGAAACATTAAATCATTGACACTGTAAACTATCGAAACTCTGAAATATTGAAGCTCTGAACCAATGAAACTGTGAACCAATGAAACTCTGAACCAATGAAACTCTGAACCTGTGAAACTCTGAAGCATCGAAACATTAAACCATCGATACTCTAACTAAACCATCTAAACTCTAAAGTCTAAACCAGTGAAGCAGTGAACCTCTGAATCACTGAAACTCAATTGTTGAAGCATTGAAGCTCTTACCCACTATAACTATGAAACACGGAACCCTCAGAACCGAATCAAATAATTATTAAACCATTAACACCATGATATCTAGAACAAAGTCTCATTAGGAAAAAGAATCTGAAAAAATATTCAACAATATTACTGATATCACACGCAAGACCTTCACTATATCGAGATTATTATTCATGTATGATCACGCGATATAATGTAAATAAATAATGACAGTAATTAAAATAATATACATATTATACATACACATATACGACACACAAACAGTATTTTCAATCATACTAAATACACATAAATGTATTCAGTGTTTGATATAAGTTCGTTATGTTTGTATTTATTTTATTTATTTTTTTAGATCAGAACATATATAAGTGGTTGAAAATTTGAGATAATTGGCTTCAAGCATGACAAAAATACGTGAAAATTATAGGGGGTGGTAACAATATACTGACTGACAGTTCTGGGTTTATATACATATATTTTTTATGTAGAATCTGTAAACGATAATAATAATAATAATAATAATAATAATAATAATAATAATAATAATAATAATAATGTCTACGAAATTATGAACATAGAAGAAAAAAATAAGAAATTACACAAAACATCACAAAATACATTGATGTTATGATGTATTACTGCGCTTCAACAACACAGGTCTTCACGGGTGTATTCTATGTTAATAAATACATTATAATCAACAGGTTAAGGTTAACAGTTACACCTGTCTGTCCACAACACAACACAGTGACTTATGGGGGTGGCGACCTGTTGGCGTGCCTCATGGTGATTGTCTGGTACTGTCTTGGAGTCTCTCTCTCTCAGTAATGTGGAAGCCTTACAACCCAGCCCTGATGGTGCCTGAGCGGGGCGTGGCCCTTCCGACAGCTGGCGATAAATACAGGCTTACTAATAGGATAAAGTTTCCATCCATAAGGTTGATCATCACTCGTACCAGGCAAAGACTCTGCACTTTAGCTGATGAGTGACCTATGCCCTTGACGTCCTCAACAACACTAGCCAGCTGGGTGGCGAGTGGTGGTGGCGGACATATGATGTATTTACGTTACCTCGGTGCTTAATGATCATACCATCTTTGTTGGCTCGCCCATTGGGACCCTAATGACGTAATTTGGTGATAATGAGCGTGTTTCACCACCCTGTCTTAAGGTGTAATTTGTAGTTTTTGTTTTGACATAATCTTAAATCTGCCTTAAGTGTACTAGGGTGCATTGATAGTGTAAATTATCACTGCAACAGTATATGTTATTATTGTTACTATAATATTTTCAGTGTTCTTCATATTATATTTATTATTATTATTATTATTATTATTATTAATTTTAGTGGAAGTAGTGGTAGTGTTATTAGCATTATATATATATATATATATATATATATATATATATATATATATATATATATATATATATATATATATATATATATAAATACCACCACCTATTAGCCTCTGTACCCACCCATCTACTTAACCACCATTAACGTCACTGCCGCTACCTTTAACTAAAGAGTGTTGAGCAGGACCACCATCCTCCTCAACAACCTTAGATAAAATCCATTTATCCGGAAGTGGCTTTTGTGATCTGGCCATAAAAGACCCGAGGAAAAGGATAAGAAAGGATAAGGTTAGGATGTCCTGTCGCCTATAAATAGACGACGTGGGTAAAATGCTTCTAACCTGGTGTTTACTGTCCTCAGTCACACAATAGGAAACGTTGTGTTAGGCTCCTTCTTATCAGCCCAACTTCCGTCTTTACTGACCTGAGTGAAGTATGTTTTTACGAGTGAGGGATGTATTTTTTGTCGTGTTGTGTGTGCGACTGAACGCTGACAATAGACCAGTTCTTCTTGTTTGTTTGTTTGTTTGTTTTTAATAATTTCCTTCATTACATCAACACCTGTTTTCAGTCGGTGTTTTGATCATCTGTGTAACAATTAGACGACTCTCTCTCTCTCTCTCTCTCTCTCCACACGATCAACAGGTGAAGGTCAGTCACAAACATGTAAGTCATTCAAAACCCATTTATCCAAGGCGAGGAGAGCAGATTACGCTGATAGGCGCAGTTAAACACGTCATTTACACCTCCTAATGGCTGACACTGTAAACACCAGGCAGGTAGCTTAACTTTCCCGTTTTCTGTGATTACAATTTATTTCCGTGTTCATTTAAATTCTCAAGTGATATTCGGAGTTTTTCTCATGTCTCTCACAGCTCTCTAGTCACGTCTGTGTTATACTGTCAAGACAAGCAGTTATAATTAGAATTCCCTGGACACCTGGCCTTACCTGCCATCTACTGTACATGTGGGTTATGTATGGGTTATATGATAGTTACGACCTGTGGTGTAATAGGCAGCCCGCTCGGCTCGCAAGCGACTAGTTCGGGGTGCCTCTGTCTACCCAGCAGTAATTGGGGACCTGGATGTTAATCGATTTGCTGATCGCGTTCTGGGGTAATGCTTAGCCAGTGCAGTTGGCGAGTTGTCCGGTCTTCTCGGACTATTCCTTGACATTGGGTCATGCAACTCGTTAACTCAGGGTGTGGTTGTTGTGTTGGCGACAGTTTCTACACCTTAAACAAATTAACGCCTTGGTGGCCTCGAACACTGATCGTTTTTATGTATCTTTAGGCGTTACTTATGTATTTTTCGTTGTTTTATGTATTCTCTTGCATTATTCTCTCCTTTATGTATCCACTTTTTGTATCATTTATGTATCATCCCAAGATATTTTCTCACTGATGTATATTCCAGCGTTTTTGTCTCACTGTATGTATCCTCTGGTGCTTTTTGTCTCAGTTTCATCTGACGTTTTATGCCTCATTTACTGTATGTATCGTTTTAGAGCTATGTGTCCACTTTATTCATCAACTACAATCTTTTGTATTTGTCTTATGAATCAGGTAAAGTTAATTTGTCTTATTTATGTATTGACGCGATATTTTTTTGTCTCGGTGTTGTCTCAATAAGTTTCTTTTATGCTTCCGTGTTGAGTGAACAATTTGAGGAAGAATTAGAAGTCAACGAGTCAATTAAGAGATAGAGAGAGGGAGGGTAAAGAGGCCGACAACTGGCAACAATCAAGTCTGACTGCCGTCATTTACATATTGCACGGTGTAATTATGGCTCTGTGTGTTGCAAGTTGTAGTAATGACTGTTTATGCTGCAAGGTGTAGTAATGGCTGTGTGTGTTGCAAGATGTAGTAATGGCTGTGTGTGTGTTGCAAGGCGTGGTGATGGGTGTGTGCATTGCAAGGTGTGGTGATGGCTGTGTGAGTCTGTTGCAAGGTGTAGTGATGTCTGTGTGTGTGTGTGTTACAAGGTGCAATGGTGGCTGTGTGTATGTTGCAAGGTATAAGGATGGATGTGTGTATGTTGCAAGGTGTAAGGATGGCTGTGTGTGTTTCAAGGTGTAATGATTGGTGTGTGTGTGTCGCAAAGTGTGATGATGGCTGTGTGTGTTGCAAGGTATAGTAACGGGTGTGTGTATGTTGCAAGGTGTGATGATAGTTATGCTTATTTATTTATTTATTTACATAATGGAAAACAAAGGAACCAACCCCAACTACTACCGTGTTATACGAAACAAAAGCAGTTACCATTCATAATTTATAAATATACATGGAACTCATGCATAGATGATGTGTGTATAGGGGGGTGGGGTCCCACATCATAGTGTGTGGGGGGGGGGGAGCAGTCACCTTTCATAGTGTGTGGGGGGGGAGCAGTCACACTTCATAATGTGTGGGGGGGGAGCAGTCACACTTCATAGTGTGTGTTTTAATATATTCTTAGGGGAAATCTTTCTAAACACCACTTTCAATACAGCTATTTATTAGTTAACTGAATGACACAGACACATTAATTGATCAATATATATCGAAGTCACTAGACACTGACTCTCGGACAACAAACATGAAATGGATACACTTCCCACCGTAAGTACATACGAACATAAGAACATAAGAATGGAGGAAACTGCAGCGGGCCTATTGGCCCATACTGGGCAGTCCCGTTTACACCCAACCCCTATTGCTCATATAAGCATCCAACCTATGTTTGAAGCTATTCAGCGTATTCGAGTTAATGATGATATTTGGTAACTTGTTCCATTCATCCACTACTCTGTTTCCAAACCAGTGTTTACCTATTTCGCGCCTAAATCTAAATTTGTCTAATTTAAAACCATTGTTACGAGTTCGCTCCTGGTTGGATAGTTTGAGTACCTTTGTTTAGCCCTGACTTCCATTTATACACCTCTATCAGGTCACCCCTCGCTCGACGTCTCTCGATGGAGTGCAAATTAAGATGCTTTAACCTGTCTCTATACTCAAGGTTCCTAATGCCCGGGATTAGTCTCGTCATTCTCCTCTGAATTCTTTCCAAGGATTCTATATCCATTCTGTAATGCGGTGACCAGAACTGAACTGCGTAATCCAGGTGTGGTCTCACAAGCGCAAGATACAGTTTTAGGATGACCTCGCTAGTCTTGTAACTAACACTCCTTTGTATGAACCCAAGTACTTTATTAGCCTTGTTACGAGCAAAAACACATTGTTTACTTGGCTTAAGGTTCCTACTTATCATTACTCCAAAATCTCTCTCGCAGTCGGATTTCTCTATGGCATCGTTGTTCATCTGGTATCTGGTTTCCCTGTTTACATCTCCTATACTGAGTACTTTACATTTGTCCACATTGACTTTCATCTGCCATTTTTCAGACCATTCGAAAAATTTGTTTAGATCTTCCTGTAGTTTTGCTGAGTCCTCGTCAGATTTAATGACACGTCCTATTTTAGTGTCATCAGCAAATTTACTTATGTTGCTGTCTATGCCGATATCTATGTCGTTTATGTATATAATAAATAATAATGGTCCAAGTACTGAGCCCTGGGGAACTCCACTAGTGACTTTGCTCCAATGGGACTTAGTGCCGTAAATGCTCACTCGCTGTTTCCTCTCCTGTAACCACGCCCTAATTCATTTAAGGATAATACCTTTGATGCCATGTGCTTCTACCTTTCTAATTAGTCTTTCGTGGGGGACTCTGTCGAAGGCTTTGCTAAAGTCGAGATATACCACATCATAATTGTGCCCCTCGTCCACAGGTTCGAAAACTGATAAAAAGAATGTTAACAGATTAGTTAGACATGAACGCCCGCTTGTGAAGCCATGTTGGGAATCATTGATCAACTTGTGCTTCTCCAGGTGGTTTCCAATAGAGTTTGAAATGATTGATTCAAGTAATTTGCCTACTATTGATGTTAGGCTGATTGGGCGGTAGTTAGAGGATAGTGATTTATCCCCCTTCTTGAAAATCAGTATTACATTCGCTATCCTCCAGGATTCTGGTACTACACCTGTATTTAAGGACATGTTAAACAACTTTGCTAAGGGCATACTAAGCTCTTCCTTACATTCCTTTAATACTCTGGCAAATATCTCATCGGGACCAGGTGACTTATTAGGCTTTAGTTTGTCTATTTGCTTACTAACATCGCTACTAGTCACTACTATCTCGCTTAGTTTGTTTTCTTCACTATCTCTGAATAGAGTCGGTGCCTCGGGTATCATGTTTACATTTTCGGTGGTGAAAACTGTTGAAAAATATTTAATCAAATTATTGCTCATTTCTCCGTCGTTGTCAGTGAGCTCGCCGGTATCTGACCGTATTGGTCCAATCTTTTCTCGTGTTTTAGTTTGATACATTTGGTAGAATCCTTTGGGGTTTGTCTTTGCCTCCCTTGCTATCCTTACCTCATTATTCCTCTTGGCTTTCCTTATCTCGGTTTTAACCCTACTCGCCAATACCTCATAATAATCCTGGAGGTAAGTTTCGCCATGATTTATCCTTCTACCTATAGCCTTCCTTTGGCCAATGATGTTCTTTAAATAATTATTTATCCATTTAGGGTCATTGTTGTCTGATCTGAGTTTTTTGTATGGTATGTTCTGCCTTTGTGCATTAAGTAACTCATTATTTAAATTGTCGTGGAACTCGGCAATCTCAGATCTCGTTATCAGGTCGGTGTCATCTGTCAGGTTCACGCCCAAGCGCGACACCCCTTCTCTCAGCTGCCTCTTTAAACTGTCAAAGTTTGCCCTTCTGAAATCTGGTACTTTAGTGGAATTTTCCTTACGTCTGCCCTGAAAATCTAACTGGAATCTAATTTCTTTGTGATCGCTGTTTGCAAGTTCGTTCCCTACCTCGACATTGCTAATGAGGTTTTCTCTGTTCGACAGAACTAAATCGAGTATATTCATCCCCCGGGTTGGTTCGGTTATATGTTGACTTAGGAAACAGTCCTGGATCGTTTCGAGAAAATCCTCTGATTCTGAGTTACCCGTAAGGTCAGTCCAATCTATTTGGTCAAGGTTAAAGTCGCCTACTATACAGACTTTGTTGTGTATGGAAGCCCTGCGCATTTCATCCCAGATAAGTCTCTCATTGACTCTATCAAGATTGGGAGGTCTATATATTACTCCTGTGATTAATTTTTCCCTACCGTCGATTAATTCTATCCAAATTGTTTCTGTATTCCGCTCAGTTTTTATTTCCTTATTTATTTTACACTTCAGATTATCCCTGACATAGATTGCTACTCCGCCTCCTTTCCTGGTCTGCCTATCCGTATGGAACAATTTGTAACCCGCAATTTGGTATTCGACCGGTAACTAATGTGAGTCTAGGTTGATCCATGTTTCACTGAATGCTATTATGTCGATTTTTTCGGTACATACTAAGGCCTTAATATCATCCATTTTGTTTCTCATACTTCTACTGTTTGCATAGTAGACATTTAAGCTAGTTGTGTTCTGAGTCCTCCCTTTACCGCGTTTAGGTTTAAACTCCCTGTCTGCTTTAGTTTTGTCGTCATTCCTAACACTATTTCCCTGTAATCTTTCACTTTGTTTACCCACTCCCACTGCAGTCTCCTCTACCCCTGGTCCCTCATGTTCCCCTAGCAGTTTAAAGACTTCGATATCTTTTGAACTGCCCCTTCTAGAGACCCAGCCAGGATTGCCACCCCCTCCCGAGACAGGTGAACCCCATCCCTAGCCTAAAGGTCCCTTCTGCCGTAGAAGTTGTCCCAGTTGTCAATGAATGGGGCTGATATTGACTTGCAATATCCGTCAAGACGGCCGTTGACACCAACTGCCCTTGACAACCATTCATTGCCAACTCTCCTTCTAGGCAGGACACCACATATGATAGGGATCCCTCCCTTAGTCCTAATACGATCTATAGCTGTCTTGAACTTATCAAGAAGCTCTTCACTCCTACACCGGCCAATATCGTTGCCTCCTGCACTGAGACAGATAATGGGTTTGTTCCCATTACCAGACAAGATATTGTCCATCCTGTCAACTATATCCCCCACCCCAGCTCCTGGCAAACACACCCTCATCCTATTTTTATTTTTACCACAAAAGGCTCTGCCCAAGTACCTTACCTGTGAGTCACCAACAATTAAAGTTTTTATACTTCCCTTGTCAGCCTTGTCCCTGACTGTTCTAACGTCCATTTCGTCTATCAAGGGACTGAACGAGTTGGTACACTTAGCTGTTGTTGTCGTTGTTGTATCCTTGTTGTATTTCTTGACCACCAGCTTGGTAGTCCCTCTCCTCACAACCTTCCATTCTTCATTCACCGGCTTTCCCTGTCTCGTTTCTTCCTTCATCTTTGATATCTCCTCCTTTAATTTCTCGATTTCTTGCTCTAATTTCAGGGTTTTTCCTTGGTATTCTGTAACTCGGTCCACAGATGGGCATAACCCCGTTTACAAGTAGCACTCGCCATATCTGGTAATTATCCCCGGGAGTGGAGCTAAGCTGCCGTGACCTTCCCTCTAGTGAGGTCAGAACACAACTGAGTGTTCTTATGTAATCGCGTGGCAGTAAGAACCGTGACCTCTACTTGGGTCAGGTATGGACAGCTGTATTTCTTGAGTAACACGGTCATAACGCCGGGTTAACTCAGGTACCTTGTTCATGACCTCTCCTGGGCCAGGTCTTACTGTCATTGTAGGATGTGTCATCTTACGAGGGTGTACACACCTGCGCTTCCGGTCACTGCTATATGTGCTGTTTTTCTCTGGGCTGTAAGCTTCGGTCTGATAAACAATCATTACACTTCACAGTGTGTGTGTGTGGATGGGAGGGATGTAAGTAATAGACGCGGGCTACTGAGGCGACGAAGTGATACACGATACGAGTCTGAATGACTTAAAGGGAGTAAAATTTACAGTGATTCAATTCTGTTTAGAATGTGAATAGTGTGTTAGTGTTGTATGACTCAGTAGAGCAAGTTGCAGACCTAAATATTCTAACATGGGTGAACACATACAGTACAGTGTGGTTATGTGGGTGAAAAGGGTGATTGTTCTCATCGATTTAGAATAAGAATAACGAACAGGTAAATGTTGTGCTCACCAGTTTGTTATGTTGTAGTCACCAGGTCCAGTAATAATTAATACAGTTGCTCAGGTAGTCCCAGGTACACAGTGACTGGCCCACTACGCTTATATTATGCATGTAGCTCGACAGTAAGGGAAATACATAAAAACATAGAACATAAGAAAATAAGGAGTCTGCAATAGGCCAGTTGGCCTGTGCATGGCAGCTCCTGTCGAGAGTTACTACCACTCTCTATCATCCATGAATCTATCTAGCCTCCTTTTAAAACTTTCCAGCGTTCAAGCACTTACTACAAAGTTGTTAAGCTTGTTCCACTCGTCCACCACCCTATTTGTGAACCAGTTCCTTCCTATCTCCCTCCTAAACCTAAACTTATCCAACTTAAATCCGTTGCTACGAGTCCTATCCTGCTCGGACATTATAAGAACTTTATCTATATCCCCTTTATTGATTCCTTTCACCCACTTAAATACTTCTATCACATCTACCCGCACTCTTCGTCTTTCTAGGGAATGCAAGTTTAGTTTCTTTAACCTATCTTGATATGGAAGGTTTCTAAGTCCCTGAATCATTTTCGTCAATCTTCGCTGCACCGACTCCAGTGAATTGATATCCATTCTAAAATATGGGCACCAGAACTGAACCGCATAATCGAGGTGCGGCCTGACTAGCGCAAGATATAGTTGCAATAAGACCTCTGCACTCATATTACTTACACTTCTAGATATAAAACCTAATACTCTGTTTGCCTTATTTCGAACATTAACGCACTGTTTTCTAGGCCAAAGGTCTGGGCTTACAAGTACCCCTAAGTCTCTTTCACAAGTCGACTTCTCTAGGTTGATGTTAAGGCTGTATACATTGACAGTATTTGTTCATCCAATATTAAGTACGCTGCACTTGCTGGTGTTGAATTTCATTTGCCATTTTTCTGACCACCCCTGCAGTTTATTTAAATCCTCCTGTAGTGCATTTGCATCCTGCCCTGAATTAATCTGCCGCCCTATTTTCGTGTCATCCGCAAACTTGCTTATGTCACTGCTGATCCCAGTATCTAGATCGTTTATGAAGATTATGAACAAGAGTGGGACTAGTACTGACCCCTGGGGAACCCCACTGGTGACACAGCCCCACTCAGATTTAACACCATCTACGCTGACCCTCTGTGTTCTATCGGTGAGCTATGATTTTATCCAATTTAAAACTTTCCTCTCGATACCATGAGCCTTAACTTTTCTCAGAAGCCTCTGATGCGGTACTCTGTCAAATGCTTTGCAAAAGTCTAAATAAATAACATCGTAATTTTCGTCATTATCTACTACCTCGAAGACTCTTAAAAAGCGTCAGCAGATGGGTTAGGCAAGATTTTCCCTTTGTAAACCCATGTTGAGAGTCGTAGATTAATTTCCTTTTCTCTAAATGCGATCGGATGCTATTTGCTGTAATTGATTGAAGAAATTTCCGCACTACTGACGTCAAACTGATCGGCCGGTAATTTGACGCTGATGCTCTGTCTCCCTTTTTGAATATGGGTACTATATTTGCCTGTTTCCACAAGTCTGGCACAACTCCTGTGTCTAAGGATTTTGTAAATAAATTTACGAGGGGTCCGCTAATCTGTTCCCTACACTCTTCCAAGACTCGAGGGAAAATTTCATCCAGCCCTGGGGATTTTGTCTTCTTTAATTTATTTATCCTCTTAAGAACATCCTCTTTTCTGATAGTGATATTCTTTGATTTCTCTTCTTCCTTTCCCCTAAATATCAGCTCCACCTCTGGAATTTCCTCGCGAATTTCTTTTGTGAAAATTGATAAATAGTAGTTGTTTAATGCTTTGCTTATTTCTTCACTGCCATTGATCACTTCCCTCCTCCCTGACTTTAAAGGCCCAACTTTGTCCTTGACCTTT
This sequence comes from Homarus gammarus, assembly GCA_958450375.1. Taxonomy (NCBI): domain Eukaryota; kingdom Metazoa; phylum Arthropoda; class Malacostraca; order Decapoda; family Nephropidae; genus Homarus; species Homarus gammarus. Next base: position 711,011 of record CAUDMG010002478.1, on the reverse strand, counting down.
GTTCTATAAACCTGGAAAAATCCCTTGGGATTCGCCTTTGATTCTCTGGCTATTCTGATTTCATAGTCTCTCTTTGCTTTCCTTACATTTTTCTTAACATTCCTAGATAGTTCATTGTACCTATTTCTGAGCTGCTCCTCCCCTCCCTTTAATTTCTTATAAATTCCTTTCTTTATTCCTATGTCATGTTTAAGTTTTCTGGTCATCCACCTTGGCTCATTCTTATGTGACCTAATTTTTCTGTATGGTATATTTTGTTCTTGTGCTTTACGTAGTGTACTAGTGAATACATTATAGTCATGATCAATTGTTGTGTCATCTATGACCTCACCCCTTCCTTCTGGGGACTGACCTGACTGTTCCCAGGTGACCTCACCTAGGTACCTTCTTAACCCCTGATAATCCGCTAACCGAAAGTTTGGGACTCTGACCATATTGTCATTGTTTTTCGTTTCCCAATTTAGGGTGAACCTGATTTCTCTGTGATCACTGTTACCTAGTTCTTCCCCTACTGTGATATCTCTGATAATATTTTCTTTATTTGTTAATACTAGGTCTAATATAGTTTCACCTCTAGTAGGTTCTGTAATTAGTTGTTTCAAAAAATTGTCCTGTACTGCGTCTAGGAAGTCTTCAGATTCATAGTCACCTACAATGTTGTCCCAGTCAATATTTCTGAAATTGAAATCCCCCATAATGCACAGGTTGTTATATTTTGTTGCCCTACTCATTTCCTGCCATATGGGCTGAGCTGCTTCTTTCCCAAGACTTTGGGGCCTGTAAATCACTCCCAGAATTAGTTTTTCTCTTCCTTCCGTGATTTCTACCCATACAGACTCGGTTCCTATTTCACCCTTTATTGAATTATTAATACAACATTTTAATGTATCCTTGACGAAGAGTGCGACCCCTCCCCCCTTCCCTGTCCTTGTGAGAAAGGTTGTACCCTTCTATGTGGTACTCTGATAAAAAATTTTGCTCGCCAGATTCATCCAAGTTTCGGTGATTGTTTTGACGTCTACATTCTCGGTACATACAACCGCTCTCAGCAAGTCTATTTTAGTTATAACGCTCCTACTGCTTGTATAGCATACCTTTAAGCCTACCCTTCCCTGGTCCTGTTTTACCCCTTGTCCTGAGTAACCAATTTTACTTCCCAGAACCTGCTTGTTTTTTGACTCTCACTTTCCCCGACCTCTCTCTACTGGCGAAACCCCCCCTTTGGAGTGACAATTTCACTCTCCAGGGATGCAGACAACGTCTTTACCCCCGCACGAGACAAGTGTACTCCGTCACGACTGTACAGGTAGTCGTTGCCATATAATGGTTGCCAGTTATCAATGAATGCCCAACCATTGCTTGCACGATGTTTTTCCAGTCGGCAATTTATAGTAATTGCCTTGGACAGCCATTCACGACCAACCCCTCGTCTAGGCAAGACGCCACATACTATTGGGATCCCTCCCCTATCTCTAATCTTCCCCAGCGCCTCCCTATACCTCTTGAAAAGTTCCTCACTCCTAACCTTTCCTATGTCGTTTCCTCCCACACTAAGACACACGACTGGATTGGTACCCTCCCCTGACAAAACCCTATCTATCCTCTCAGCTACATGCCCTATCCCAGCCCCAGGGAAACACACCCTAGGACTACTTTTCCTATCTCTTGCACAAAAAGTCCTATCTAAAAACCTCACCTGGCTGTCCCCAACTACCACGACCTGACCACTGGGCAGGGTTTGTACAACTGCCCTTTCCTCTCCTTTCACCACACCGTCCTGCCTCTTCTCTTCCCCACCAGCTTCCTCCAACACCTGGTAGGGGTTACTGCACTCCACACCCTGGTCACCTTTCCTGAGTCTGACCCTAGTCCCCTTGAAGACAACCACTCTCCACGCCTGCTCCTCCTTCGCAGGTGTCCTGCTAGGCAGGACACCTACCTGAAGGAGTTCAGTCCTTAGGGCTTCGTTCTCCCCCTTTAGAGCGTCCATTTCACTCCTCAACTGCTCCAGCTGACTTAACAGAGTGGCCAAGAGGTCGTCTTTCCTCACACACCGCCCCTCTTCCCCCACAACACAACGATCCAAGGCGGCCATTTCCTCTGGTTACTAACGCGAGCACTTAGGGGCACGTCCTTCTCCAAGCTAGGTCAGGTAGCAACTGAATATTGTGTTGTTTGCCGTTTTATTTCATTTCAGTCTAAATGAAGAGTAAGCAAACTCAGTTAAAATTTATACTGAACAAGAGGAATATTTTTGTTTGTGTGTGTGTGTGCGCGTGTGTGTGTGTTATAATCACTGTTCCATCAGTCTGAAACTAATTACCACCAAACAGTTCGGGATAAAAGCATGACCTAAGTTACTCACACCAAAGTCAGTCAAACTTCCACCAACGTAAACACTGTGTCAGAACCTGGTCTAAGACAAACGCCGTGTCCGAACGCTTCACCGTGGCTTTGATCTCCTCCAGATAACTCTCGCTCACAGTTAACTACTCCTGAAGTCCTTGAACAAATACTTGTATCTTCATTGATCGTTCCTGGCTAAATTATAAGATATTTACGAGTATATTATATTTTTGATCTATAACACTGGTCAACAGCCAAAATGGTTCACATATGAGATCATGCTCACACAACTAATTTCATATTGCTGAATTCGAATCTGATATTTGTTTTGTTCTATCAGACCAGGTTTTATAAAAAAATCAATAGGTACAAATATTTAATATTCCATCACGTGTCGTGCAAAAGATGAGATTATCTCATGTGACTGTGCTTTCATGACTAATTTCATATTAATGAATATTAATTGGATGTTTCATTCTACCATCAGACCTACTTTCTTAAAGAATAAAAAAAATAGTAAATATAGTAACATTATCGCGTCATGCAAGATACAATTTTAAACCTATCACAGATAAGCTCATAAAAAATTGTACCAAAAAACATAAGTTCAAATCCTTTATAATGACAAAATATGAAGTTCTAAAAGTGCTTCTGAACTTTACTCTTTCTCTTGTACAGCTTGCTCTCTTCTCGTTGCAGTGTCCAGCAATAGTCGCCCATCATGTTAGGACTGAATTGTCCCTGATATCTGCTCTCCATTATGGCGATATCTTGATGAAATCTTTCGCCGTGTTCATCACTAACGTCTCCAAGGTTACCTGGGAAAAATTCAATATGAGAGTGGAAAAAATGCAATTTCAAGGACATCCTTGCTCCCAATGCATGATAATTCTGAAGCATGGTTGTTACGATTTCTTTGTAGTTGTCAGCACGATAGTTTCCAAGAAAATTCTTTGACACATTGACAAATGATTCCCATGCTTTTTTCTCCAGTGGGTTCAATGTTTTGGTGAATTCGCTATCATTAACTAGTATACGAATTTGTGGTCCATTCAAGACACCTGCTTTCAACTTGGCTTCGGAAACCACACCACCTAGTTTCTGAGATAAGTATAGAGTCCCAGCACCGAATTGATCCATAGCTTTGATGAAATTTTTAGCCAAACCGAGCTTTAGATGCAGTGGAGGCAAAAATATCTTTTCTGGATCTACAAGCGGATTGTGAGCACAGTTAAACCTTCCAGGCGCATCTCTTGGTCTTGTCGGCCAATCCTTTCTCACATAGTGCTCTGCATCAGCTCTGCTGTTCCACAAGCACAAAAAGCACATGTGCTTTGTGTAGCCACTCTGAAGGCCCAGTAGTAAACTGATGACTTTGAGATCGCCACATATCTTCCACTGGTGTTTCTCATACTCTATAGCGGCCAACAGAATTTTCATTGTTTCATAGCTCTCAGTCATTTTTGTTGCGTGTGCTATTGGGACAGATGGAAGCCGATTGCCATTGTGTAAAAGAACAGCTTTCAGAGTCTTTTCCTGAGTCTATAAACAGCCTCCAATCCTCTGTCTTGTATGTTTCAGACTTGCAGAGTTGTTGCATGAGAGATACTGCGTCCTCGCAATAACAAAGGTTGTTTGCCATCTTGAAAAATGCAGACAGCTGTCTATGTCGGTAACGCGCTGTAGTGATATGCACTCCATCTTCTAGCAGGTTACGCTGCTTTAGTCTGGATCCCAAAACTTCAGCCTTTTCTTTTGACAAGTTTAGGTCCCTGATGAGATCATGAAGCGCTTCTTGAGTAAATAGTTTAGGCCTGGTATTTTCAGAGTCATCCTGGTAGTCGTTTTCCATTGAGGTAGAGGTAGAATCGGAATCACTCAATTCTTGTTCAGTCGGTGGATTTGGGACTGGAAGTTCAGCACTGTGCGGTACTGGTCGGATTGCAGAAGCAATATTGGGGTACTGTACCTTGCCTCGTGTCTTGATTTTTATTCCCTTAATATTTGTGAGACAGAAGTAGCAGTCACTACTGTGGTCTTTAGGTTCACGCCATATCATTGGTACAGCAAACGGCATTCCTGAACTTCGTTTACCACACATCCACTCGCTCAGGTGGTTAACACAAGACTTACAGGCTACATGAGGTGCCCATTTCTTGTCTTGGTCACCCAAATGACATTTGAAGTAACTTTTGTAGTTCAGTCGAACAGCTTTTGTGATTGGTTTCTTGAGGCTACCAGGAGTGAAGGCACCACATATGTAGCAAAAACTGTCAGCACCGTTCACACACTTGCGACGTTCCATGTTTTGTTAATTTCAGAGTAATTACAAATCATGCAGGTGTAGATATGCAATATCATGAATCAGCAAACTGAAACAAACAAAAAAGCACAAATCAGGACAAAATAATTGCATAAGTGGAGCCAATGAGCATATAAATTACTGTATGAATAGCATGGTACACTAAATATATAGATATGCTGGTTCTGGAAAACTGAGCCTGATACAGCTATACGAATGTCATAATTGAGTTCAGCACTTACAATTACACTAGAATCAGACTGTTTTGATCCAGAACCATGAGAATTTTTTTTTATGTTGACCAGTGTAATCAATGATAATTTCGGACGATTTGTATCATTAATGGCGACTAGTATGTATGTATGTATGTATGTATGTATGTATGTATGTAGGTAGGTAGGTATGTATGTATACATACACTCATAACAATAGCCATGTACACTCATAACAATAGCTATGTACACTCCTCAAACTTTTTTTCTGAAATAAAGTAATTAACTCGGGAATTGTCTTACACACACACACACACCACTTTACGTACATAATTAACCTGGCTCTTAGATCCTCACAGCTGGAGACTTATCACTGAAGATTCATTATAACAAACATCAATTTCTGTAACCCTCCTGAATTATTCTTAATGTTTGTATTATTCTGACTGTACCAATAACTCCCTGGTTATATAATTCTGAATATAAAATATTCTGATTGGATTACAAATTTTAGCGCCATAAAATTCTAAATTATAATAAAGAATTCTCAGTGTGTGAGGTTCTTTAACATTTTGATGGAATAAATTCTGAGTTGAAGAGATATTCTTTTTGTCTATAGGAAAAATATCTCATTAAATTAGAGAAGACTCTCTCTCTCTCTCTCTCTCTCTCTCTCTCTCTCTCTCTCTCTCTCTCTCTACCTGTCACCAGCATCTTGAAGACCGCCAGCCGTCAGCCACGACCATCACCACCAGCCGGGTCCTCCTCCCTCATGACCCGTCCTATTCACCTCTTAATGGGGTGTTAATCCACCTCAGGTTGATTCAGCGGCGTCTTCTTGAGGGTGAGAGAGAGAGAGAGAGAGTGTGTGTGTGTGTGGGTGCGCGTGTTGTAACGTGAGAGAGAGGGAACGAATGAAAGATTAAGAAGTATTCGGGTTTTATTTAGAAGCTTAAGGAGAGAAGCAAAGCATTAGTCTCTGTTCCAAGTGACGACCTGTGTCAGTCGTAAACATTGGCCCTCACCTTGTTAGTGTAGGTTGCATGAGACAGCTGCTGTCTCACACTCGCTTACTGTTAAAATTTTAATAATAACTTTTGAAAATTCATGATTTTGTGTTGAAACTTAAGTGAGAGTTAAATGCGTTCTCACATAACCACTTTTAAGTACAATACTAATGTTCGAACCTTTGTAAGTGTGGTGGAAAATCTCCTTCCTTCCGGCCCTAATGACCCGAGCGGTGACGGCCAGCATACCCGACAACAACCTTCCTTCAACACACATTATATATATATATAATATATATATATATATATATATATATATAATATATATATATATATATATATATATATATATATATATATATATATATATATATGCTGATAACCACAAGGAAAGAAGAAAACACGAAGTTCCCAAGCGCTTTCGTGTAATTCACATCTTCAGGGGTGAGTACAGACTAGTCTGTACTCACCCCTGAAGATGTGAATTACACGAAAGCGCTTGGGAACTTCGTGTTTTCTTCTTTCCTTGTGGTTATCAGCATATACCTAGATCACGCGCACCTACAGTGATTTACTTGCATATATATATATATATATATATATATATATATATATATATATATATATATATATATATATATATATATATATATATATATATATATATATATATATCCCAGTCAATGCAATGCTTATTATCCCTCAAATGCCTTTTTGTGCGAGAGATAGGAAACGTAGGACTAGGGTGTGTTTTCCTGGGGCTGGGATAGGGCATGTAGCTGAGAGGTTAGACAGGGTTTTGTCAGGGGAGGGTACCAATCCAGTAGTGTGTCTTAGTGTGGGAGGAAACGACATAGGTAAAGTTAGGAGTGAGGAACTTTTCAAGAGGTATAGGGAGGCGCTGGGGAAGATTAGAGATAGGGGAGGGATCCCCATAGTATGTGGTGTCTTGCCTAGACGAGGGGTTGGTCGTGAATGGCTGTCCAGGGCAATTGCTATAAATTGCCGACTGGAAAAACATTGTGCAAGCAATGGTTGGGCATTCATTGATAGCTGGCAACGATTCTATGGCAACGACTACCTGTACAGTCGTGACGGAGTACACTTGTCTCGTGAGGGGGTAAAGACGTTGTGTGCATCCCTGGAGCGTGAAATTGTCACTCCAAAGGGGGGGGGGGGGGTTTCACCAGTAGAGAGAGGCCGGGGAAAGTGGAAATAAAAAAACAAGCAGGTCCTCGGAAGTAAAATTAGTTACTCGGCACAAGGGGTAAAACAGGACCAGGGAAGAGTAGGTTTAAATGTATACTATACAAACAGTAGGAGCGTTATAACTAAAATAGACTTGCTGAGAGCGGTTGTATGTACCGAGAATGTAGACGTCATAGCAATTACCGAAACTTGGATGAATCTGGCGAGCAAAAATTTTTTATCAGAGTACCACATAGATGGGTACAACCTTTTTCACAAGGACAGGGAAGGTAGGAAGGGGGGAGGGTGTCGCACTCTTCGTCAAGGACACATTAAAATGTTGTATTAATAATTCAATAAAGGGTGAAATAGGAACCGAGTCTGTATGGGTAGAAATCACGGAAGGAAGAGAAAAACTAATTATGGGAGTGATTTACAGGCCCCCAAGTCTTGGGAAAGAAGCAGCTCAGCCCATATGGCAGGAAATGAGTAGGGCAACAAAATATAACAACCTGTGCATTATGGGGGATTTCAACTTCAGAAATATTGACTGGGACAACATTGTAGGTGACTATGAATCTGAGGACTTCCTAGACGCAGTACAGGACAATTTTTTGAAACACCTAATTACAGAACCTACTAGAGGTGACAATATATTAGACCTAGTATTAACAAATAAAGAAAATATTATCAGAGATATTACAATAGGGGAAGAACTAGGTAACAGTGATCACAGAGAAATCAGGTTCACCCTAAATTGGGAAACGAAAAACAATGACAATATGGTCAGAGTCCCAAACTTTCGGTTAGCGGATTATCAGGGGTTAAGAAGGTACCTAGGTGAGGTCACCTGGGAACAGTCAGGTCAGTCCCCAGAAGGAAAGGGTGAGGTCATAGATGACACAACAATTGAACATGACTATAATATATCCACTAGTATACTACATAAAGCACAAGAACAACATATACCATACAGAAAAATTAGGTCACATAAGAATGAGCCAAGGTGGATGACCAGAAAACTTAAACATGACATAGGAATAAAGAAAGGAATGTATAAGAAATTAAAGGGAGGGGAGGAGCAGCTCAGAAATAGGTACAATGAACTATCTAGGAATGTTAAGAAAAATGTAAGGAAAGCAAAGAGAGACTATGAAATCAAAATAGCAAGAGAATCCAAGGCGAATCCCAAGGGATTTCTCCACGTATATAGGACAAAGGTCAAGGACAAAGTTGGACAGTTAAAGTCAGGGAGGGGAGAAGAGATAAATGGCAGTGAAGAAATAAGCAAAGTATTGAACAGCTACTTCTTATCGATTTTCACAGAAGAAATTTGCGATGAAATTCCAGAGGTGGAACTGATATTTAAAGGAAAGGAAGAAGAGAAATTAAAGAATATCACTGTCAGAAAAGAGGATGTTATAAAGAAGATAAATAAACTAAAGAAAACAAAATCCCCAGGGCTGAATGAAATTTTCCCTCGAGTCTTGAAAGAGTGTAGGGAACAGATTAGCGGACCCCTCGTCAACTTATTTACAAAATCATTAGACACCGGAGTTGTGCCAGACTTGTGGAAACAGGCAAATGTAGTACCCATATTCAAAAAGGGAGACAGAGCATCAGCGTCAAATTACCGGCCGATCAGAGTGACGTCAGTAGTGGGGAAATTTCTTGAATCAATTATAGCAGATAGCATCCGATCGCATCTAGAGAAAAGCAAATTAATCTACGACTCTCAACATGGGTTTACAAAGGGAAAATCTTGTCTAACAAATCTGCTGACGTTTTTTAGGAAAGTCTTCGAGGTAGTAGATAATGACGAAAATTACGATGTTATTTACTTAGACTTTAGCAAAGCATTTGACAGAGTACCACATCAGAGGCTTCTGAGAAAAGTTAAGGCTCATGGTATCGAGGGGAAAGTTTTAAATTGGATAAAATCATGGCTCACCGATAGATCGCAGAGGGTCAGCGTAGATGGTGTTAAATTCTGAGTGGGGCCCTGTAACCAGTGGGGTTCCCCAGGGGTCAGTACTAGGCCCACTCGTGTTCATAATCTACATAAACGATCTAGATACTGGGATCAGCAGTGACATAAGCAAGTTTGCGGATGACACGAAAATAGGGCGGCAGATAAATTCAGGGCAGGATGCAAATGCATTACAGGAGGATCTAAATATACTACAGGGGTGGTCTGAAAAATGGCAAATGAAATTCAACACCAGCAACTGCAGCATACTTAATATTGGAAGAACAAATACTGATAATGTATACAGCCTTAACATCAACCTAGAGAAGTCGACTTGTGAAAGAGATCTAGAGGTACTTGTAAGCCCGGACCTACGGCCTAGAAAATAGTGTGTTAATGTTCGAAATAAGGCAAACAGAGTATTGGGTTTTATATCTAGAAGTGTAAGTAACAAGAGTGCAGAAGTCTTTGCATCTATATCTTGTGCTAGTCAGGCCGCACCTCGATTATGCGGTTCACTTCTGGTGCCCATATTATAGAATGGATATAAATTCAGTAGAGTCGGTGCAGCGAAGAATGACAACAATGATTCCGGGACTTAGAAACCTTCCATATCAGGATAGGTTAAAGAAACTTAACTTGCATTCCCTAGAAAGACGAAGAGTGCGGGGAGATATGATAGAAGTATTTAAGTGGGTGAAAGGAATCAATAAAGGGGATATAGATAAAGTTCTTATAATGTCCGAGCAGGATAGGACTCGGAGCAACGGATTCAAGTTGGATAAGTTTAGGTTTAGGAGGGAGATAGGAAGAAGCTGGTTCACAAATAGGGTGGTGGACGAGTGGAACAAGCTTAGCAACTTTGTAGTAAGTGCAGGAACTCTGGACAGTTTCAAAAGGAGGCTAGATAGATTCATGGATGATAGAGAGTGGTAGTAACTCTCGACAGGAGCTGCCATGCACAGGCCAACCAGCCTGAGTAATGGTATGTACAAACTGAATAATTTCGTAATTAACAAGATTTGTAACCAGGTGAGAAGGTTGGGTCATCTTACCCTCTGACCTGACTGCGTAAGAACATAAGAATGGAGGAAACTGCAGCGGGCCTATTGGCCCATACTGGTCAGTCCCGTTTACACCCAACCCCTATTGCTCATATAATCATCCAACCTATGTTTGAAGCTATTCAGCGTATTCGAGATAATGATGATATTTGGTAACATGTTCCATTCATCCACTACTGCGGTGCTTATGAAGATTAGTAGGGTCACTGCCTAGTGACCAGACCATTGTGGACACTCACTGTCCCCTAGGGACATGATCTCGCTCTCCTCTACTGTATATATATATATATATATATATATATATATATAATATATATATATATATATATATATATATATATATATATATATATATATATATATATATATATATATATCTTGATAAAATCACACGGGAAAATGGAAACAACGGAGTACCTTAGCTTTCGTCTTTATTCAAGACATCTTCAGAGGCAACTGGATTACATGGACAGAGAGAGGCTTAAATATACAGGGTGACCTAAAAACATGAGGTCAGGTCAAAATGATGACATCCACGAATCCCCACACCAACACAAACGTAGAGGAGCTTAAGAGAAGGGTGGTGACTAGTCACGTCACCACCCTTCTCTTAAGCTCCTCTACGTTTTCATTGTGGATTTACATGAAATATATATATATATATATATATATATATATATATATATATATTATATATATATATATATATATATATATATATATATATGTATATATATGCTGATAACCACAAGGAAAGACGAAAACACGAAGTTCCCAAGCGCTTTCGTGTAATTCACATCTTCAGGGGTGAGTACAGACTAAAGAGAAGTACAAAACAAGGTGTATATATACAGAGGAGGGTGAGACCAGGTCCACAATGGTCAGGTATTAGGTAATGACCCTACTAATCTTTAAAAAGCACCGCAACGGTCGGTAGTCAGGTCAGAGTGTAAGGTGACCCAACCTTCTCACCTGGTCACAAATCTTCTTAATTACAAAATTTTCCAGTTTGTACATGCCATTACTCAAATTCATGTTGACTGCTTCGGTATGTTTAATAAGACTAGATTCTATAATGTTCCTACTGTCAATTGAATTACAGGGTAATATTGAGGAGGCATTATCCCAGTCAATGCATTGCTTATTATCCCTCAAATGAACAAACAGAGCATTGGATTCCTGGCCTGTCCTAACACTATATTTATGTTGTTTAAGTCTAGTTACAAGATCTTTACCTGTCTGGCCTAAGTAAAACATATTACATTCCTTGCAAGGAACTTTATAAATGCAACCAATTGTGTTGTTGGGGGAGTTCTTGATTAACACTTGTTTAACAGTGCATGAGTTTTTAAATGCCACATTAACGTTCCAGGTTTTTAGTTGTAAAGGAATTTGAGAGAAATTTTTGTGAAATGGTAATACGAAGAGACTCTTATGGTTATGGGTGGGCTTGGGATCAGTTCTAGAAAAAGATTTCTTAGTAATGTTCAGGCATTTGTCTATGAAAGATCTAGGGTATTTAAGGTTTTCTTCTTTCCTCTTGGTTATCAGCATATACTATATATATATATATATATATATATATATATATATATATATATATATATATATATATATATATATATATATATATATATATATATATATAGGACCAGGCGTGTGTGTGTGTCTGTTCTGGGCAGCCGAAACTGCACAATCGTTTTTCATCAAACTTGGTGGAAAAATCGCAAAAAATTCGTAAAGTGGAACAAACCTGGTCCCATTTCGATGGTTTCTTTAGGAAGCCATTACATAACCATTTTATTTACGCTGGACAACGATATACTGCCAGATTCTGGGGTCACTAATTCTAAGGGGAATAACTTAACTATAGTCTTAATTTTAATGTTGTTGCCACCAGACCCCCTCTGGGCAGTATGTAGCTCGTTAGGTAGCGGGCAGAGTGGACTAGGCATTGAGTTAGGTTTTCATTGACCAGATCGATAAGGGAAAAGAAGGGTGAACCCATAACATGTCTTAACTAATTTATTCCTTATAAAACATACTGTAACAAAAAATACAAGTGAGTTGGCCTTCCTCAGAAGAACAACGAAGATGTTAGTTACCCTGCTCGGCACCAGACGTCGTACATTAATTGCATGTCATCCACATACTTATTGCATAACAATCAGTGACTTCCTTACCTCGGTCATTTCTTCTTAAAATAACCCTCAACATGCCAGGCTGCTCCATCTGTATGGAATATAGCCCCTAAGGTTATCATACATAGTAGTACCAGCTCACGACACCTGTTACACTCCACACCTGCAAGTATGGGACTCCATGTAATTTCTAGATCCACATATCAGGCACCTCGTTCACACACCGCTCTCGGTGGGTAGCGACATGGGCTACACCAAGAGACATACCAGTACTGTTTCTACGCCAGGTATTATAGGTCGCTCCAAGTGACGACCGCGGAGTTTCTCAAGCGTTTCCTTATTTATTCCTACTCATTTGGGGTGGTATGCTGGGAATCCACAGGTTCACAGTGGAATAGCATAGCTGGTAGCCACCTCTGCTGGTGGGACGCTCACAGGGATAATGGCCGACGCCCAGCAAGGTGCTCCGACCGAGTGGGACCTGAGTTGATGGGAGAACGAAGGATACTCAGAAAAAATGCCTGATGGGCGGTTATTACCCCCTGTAACACATTACTACTTCACTTTATACATCAGGCAGAGTCTTAAGCTGAAATAACTGCTATATAAGTCTTTTTTAGGGCGGGATGTAGCCCAATGGAGGACACTGACCTGAGTTGATGGGAGAACGAAGGATACTGAGGGCAGTGCCCTGCCGCTTCTCACAGCGTAGGCCTACAGTTTCCAATCTTTAATTTTAATTTGATTTCTTATGGTTCTCACCTCTCCATTTTTCCGTTTATTGTGACCTGGTGTCTTATAAATCCATATTTTAATCCTAACTTACATACTAGAATACGGTTCGGGCTTGACAGTTCTTGCGGAAATTAAGTGGGCTATATCAACAACTCACACCTGTAGGCCGGGTATAGGGACGCTGCCTTGAAACAAAAGCCAAATGTTCATAGCGTGGGTATCCACTTCACTTAAGATTGTAATTAGGGATCCTCCCCTCACACATTGCACTACTTGAACACAGACATAAGATTCTCTGATCACTGTACATGTCGTGGGTATATGTCACCCGAGGAGACGAGGTGTAATAAGTTCACACTGATGCATACAAGTATAGTTTCTGGGTCACTAGTTCTGATACATATATCCTTTTTCCAGATCATTGTTCTCATGTATTTTCATACGATATCTGCGGAAGTTATGTTCGCTACACGTTCACAGACGTAAATAATATGATCTTCAAACCACAATCCACACTTAGTCCTACAGTACACTAGTCCGGCTCAACTGGAGTTTCCCAATCATCTTACAGATACCTTGAGTTCTCCTTAATGCCAAGAATATATACAATTAATATTATATAACCTTACCTGGGTACAATAAAACACATGATTCAGTAACATTGAGTAGGTGAGTTATCCTTTATCAATGTTTCCCGTTCTCTGAGATTCTACAAGCATGGTGGATTTGAATGTTATGTCGCATAATATGAATTAAAGGGGGTTTTTAGGAATGACAATGATGTACGCAGTACAGCGATGCAAGTCTACGGACTTGGCGCACCCTCATTCGCTGTACGCTGTCAGCCCACGTCAGCCCACGGTTGCAGTTATCGTTCGGCTCCCTCCTCCTCCCCGCACTTTTTTTCTTAGCCTACTTTTTTTTAATGTTGTTTGGATTAGCAAAGGAAGGAAGATGAGTAAATAGAAGAATAAAGAAGGGTAAACAGAAAATAGTTAGAGATAACAGGTGGGGGGGGAGCTGAGTTTCATCATGCGTCTGGATGCGCAGTTTCAACGTTACCAGACGACCTTACAGCTACAGTGTATACTTATTCCTGTGGCTGACTGTACATGGAAAAGAGAAGAGATAAAAAGATAATGACAGGAATGCATGGAGAAGATGACTACAATAGGCACAGGGTGAATATAGACAGTGAAACAGACAGGAGGTTGACAAAAATAGACCGATTCATACATGCACAAATAGACAATATGGCAACTAACATGACAGACAAACAGCTGACTGACTGGTTCACATTAGACAAACGGGCAGACACACGCCAACAACGGATAAGACAGACAGATTTGACGACACAAAGAGTACAGACAGGCTTACATTCAAACACCACGCAGACGAACAGACAGTTGGGATGGCAATAGACAGGACGGATAGACTTGAGACAGATTAGAAGGCATTTATAAACAAGAATAACACCAGATTGACCATAGCTGCGTCAGTGAGGGTAGGAGGTCTTGCATCCACCAGCCTAAATAATAAGACGGATTGAAAACTAACACCCTCGCGCGGAAAGAACATCGATGGTCGGACAGTCATGTGAGATGGACCTAAAACTGACTAACGTAGATGATGACTTTGATGACCTAACACAGGTGATGACTTAAGCAGATGGTGACTAATATAACCAGAATCAAGGTCACTTCTCTTCATAATATAATTTATCTGGGAATGATCATCGGTGATTCATAATAATTTTTTGTTTATGATTTTAACCTCTCCTTATGGCGAATATTTCTTTAATTAATTATTCTAACCTTCATTCTATTCCTTCTTATAGTATATTAGATACTGTAAGTATCACGACCACGACCATGATTATACCAACCACGGTGGGTGATGTTGCGGGAGTACTGCCCATGTTAACCAGGCGGGTGATGTTATGGGAGTACTGCCCAGTGTTAACCAGGCGAGTGATGTTACGGGAGTACTGTCCAGTGTTAACCAGGCGAGTGATGTTACGGGAGTACTGCCCAGTGTTAACCAGGCGAGTAATGTTATGGGAGTACTGGCCAGTGTTAACCAGGCGGGTGATGTTACGGGAGTACTGCCCAGTGTTAACCAGGCGAGTAATGTTATGGGAGTACTGCCCAGTGTTAACCAGGCGGGTGATGTTACGGGAGTACTGTCCGTGTTAACCAGGTGGGTGATGTTATGGGAGTACTGCCCAGTGTTAACCAGGCGAGTGATGTAACGGGAACACTGTCCAGTGTTAACAAGACAAGGTGTGATAATTAGTGAATCATTCCGGGATGAAGTAATGGGTGGACGAGGACTCGGGTGAACATAATAACAATAATTATAGCAACTGCCAAAGGGTCTAGGTACATGTAACCTGATCATTAATATCATAACAGCGAGCGTAGATCCTGGCTACAGCCCGCGTGTAGTGAGCAGTATTGTATCTCCTGAATCTTGCACCAAACAGCCCTCCCTCCCTCCACGACACTTAAGGGAGACGCCCCAAGACGTTCCCACGGCCTCAGAACGACAATAAATTACACGCAAATTTCCGTCAAGGGATACGACCACCGACAAATGGCTGACCCATGACTGGC
Source organism: Homarus gammarus (assembly GCA_958450375.1). Taxonomy (NCBI): domain Eukaryota; kingdom Metazoa; phylum Arthropoda; class Malacostraca; order Decapoda; family Nephropidae; genus Homarus; species Homarus gammarus. The sequence continues at coordinate 695,432 of CAUDMG010002478.1, read as the reverse complement.
AGGTAACAGGAGTTTAATCAATCAGAAGCTACTTTAAGATAGAGAGAAAACGGAATCAATAGGCAATAGTAGGAATTGAATTTACAAGTTCAGCGAGGTGTTTTAACCCTTTGACTTTTGTGCTATAATATCTCAGGTTTCTCTACTTCCTGCTAAAATCACTTTACATAATATAGTTAAACTTATTTTGCTACTTTGGCAGCCTTAATAGAAAATTTTTGTTACGTAATTTACCTAAATTAAATTCAGCCAAAAGTGTAGAGAAAAAATTACTCCCTTCCATTTCCAACTTCCATAATTCTTCTCCCTTTTTATACTTAAAGTTGTCACATTATTGTTTATTTACTACCTTAAGTTTAGGAAAGTTGACGTAACTCTATATTAACTGACACACAGAGCATCAGCAGGAGACGAGGGGGGCTGATAGAAAGAACTGCGTACGATAACTATTCTTCGTACATTATAGATTTAGTCATGTACCTAACTAACTTGAACTAAGAAACAAATAATAACGTTCCAAAATAACAATGAGATTCTACTTTTATTAGATACTTTTACTTTTAACCAATTAAGAAAAATATTAAGGTCGATGATATTTTCCAAGACATTCTCGACCTTAATATTGTCTGGTGCTAAGTGAAAAGTGAACACATAGCTGCTTAATTCTCGGTGTAAATTTAATGTTTTTTGTGTTATTTTCGTATGTTACCTTTGATCACATCTTTCTTTACGAGTCCTATACACCTTAAAGACACTAAAGACTACCCCAACCCCCCAATCAAGGAGAAAAGGGCAACACACTTAGGTAAATTAGCCGTGGCTTTGAATGTCCTCAGTTCAGACTCGCCAGCTATGATGAGGAGTAGTGACTGTCCGTTTCCTTCCCTCCTTCCTCACTCGGGTAGATTACTGCGCCACCCATTCCGTTTTCTGTGAATGGTTTTGAATGGGGAAGACCATTACCATTTTCCCTTAATGGTCTTCAAGGAAACTATATACACTGTTGTCGTTCTGTTCGTAATCACCCGCTCAATAATACTCTAAATGGATTGTGTTGTCTGTGTATAAGTATTTTTGCTATATATTTGTCGGAATTCTGTATGAGCTGTAGAATTGTCAGGGGGGATCTGTCATATTCCTCAGTTTATCGAGTAACATTACACCTCTACGGCTGTATTATCTCCACACTGTAGATTATGTAGTCTTCTGGGTCACCTACAAGGAATTATCTCTCTTACTCTTACAGTGTTGTCGTCAAATGGGTTTCATAGAATTGTGTATACTTAGTATTATTTTCTCATACGTTTGTCTGTAATATATTTAATCTTTTATTGTTGTCCACCTGGATATTCACTCCCTTGGTTATTCTTGGTTGTCCGACTCTTCTGACCTGAGTGATAGATGTTTTTCGCCAGTGAGGGTTTTATTTTTTAAAGGATTCTTAGAACACCCGATGACTAATTATTTTCATTCTTGTCTTTAAATATAAATACAATGTCTTTTAATTTACTCTCTTTAAGTCACAAATAAACCTCCTATCACATGCAAAGTGTAAGTATAAATTTGTTCTTAGTATTTTTTTGTATTTAAGGGAATCTTTTACCTAAATAACTTCTTTCCCAATAATATCTGGTATTTGTATATATATATATATATATATATATATATATATATATATATATATATATATATATATATGAATCCTACAAAATAGTTTAAGTTACTCCAGTAATTGTGTGCATGATCGCGTACGTTTTCTGTAATATACTTATGATATTGTGAATACAGTGGTGTGCTGTATCAGGAGGAGATAGTTTTCCTCTGTAAACAGTTTGCTAATGTATTTGGGTTTTTGTTTTGAGGAAAGTATTCTCTCTCTCTCTCTCTCTCTCTCTCTCTCTCTCTCTCTCTCTCTCTCTCTCTCTCTCTCTCTCTTTATATAAATCGTCTCGACCTCTCCACCTAATCGCCGCTTCCTCTAACAAAGGTAAGACGTGTTTACCTGTAACCATAATTCACAGTTATTACTTATCGGTCACCTACTAATTTCCAGACACAGGTAAGTAAACATATCTGGCCTCTGATTTTCACAAGGTCTCATGTTGTGTTTATCTCAAAGGTGGAGTTGAGTGAACTTACCTCATAGACTTAAGGTAATATATAACGTTCTAAATGGTACTAAACTGATACTTTATATGTGAAAGGAATAAAGTCTACCTGTGGTAAGGGGTAACAGTCATATATGGTAAGGTGTAACTTCCTTCTATACCGGGGGTTAACTTTTACATGCTGTAGGGGTAACTGCTATGGACGAGTTAACCCCCTTCTATCACTTCACCTCTCCTCTCTCTTCCCTGACAATCAATGTGGTCACGGCCATAACCTTCTCTCAGTTACAGATAACCTTTTTGTTTTGACTTACTCTCTGGCTCTCAGTCGCCCCTTTCTATCTCACCTACCTCCTCACCTTCCCTCCCGTGACATCCTTCCCTCTTCCCATTGTTCAGCTTCCTTGTCCCTAGCCCACTTTAGAGCCTCCTTATTCCATCAACATCCATGGGTTACTTTCTACTGTCTGTACATCACTCTTGGTCCCTTTACAACCACCTATGGGATCCTTCATATAATCTGCACTGCCTCTTTTGACTCTTCGCCAAGTGAGCTCCTTTCTCTCTCACCATCTGATACTGGCAGGTACTTCTTCCACTTGTCTAACTTCCCAGTCACCTGATCAACACATATCTTCAAAATTACCTTTCCTTTTAGACCTGTGGTGTGTCAACAATCCCCATCTCTGTACGGCGTCTGGTACCTCTTCCTAGCTCTGTAACTGCATCTGGATCCCTTTCCTAGCACTGCCCAGCGTCTGGGACCCATTCTCAGCTCTGGATCCCGTTCCTGTCTCTGTGCAAACTCTTGAGTAAGGGATCATCTATGCTACCATACTGTCTGGTGCTGGTAAAAGCCCTGATGTACCCCTGCAGGGTTCAGCGACCCCTACTGTATGATCGGCATCGTGCCGGAGGTCCAAGGGGCGGCGGTGGTGCCGTCGTCAGCTGGGGGGGCCTCGGGCTCCGGCAACAGTGGGTCGAGGTGCTCCAGTCGTCAGAGCAGCGTCGACAGCGAGAGCACGACCGTCCCCGGCTGCGATTCACCACTACTCTCCTCCCCCGTCCGGATCATGTCGAGCACCATAGGTGACTTGTGCGTCCCCCTACCCCACCACCCAATGCAATCACCCCCTCCCCCCTCCCTTAACACGACATCCCTCTAAAGTTTATTGCACTGGATCCGCGTGACGTTTTTACTGCACTCTGCATCTGTCTCCGCCACTCGTTCCCTCTCAATGCAATTCCCCTGAAATTCCCCCATGGTTTATGCACACTGGATCCGCGTGAAATCTTGTTGCACTCTGCCTCCGCTCGCTCGCTCATCTTAATAAGGCGTCTTGGCGGGCGGCCTTCTAGCACTCACCCCCTCCCCCCTTCCTCAAGATTAAAGTCCCCGTCTCTGCATTTTTAATGAATCTATAAATAAACGTAAGTGAAAAACCCACTGACGGGAATTTGTTTACTCTTTACACAATGTTTTGGTGTTACTGTTGAGTAAGCGAGGTTGGGTTATGTTTTATTAATCTATGTCGACACGTGAACGAGCTGGATGTTTCCCTATATAAACTGATACCATTTGTTGATATACGTGAACAGATTCTAGAATGTTTTATTAATCAACCGATACCCTTTGTCGACACACATAAACAAGTTGGGTAATGTGGGTTTTTGTATGAGCTGGTACCCGTTGTTGACACTTGTGACCAAGTTGAGGAATATTTTTATTATTCAGCTGACAATATTTGTCTAGACACACACACACACACACACACACACAGGTGTCCAAGGTGGGGAATGTTTTTCTCTGGCAGCTGTTACCTTTTGTCGACACACATGATCACCCAGCCTCACCGACAGGTTGCCAACAAGATCTCATGCAAATGTTAAACTTTGGCTCGACCTAGAAAAGTATAACCCCGAATTACTAAAGTTCGCCTACTGTCCACGGCGGCAGGTGTGGTTAATAGGATGTTGGTTCGCTCAAGTAAGACTTAGTTAAAACTTGGCCAGCGTTCATCAGAAGTACAGACCCTCCCTCGCTGTGTGTGTGTCGCGCACTGGACTTTCTTGGCTAAATATTTGTGTCACAGTCAAGTTATAAATATCTGGCTTGTATAAGTCTTAGAAAATGAGAAGCCTTATAAGAGACATTTATATTTTGTATAATAGATCAGTGATTACCCGAGGATATTGGTCATTTAAATTGATAATCAGTTTCCTCCTTAGATTACGTGTTTAAATGCCCTAGTGATTGAGGCAGAGAAATCTTTATTAACAGTCACATTCACTCAGCCACCCGAGTAATAGTTTGTTTGTTTTCAAGTAGAGCTTAACTTATGTCTGTTATAATATCTAATATTTCTTTTCTGAACTATAGTAAGTCTGTTTGCTGGAGGCAACACCCAGATGTTAAACCTTTCCCTGTGACATAAGTATCTCCGTTGGTACTGTTGACGGCATAAAGTAAAATAAACGATACTTTCTGTGTTTTCCGTAGATCAAGTAGTTTTCGTACACATTTTGCCCATTATTTTAACTGGCTAATAATAAACATTTCACTTTCTAAAACATTTTTTTAATTCTCTGTCTACACGTAGTTAAGTCGGCATGTTCTCACTGCACCATGTACAACTCTCACTTCATGGTTAAATTCTAAATCAGTAGAGATTTTTCAGCCAATAAATTTTTTGTCAATTTTATATCTAACATAAATAGTTTAGTATTTTTATCTAATGTAAGATTTTTTTCTGATGAACTTTGTAAATTGACTTTTTGTTCTACTGTATTATAATAATAATTTGATCAAGTGATGTTATCTAATACATAAATATAATTTCCTTGATATGAAATTTATATGTTATGATATTTTGTATAAGAAAGTGTATCTTGGATCATTATGTACCTAGCATAACTTTCATATACTTTAATATTTAATTTTAACTATTGTGAAAAACTATATATATTGAAATTTACTCCAATGTCGGATTTTTAATGCCACTTTTCCATTTTTCGCCATTATAAATATTCCATGTTTTTTGACCATTACAAAATTTTACTTATTTCTAAATGGCCAATACACTCCACACGTTATTGTTGCCTTATAGACGTTTCAAACATGATACGTTATTTGCGAAAATGTTTCGAGCAGCTGTGGATATTACAGTGAAAAATGGTTGAGATGTTTCGAACCATCAAACCTCATCTCGAATCATATAATGTTCCGAACAGATAGAGAAAAGTTTCGAATCCCTTATCAATTTCGTTTGTAGATGGCCTTAATGTTAACTCTGATCGAATTGGAGGCAAGGGTAGGTTGGGCTCGGTCGAATTGGGTAAACTTAGGTTTCGTTGAATTAGGTTAGGTCAGGTCAGGTCAGGTCAGGATTTTTATGGTATTAGATTAGGTTCGATTAGGGTAGGTAAAGCTAGGATACCTTAGGCTTAGTTGAGTTAAGTTAAACTAGATTGGATTAGTTTAGGTTCGGTCAAGTTTCATAGAATTAAGTTGGACTGGTTAGTATTAGTTCAAGTTAAGCCAAGTTGGGTTACTTTAAGTTATGTTTCACTGAATTAAGTTAGATTAGTTAAATTAGGCCATTTTCGGATGATATTGACTAATTCGGGTTTTATTGGCATTAAATGAGGTTAGTTCACTTACTGTACGTGAAATTTAATTAACATTAGGTTAACTTAGTTTATTAGTTTAAATTTGATTAGATTAAGAGGGAAAAGGTAGTGGTCTCTCTCTCTCTCTCTCTCTCTCTCTCTCTCTCTCTCTCTCTCTCTCTCTCTCTCTCTCTCTCTCTTTTCGGTCACCTTTAAGCCTCACTCAGCTAACCTTACTTAATAAGACCATCTGATTTAACACTTCCTAAAGTTGACGGAACATCGGAAATGAAGCGACTTGTTATTTTCCCCGTGTTTTTATTTCGCGAAATCAATACGGCAGAGAGAGAGAGAGGGGGGGGATGGAGAGAGAGAGAGAGAAAGAGAGAGAGAGAGAGTAGGGGATATGACAGTTAGAGACAGAGACGGAAATGTGGAGAGACAGTGGGCAAGAGAGATATAGAGGAACATAGAGAACTTCGAGCTAGAGAGACAAAGAGAAAAAGACATAGAGAGATAGTGAGATATTCAGAAGGAGGAGGTGATAAGGACGAGAGACTATAAAGAAGAGAGACGGAGAGAGAGGAAAAGGCAGATAGATAAAAAACTGAGATGGTGAGAAAAATTGAAAGGTAGGGAAGGGGAAAGAAATTGAGAGAGAGAGAGAGAGAGAGAGAGACTGTGTGTGTTTGTGTGTGTGTGATAAAGAGACAGAGAGACAGTGATTATATTATTTAGAATTAGAGATCGATAGATAAGGAGAGAGAGAGAGAGAGAGAGAGAGACTGGAAACTGGAAAATTGAGAGAGAGAGAGACTAGAAACTGGAAAATTGAGAGAGAGAGAGAGAGAGAGAGAGAGAGAGAGAGAGAGAGAGAGATAATTCTCCACCTCACTAAGCTAGCTCACATGCGTCACGGTATAAGGGAGGCTCTCAGTCAGGCAACACAACAATCAACAAATACAAAAATAAATAAAAACCTTAAATTTCTGTAGTAAGGTTGGCCAAGGGTCTACACCTGGCTGGGATAAACACGTCCCTCACTTGCGGTAAATATACATCAGTTATGTCAGGGAAGACTATGGAGCAGCTGGAGATTAGTCGCCTTAGTTTTATTTCACCTGATGATTAAACACCCTAACGCTACCTGGGGGGAGGGGAGGTTAGGTTAGGTTAGGTTAGGTTAGGTTAGGTTAGCATGAGGTTATTCAATAATTAGGTGAAATAGTTAGGGTGCTTAATCTTCAGTTGTTCAGCCAATATTGGTCCCTAAAATATAAGTTTTGTAAACATGATGACCACCACACCTCTGACGTCACTTAATATATATATATATATATATATATATATATATATATATATATATATATATATATATATATATATATATATATATATATATATATATATATATATATATATATATATGCTGATAACCACAAAGAAAGAAGAAAACACGAAGTTCCCAAGCGCTTTCGTGTAATTCACATCTTCAGGGGTGAGTACAGACTAGAGAGAAATACAAAACAAGGTGTATATATACAGAGGAGGGTGAGACCAGGTCCACAATGGTCAGGTATTAGGTAATGACCCTACTAATCTTTAAATAGCACACAACGGTTGGTGGTCAGGTCAGATGGTAAGGTGACCCAACCTTCTCACCTTGTTACAAATCTTCTTAATTACAAAATTGTCCAGCTTGTACATGCCATTACTCAAATTCATGTTGAATGCTTCGGTATGTTTAATAAGACTAGATTCTATGATGTTCCTACTATCAATTGAATTACATGGTAATATTGAGGAGGCATTATCCCAGTCAATGCAATGCTTGTTATCCCTCAAATGAACAAACAGAGCATTGGATTCCTGGCCTGTCCTAACACTGTATTTGTGTTGTTTAATTCTAGTTGCAAGATCTTTACCTGTCTGGCCTAAGTAAAACATATTACATTCCTTGCAAGGAACTTTATAAATGCAACCAATTGTGTTGTTGGGGGAGTTCTTGATTAACATTTGTTTAACAGTGCATGAGTTTTTAAATGCCACATTGACGTTCCAGGTTTTTAGTTGTGAAGGAATGTGTGAGAAATTTTTGTGAAATGGTAATATTAAGATATTCTTATGGTCATGGGTGGGCTTGGGATCAGTTCTATAAAAAGTTTTCTTAGTAATGTTTAAGCATTTGTCTATGAAAGATCTAGGGTATTTAAGGTTTGAGCCAATATTATATATATATTTGTATTCCTCATCGATGAATTCCGGACTGCAAATTCTCAAAGCACGTAAAAACATTGTTGAAAATACTGACTGTTTGACTTTATTATGGTGGGCAGAATAATAATGAATGTATGAACACACATTAGTTGGTTTTCCATAAATACTTAACGTAAAAGTGTTACCTATTCTGTGTACAAGACAGTCTAGGAATGGCAATTTACAGTCTTGCTCTAATTCCACAGTGAATTTGATCGAGGGGGCTAAGTTGTTAAGTTGTGGTAGGAAAGCTTTTAGGTCCTCATTACATGGCCAGAGACATAATACATCATCAACATATCTAAACCAGACTGCTGAGGGTGGTAAAATATTACTTAATAGTTTCTTTTCAAAGAATTCCATATATAGGTTGCTTAATACAGGTGAGAGTGGATCACCCATTGCCATACCAAATTTTTGAGCATAATATTCTCCATTGAATTCAAATTTGCAATCCTTAATACATAGTTTGTTGAGTTCGATGAAGTCGTGAATTTCACGAAAACGCTTGGGAACTTCGTGTTTTCTTCTTTCCTTGTGGTTATCAGCATATACCTAGATCACGCGCACCTACAGTGATTTACTTGCATATATATATATATATATATATATATATATATATATATATATATATATATATATATATATATATATATATATATATATATATATATATAATATTTATATATATATATATATATATATATATATATATATATGCTGATAACCACCAGGAAAGAAGAAAACACGAAGTTCCCAAGCGCTTTCGTGTAATTCACATCTTCAGGGGTGAGTACAGACTAGATAGAGTAATGCAGAACAAGATGAATATATACAGAGGAGGGTGAGACCAGGTCCACAATGGTCAGGTAATGACCCTACTAATCTTTAAATGGCACACAACGGTTGGTGGTTGGGTCAGATGGGACAGTGACCCGCCCTCTCACCTGATCACAAATCTTCTTAATTACAAAGTTGTCCAGCTTGTACATGCCGTTACTCAAATTCATGTTGAATGCTTCGGTATGTTTAATAAGACTAGATTCTATGATGTTCCTACTATCAATTGAATTACATGGTAATATTGAGGAGGCATTATCCCAGTCAATGCAATGCTTGTTATCCCTCAAATGAACAAACAGAGCATTGGATTCCTGGCCTGTCCTGACACTGTATTTGTGTTGTTTAATTCTAGTTACAAGATCTTTACCTGTCTGGCCTAAGTAAAACATATTACATTCCTTGCAAGGAACTTTATAAATGCAACCAATTGTGTTGTTGGGGGAGTTCTTGATTAACATTTGTTTAACAGTGCATGAGTTTTTAAATGCCACATTGACGTTCCAAGATTTTAGCTGTGCCGGAATGTGTGAGAAATTTTTGTGAAATGGTAATATTAAGATATTCTTATGGTCATGGGTGGGCTTGGGATCAGTTCTATAAAAAGTTTTCTTAGTAATGTTTAGGCATTTGTCTATGAAAGATCTAGGGTATTTAAGGTTTGAGCCAATATTATATATATATTTGTATTCCTCATCGATGAATTCCGGACTGCAAATTCTCAAGGCACGTAAAAACATTGTTGTAAATACTGACTGTTTGACTTTGTTATGGTGGGAACTTCGTGTTTTCTTCTTTCCAGGTGGTTATCAGCATATACCTAGATCACGCGCACCTACAGTGATTTACTTGCATATATATATATATATATATAATATATATATATATATATATATATATATATATATATTTTATGAAAATCCACATTGAAAACGTGGATAAGATAAATCTTGATAAAATCACACGGGAAAATGGAAACAACGGAGTACCTTAGCTTTCGTCTTTATTCAAGACATGTTAGAAGTAGTATCTGTGCATATATGTCCTTGTTGCTCTCACTGATATGCGCCAACAGGCATATAAAAGCGATGAAAATATATTTGATTTACGTTCAAATATTAGTCAGGCAACCTTCAAAAAATACATAGTGAAGTATATAGAAAAAAGAGTGTTTTGAATTTGGATAAAATAGAGATTTTCACACACACACACACACACACACACACACAAGGAAGGCACTTTAGTGAAGGAGACAGTTGGTACAGTCCTATAGTCTGGTGTTGAGGTATAACAAGTATACTGCCGCCCTGATGACACCCACGACAACAACTCTCTACAGTGTCTCTTGTACTTTACTGACTGTAATAGCTTTCTTCTTTTCCTTCTTCTCGTATATTCTTTTGTATTTCCTTTGTATTTTTCTTCTTCGTCTTCTTCTTTCATGTTTTTTCTCTTAATTCCTTCTCTCATTTTTATTCATCCATCCACATTCTTATCCTCCGTCGTACATGAAGGTTAACCAAGGTATGTATACTTTCCGACCATCCGACAGTCCGTCCGTCCGTCTATCCATTCGTCCAGGAGATGTAAACACTATATCTCGACCATACAGGGAAACACTACAACCACACCTCGTACAGTAACCGTGTCAGATCAGTTCAATAATTCGTATCTAGTGCCATTAAAATTAAGAATTACTCCTATTTGGGGTTTTTCCTTACCTCAAACGAGAAGATAATTAATAGTTTCCGTCATTTGCTTCACTTCGGGGCACCTCTAGTCCACCCAGGTGTGAATGGGTACCTAATTTTACGGGTAAGGTAATGTACTGTACCCTCACTGCTCCTGAGACCGACTTGAAGGGTGCCACTGTCCAGAGTTAGGACTTCGTTGTGGTGCGGTGGAAGATAGCCTTATGAGTAGCGATGTGTTTGTGTCATGAGGTGTTACTTAGCGTAGTTTCTTGATATTACAATAGTTGAGAACCCATTCCTAACGACCCATTCCAGATTAATGATTCCCCAAAATCTCACATAAACACTACCACATTCACTGATATTCCCTATGTCAAGCTATTCCCATTACCACATTCAAATTCCCAGTACAACATTCTCAATACCATTTTTTTTGTATTAATCTATTCCTATTCTCAAATTCCCAGTACCATTAACATATTCCCGGTAATATATTCTTAATAATACATTCCCAGTATCGATTCCAAGAAAAAAATTATCTCCCGATTTTCGAAGATTTTTTTAATAATTTTACATTCATAGTTATCCAGTTTTCTTCACTTTTCATGTTCTTCATTTTAATCGGATTTCTGATTTTTGTATGTTGTATTTTGTTCTCATACGTTACGATACGTTATGATACGATACGATACGATACGATACGATACGTTACGATACGATACGATACGATACGATACGATACGTTACGTTACGTTACGATACGGTACGATACGTTACGTTACTATACGGTACGATACGATACGTTATGATACGATAGGATATAATACCTTAAGTTAGCCATTCCGGATAGATAAAGTTAAGATATCAGAACATAATTATTTGGAAGATACTTAACTAATCCTTACTTAACCAATCCATACTTAACTAATCCTTACTTAACTAATCCTTACATAACAAATCCTTGCTTAACTAATCCATACTTAACCAATCCTTACTTAACCAATCCATACTTAACTAATCCATACTTAACCAATCCTTACTTAACTAATCCATACTTAACTAATCCTTACTTAACCAATCCTTACTTAATTAATCCTTACATAACAAATCCTTACTTAACCAATCCTTACATAACCAATCCTTACTTAACTAATCCATACTTAACTAATCCTTACTTAACTAATCCTTACTTAACTAATCCTTACTTAACTAATCCATACTTAACCAATCCTTACTTAACCAATCCTTACTTAACCAATCCTTACTTAACTAATCCATACTTAACCAATCCTTATTTAACTAATCCTTACATAACAAATCCATACTTAACTAATCATTACTTAACTAATCCTTACATAACAAATCTTTACTTAACCAATCCTTACTTAACCAATCCTTACTTAACTAATCCATACTAACCTAATCCCTACTTAACCAATCCTTACTTAACCAATCCTTACTTAACTAATCCATACTTAACCAATCCTTACTTAACCAATCCTTACATAACAAATCCTTACTTAACCAATCCATACATAACAAATCCTTACTTAACCAATCCTTACATAACAAATCCTTACTTAACCAATCCTTACATAACAAATCCTTACTTAACCAATCCTTACATAACAAATCCTTACTTAACCAATCCTTACTTAACTAATCCATACTTAACCAATCCTTACTTAACCAATCCTTACTTAACTAATCCTTACTTAACTAATCCTTACATAATAAATCCTTACTTAACCAATCCTTACTTAACTAATCCATACTTAACCAATCCTTATTTAACCAATCCTTACATAACAAATCCATACTTAACTAATCCTTACTTAACTAATCCTTACATAACAAATCCTTACTTAACCAATCCTTACTTAACCAATCCTTACTTAACCAATCCTTACTTAACTAATCCATACTTAACCAATCCTTATTTAACTAATCCTTACATAACAAATCCATACTTAACTAATCCTTACTTAACTAATCCTTACATAACAAATCCTTACTTAACCAATCCTTACTTAACCAATCCTTACTTAACCAATCCTTACTTAACTAATCCATACTAAACTAATCCTTACTTAACCAATCCTTACTTAACCAATCCTTACTTAACTAATCCATACTTAACCAATCCTTACTTAACCAATCCTTACATAACAAATCCTTACTTAACCAATCCGTACATAACAAATCCTTACTTAACCAATCCTTACATAACAAATCCTTACTTAACCAATCCTTACATAACAAATCCTTACTTAACCAATCCTTACATAACAAATCCTTACTTAACCAATCCTTACTTAACTAATCCATACTTAACCAATCCTTACTTAACCAATCCTTACTTAACTAATCCTTACTTAACTAATCCTTACATAACAAATCCTTACTTAACCAATCCTTACTTAACTAATCCATACTTAACCAATCCTTATTTAACCAATCCTTACATAACAAATCCATACTTAACTAATCCTTACTTAACTAATCCCTACATAACAAATCCTTACTTAACCAATCCTTACTTAACCAATCCTTACTTAACTAATCCTTACATAACAAATCCTTACTTAACCAATCCTTACTTAACTAATCCATACTTAACCAATCCTTACTTAACAAATCCTTACTTAACCAATCCTTACTTAACCAATCCTTACTTAACCAAGCCTCACTTAACCAAGCCTTACATAACAAATCCTTACTTAACCAATCCTTACTTAACCAATCCTTACTTAACTAATCCTTACATAGCAAATCCTTACTTAACCAATCCTTACTTAACCAATCCTTACTTAACCAATCCTTACTTAACTAATCCTTACTTAACTAATCCATACTTAACCAATCCTTACTTAACCAATCCTTACTTAACTAATCCATACTTAACCAATCCTTACTTAACCAATCCTTACTTAACTAATCCATACTTAACTAATCCTTACTTAACCAATCCTTACTTAACTAATCCATACTTAACCAATCCTTACTTAACTAATCCTTACATAACAAATCATTACATAACCAATCCTTACATAACAAATCCTTACTTAAGTAATCCATACTTAACCAATCCTTACTTAACCAAATCCTTACTTAACTAATCCATACTTAACCAATCCTTCTTAACTAATCCTTACTTAATCAATCCTTACTTAACCAATCCATATTTAAAATATGCAAACTTAATCGAACTATGCGAAATTAACCTAACCTAACCCCTTACCTAGCTTAACTTAACCTAACTGACCTAACCTAACTAACCTAACCACACCTATTTAACCAAACCTAATTAACTAAACCAGACCCAACTAACCTAAACTAACCTAACCTAACTCACCTAACCTAATCTAACCCAACCTAATTAACGTAACCAAACCTAACTAACCAAACTAATCTAACCTACTGTATCCTAATTCACTTAACTAGCCTAACCTAATCTAACCAACCAAACCTAAATAACCTAACTTATCTGACCTAACGTAACTTTAACTAACCTAACCTAACCTAGTCTGACTCACTAACCTAACCTAACCTAACTTCAACAACCAGGAAGATAATATTTCGATGGCATAAGCTTAATAACATCGTACTCTTAATTACAATCTGCCAAAACAGTACTTTAAACGCCCTATTTTGAGCTCTGATTGTGTATACCTGTGTACCTGTGATGTGTACCTGTGATGTGTACCTGTGATGGTGATCCTTGAGGCATCTGGCGTCTCTACTAAGGAGTACGGATTGAATGGCTTTCAATTTCATAAAAGTTAGGAGGGCAATAAGGTTTCTCATTACATTAATTGAATATCCTTTCAATTTCAAGCTCATCTTTCACTTTTCGCTAGTTACTGGTGTGGATTCAGCAACAAGGGTAATAATCTCTGAAGTTTCATTGATTGAATTTTCCTTTCAATTTCAGCCTCAACTTTCCATTTCAAAAGTTACCGCCGGAGACGAGAACGCAGCAGCAGCTGGCATTCCCCAAGGTGCATACATTGGTCCTTCAGTTATTATGTTCAATTTTTATTTCAAAAACTTCTTCAGAAAAATTGGATGTGGCTTCAGCAGACGTGTTCATAAGGTGTGGAGGCTTATTCGGATGTGCTCCTCGCTGACTCCTGCAGCAGGTGAACCAATAAGAAGAGCTCCTGGAGATGCTTCAGTAGGAGTGGAAGACGTTCTCTCAGGTTCATAGACTACTACAGTTGTGCTCCTCCCCGACTCCAGAAACAGGAGTGATCCCTTTCCCCTCCAAGGTCCATTATCTAATTCAGGTGTTGTCCTCGCAGGTTTCAGCGACCCCTACTGCATGCTGGGGATCCAGCCGGCCGTACAGACGGGGCTCCCAGGCTCCCCGAGGGACATGTACAGTTTGGCACAGGGTTCCCCACCTCCCGACTCACCTAGAGCAAGACAAGTTAGCCTGGTGAGTATCCCCCCCCCCCCCTCTCTCTCTCTCTCTCTCTCTCTCTCTCTCTCTCTCTCTCTCTCTCTCATATATACGTTATTAGTACATATTCATGACCTTGGTAATGGGCTACAGAATAATGTAGATGATACTACTGAAGAATGATTGAATAATGCTCTTATTGAATAGTGTAGATTGTTTAGAAGTATAAATACAGAGTTAGATCTACAATACAGGCTACAGTAGTTCACGGGTGGCGAATGTACCTTATTGGGGATGATTTAGCCCAGTGAAGATAATGCTTTAACTCTCTTACAATGATTGTTTACCAGGATGATGTTTTACTTCTCTGATGACGATGGTCAATAATAATAATAATAATAATAATAATAATAATAATAATAATAATAATAATAATTTAATTCATTCTCCAGGTCGTGTTAAAGTCAGGTTTTTCTTGTTTTAAATATTTTTAACTGGTAAAGTTGTAGGATTTACCCATAAATAATGTAGACAGTAGGATTATGTCCAGTGTGTTGTTGTAATACTAGAGTGTACAGTAATAGGAGGGACTTAGGTCAGTGTATCATTATTAAACTTAACTTAATTATAGTGAAAGTTGTTATATTATATTTTTTTTAGGATTATATGCACATGTGACGTGTGGGAGATTTGGGGGGATTTATGATCATAAAATGTTAATATAGGTCGTTCTTGATATATAACATTTGTTAATTAGGGGATTTAACAGGATTTATTCAAGAGTGTTGTCAACATATTACACTTTACTGAAAATTGAGTAGCCAGCGTAGCCTCATTAAGCTGTTATATAAATGAATTAAAGTTAAAAAATACTTTTGCACATCTAGTGATTCAGTATATTCCGGTCCATTTAATTATAACAAATATATGTTCATTTATGAGTAACTGTAACTTGAAAAATATAAAACGTGAAATGATCTCTTTAAGTCAACCAAAGTCTACCAAAATAATAAGGGGTGTCAATAGAAATTAAGTAAAATATGAAGGAAAATACACAAAGTGGACTTAAGATATTGATAAGAGTCAACCATTGTCAACCAATGTATGAAACACAACCAGAGTCACCGTAAACATAAAGGAAAGTCAACCAGAATTGAATAGATCAATAAAAACTCGGGCAGTCAGTGGTAGTTCATCTCTGTAGGATCAAAGGACACAGTACACAGTAGAGAAGAACAATGGGATACCTCTACGGACCCGACTACCCACGTTTTACTTAAATCCACTTGACATTGGGTTAAATCCACTTGACATACCATATTATTTTGGTTGACTTTGGTTGACTCGGGTTAAATTGACTTCACTTCGCTTTGTAACATTGTGGTTAACTGTGGTGGCAGGGTTCCCGGAGCTCGGTAGAGACTGAGAGTGAGAATGACCTTGAACGGAGCAGCAGCTGTGAGAGCCCGAAGGCGTTCAGCAAGGAAAGTCTACGTAAACACCACAGGTAAAGTATCTGTCTGTCTGTCTGTCTGTATGTCTGTCTGCCTTTCTGTCTGTCTGTCTGTATGTCTGTCTGTCTTTTCTGTCTGTCTGTCTGTCTGTTACCATTTTCACATACATGCATACGACGAGTGGAATAATAATATGATTTTCTGACCATATTTAGGAAGACATAACTATCTATCTGTCTGCCTGTCTGTCTGTCTGTCTGTGTAAATATCAACCCAACATATTTCCATCGGAGAGTTATTCTGTCTATATAATTATCTATTTAATTACCCGTCTATTAATTTAAATTTACTCCCAACAGATATAGAATTATATGCTTAGTTAGTTAAACGTTCATCTATCTATGTATAAATTCATTCATACATCTATCAAAGTATCTATCCGTCTAACAACCTTTCTATCCATCTATCATGTGTACCAATATATCTCTATCTTTCTATATATCTATCTAATTAATCTATCTAATCTATCCTCTGTCTCTCTCTCTCTCTCTCTCTCTCTCTCTCTCTCTCAGGGGGTCAAAACTCACCAAGAGACTACACTAAGAATTATCTTCATTAACACCACAGTTCTATATTTCAACCGCCAAGCTTCTCCTATGATATCAAACTTCACACACTTATGTAATATGACGTGACAGGTATGGGAAGTTATAGAGAGATGGTAAGATATAGTGTGATATATGACCATGATTGTTATAAGGTACCTTTAGGAGAATTAATGAACACTATATTAATTAACACTATACGAGTTATGTAGAAATGGTATTGTATAGTGTGATTTTTGTATACTGTTTATATGTATAGGATGAAAGAAATTACCTAAAGTGAAGTAGACTAAATTTTACGTTTTCTATGTGGTAGATTAAAATCCTATACGGTGATGGTTATATAGAGTTAATATGTGGTATATAATTGATATCAGTTGCCAGTGGTGTAGTTAAAGTTTATTTTTGTATGAGTTTCTTGTGCGTTTTGCTCGCTTGAGTGATATTATGATGTCGAAGCAATTAATGATCTTTTTTGTTTGGGATTCAATGCTTCGAGTTTGTTTATGGATTCAGAGTTAAATCATCGTTCTTTCCTGTTAGTTTTATGAAAGTTGTCCGTCTGTTTACTGTAGACTCATTCTGTGATGGAAGTTAATTTACCTTCATCGTCTTCTTCTTTTGAATTGTCCCCTTCGTGTAGAGTATAGACTAATTTAGGAACTAGATTTAATCCTTCCACTCTACAAGGACTTCTTAATATCGTCTGGGACACACACTTCTACGATACACACGTCTAATTAGTCACTATCAGCGTGTTGATCCGCCTAAGAAGTGCACCTTGACTCGCGGTTCACTCTGATCACCGCCCTCACAAACTCTGAAGCATCCTATCCCATTTAACTCTTTTGAAGACATCGGTCGAAGGTAATTGAAGTGTTTACCTAACCCAAATGTTCTCCATCATGTCGAGGTTCAGTAAGTGATGACAGAGAGGCAGTATGTCACACCATGGGGGTATATAGTTGTGTGAGATGGTGCGTTGTTGTGTGCCTTTTCGTCTCATAGTTAGGTTAGAGGTGTGTTATATCATCCTTATGTGAAGATATAAATCATTAACTGTATTTGGGAAGGAGTTGATGAATCACAACTCAACGTTCATCAAAACAAAAACACAATCTTAGGCGTCCCTCTCCCACGATAGTAAACACTCACCTGACGAGGCTGACCCACGAGAGGGACACAAACACCGCCTTCCCGTAACCCAAGATAGTGTGGAGTTATGTTAGCTGCACTAAACACATACATCACCTGTTGTACCCTCACATAAGTATATACCCTGAACACGTCTCACGTCCTCCGTGTGTGATCATGTTATGACGCGATTTGCCCCCGACATCCTTGATATAACGTGATTATCAAAGTTTATTAAATTAATGTAAGATAACTTAATATGGGGATAAATTTGTCTCGTGGATAATAATATACAAAGTGTTCACAGAGGTAAGAGCTTATTATTCCCAGCAGCACCAAGAGGGAACATACAGATACATGGTGTCTGTGTGTCTTTTCTGGCGTTATCAACACGATAATTTGGAACAAATATAATTGGGTTTTAACTCGATGTAGACTATAGATATGTCACAAATACATCTCAGACGATTTCAGTATGTTTTCTGTCAGTAATGAGTTATGATCCCTTGGCCTGCTGAGGCGCCGTGACCTGTACAGGCTCTCGGCCGTGTACAGTGTACTCTGCGTCTGGGCTCACCCTCACCACGCACTATAACCTGATTACGAGAGTTATTTTGGTCACTGACTTTCAGACTCAGAAATTGTGTTTGTCCCCAGAGTTAAGGTAGAGTAAACGGGGACACTGAATCACTATAATACTTTACAGACACAGCAACATCTGTCGTTGAGGTCATTTATCACTTTCTCTCAAAATTACTGTTTCCTCTCCAACATTTTCTCCTCCCTCCTGATTGATGGTGTCCTCTGCTGTAGCCCACATTATATATATATATATATATATATATATATATATAATATATATATATATATATATATATATATATATGTATATATATATATATATGTATTTATATATATATATATTATATATATATATATATATATATATATATATATATATATATATATATATATATATATATATATACATATATATATATATATATATATATATATATATATATATATATATATATATATATATATATCATGTAGATCCACAATGAAAACGTCTTTATTCAAGACATATATATAGACTACACACACAGTATATATACGTGCCAACTTCGAACTCCTCTGTGATGTAACTCATTAAAATCAGATCTCCCAGGAGTCAGGACACGTGTACCTGTTATTCCCTGGACCTTACTCCTATTACACCATAGAACATGTACAGCCACGAACAAAAATACCTTTGACACAGTTTCGAACCTGAGTGTCCTCGAAGCTTTTTGTCTACAACTATTACAGACGTCGATACACACATAGGACACTCTGACCAAGCGTTTAAGGAGGGGCTTATGTCCTGCTTACTATGTGTGGTGTCCAAAATGACTGGTTCTGTATCTTTGTATGTCCAAAGGCCTTAAAGCTTAGTGTTCACTGGCTGGTAGGAGCTGCCACTCACTCACACATTCACGCTATTCACTCACTCATTCACTCACTCACTCACTCACCTCATTGTTCCTCTTTATTGCCACATATGTGTCCAATGAGTTTACTTTCCAGATGTACAACTATGTGTCATGTGTTCTTGTACAAAGATGTAAATCGTAATCACAAGTCTGGTTTTACCTAAAATATGTGTTAGATGTTCGAGTAAATGTTGTTTACTTAGATGTTCGCTTTTACTATTTTTTTCCCTTGGAGTTCACAAGTTCATTTTCAATTTGTATTGTATGTGAACCTTTTTACATTAATATTCCTTAAACATTTTCCCATAGAGTTCACAAGTTCAGGTTAAATGTGAACTTTTGTACATTGATACTCCCTTAATACTGGTCTCTAGTGTTCACAAGTTCACTTTTATAACACAAGTGAACTTATTGTTTCGTAGATGTCACCCTGAACTTTCTCTTGACTGACGACTAACAAAGAATGCTTACTTATAATGTTCTGTGTTTTCGTTAAGTGGGTCTGATCCTTCGTACTCACAAGTTCACTTTTAGAATATATTCATGAACTTATAAAGTGTCTTCAACATCCATATAAACTTACTAAATATATAATTATCTTATACATATGAAATTACAACATATAAACTGTTATAATTACGAACTTTTTACACATTGTGATAATCTTATTAGTTTGTCTTAAAAGAAAACTTCTTTTTTTTTCACCTATATCTTTCTTTTCATATTTTTATCAGACCTTCAGTTTAAATATGAACTTTAAAATTACATAATCACTCATAACAAAATACACAAATAATTATCAAATCTCTAAATATAATTGATATTTTTTTTCCCCTGGACCAACTACAAAATATTTGACCTCAATCCAATATTTTGATAAGTCGAATTTTACCTTAGTGTTCACAAGTCCACCTACAAGATATAAGTGTATTGGTTAAGTAATCTGAAACAAATATTTCTTCAGAAAGGGATTTGACGATTTAACATATTTTTCTCGTTCTTTATTCACTAAGAGTTGTAGTTCTTCGTTATCGAGATGAACAAGTGAACATTCCATCTTGCAGCTTTTTTAAAGAAATTCTCTACAGTATTATAGTTCCCAGTCCAATATTTTCTCAGAACTGCATTTTGTCATTTAGCTTGTGTGTGTCTTTCTTGCAGTTCTTCTTTTAATACTTACTTTTGTTTAGTGTCCAGTTGAACATATGAACTTCCGTGATTTGACTTAAAGGTGAACTTATCTCTTTATACCTAGGAGAGTGTACACGGTGTTTCTTATCCTATATGCAACATTTTTCATAACTAACTTTTGGTATTTTATCTTTCTCCCTTATTGTCTTCTACTCCCCTTTTAAGCATTTATGTATTCACTTAAAGATGAAAATACTCGACTTAGGTGTTCTTACGTATGTATGACGTCATTAATGTTTCCTCCTAACACAATTTTGGACATCCAGAATCCACCTTCTTTTCCAGAACTGGATTTAGAAACTGAATTATTATATTTCTCACTTGTATTTTTCGCCTCCACCTCTTAAGAGTTGTGTTTTTGTTTGTTTTTGTTTTATCAATTTCGGAAGAGACGGGTGAACTTCTTGGGTGTTTTACATAGATATGACGTGTTTGTTTATAGATGTGACGTCATAAGTGTCTCTCTACACTCTGAATGCAACCTTAACCAGAAGTTAATTTCACATTTAACACAATGACTTTCCCATTTACTTCCTTTCATTTTTGTTTAAGAATTTTGTTCAGTATCAAGATAAAGAAGTGAACATACGTGTTTTTACATAGATATGAACCTTACTGTTTTTACCCTACGAGAAATACACAATTTTGTACACCCCAAAACGGAAGAATTTTTCAGAACTTTGGGTTTTGTCAGTTCATCTGTTTTCTTTTCTTTATTCTTCCTTCACTTTATCCCTTAAGACATGCATTTGTCTCTCCTTAAGCATGGCAAGGTTGAATTTGGACTGTCTTAAGACTCCCGACGCTAAGCTGGATAGTCCGAGAGAGAGGTTAAAGAAACGACCCAGGTAAGACAAGGGCGGTGAGGTCACGACCTACCTCCCGCCACCACCACCACCACCACCACCACCACCACCACCACCTACCCCACTCCCACGTGTTGGGGGGGGCAGGGGAGATCACGTCACACGGGTCACAGGTCACGTCACACTGGCCACAGGTCACGTCACTCTGGAAGTCATGAGTAAGAGAAAGTAAACCAGTGCGATCATTTCATTCAGGTAGTCATGTCAGGAGTCATATGGTGTATGTGTGAGTATATATGTGTGTGTGTGTGTGTGTGTGTGTGTGTGTGTGTGTGTGTGTGTGTGTGTGAGTATATATGTGTGAGTATATATGTGTGTGTGTGTGTGTGTGTGTGTGTGTGTGTGTGTGTGAGTATATATGTGTGAGTATATATGTGTATGTGTGTGTGTGTGTGTGTGTGTGTGTGCGTGCGTGCGTGCGTGCGTGCGTGCGTGCGTGCGTGCGTGTGCAATCGCGCGCGTGTATGAGTGTGAGTGTAAGGTGTGTATGAGTGTGTGTGTGTGTGTGTGTGTGTGTGTGAGAACTGACACGGGTCTTCACTAAGGGACTGTGAAATATTTTTATCCGTGAATGAAAAATCCGACTTTGAGTCAAAAAAACCCGGCAAAAATACTTGTACGTCTAATAAAAACGAAACATTTGATGCCTCGTTTTATTGGAATTACGGTACGAATTGTATATTAACGTAAAAACTCTGGGTGACTGGATAGCTCGATGAGTGACTGGATAACTGGCGATATGACTGGATGACATACTGTACGATTGGATAACTGGATAACTGACAGGATGATTGTATAACTGACTGGATGATTGGATGACTGACTGGATAACTGGATGACTGACTGGATAATTGGATAACCGACGAATGATTGAATGACTGACTGGATAACTGGATGACTGACTGGATAACTGGATGACTGCGAACTAACTGAGGGTCACAACATATAGGATGAACACCGTGAATCATAACACAATATTCGCAGGGTAAATAAACAATATCCTCAAGGTAACATAGGGGCGTGGGGTGGAGTCAGCTCACCGTCCTCCACATAAAAAGAAAGATTTATTTGTGGTGGTAATGGACACGAAGAAGAGAGGAATGGGAAACTAGAGGAAGACCAGAGAATTGTAGAGGAAGAGAAGGAACATGGTGGAGATGTAGGTTAGAACAGGTGAGAGAGAGAGAGAGATAAGGGTAATTAGAGAAGAATAGCAACGGTAATGGGGAAGAAAGACATCAGCAATGATCACCATAATAAACGACAGGTTAATGAAACACACATGAAGAAGTGGAACAGGAAGGAGGAGGAGGAGGAGGAGGAGACTAAAAAGAAAAACGAATAATGGTCTTGAATTATGGAAAGTGTAGGAAGGTGACAAGTGTAGTCATTCTAGACATTCATGAATCATTTATGTTTTCCTGTCATTCATACGTGAGGGAAATCATTCCACCACTGGGTCACTTTACTCCTGGACATTCATAATACATTTTTTTTTCTATAAATTAAATTCGTAAATGAATGAATAATAAACATTGTGGTTATACATAACATTTGAGTCGTTTGTATGTTTGTTTTTGTTTACTTTTATGAATTGTGTTATTTACTTTAAAGAAAATCAAAAGCTGTTCCACCAGTGTGACGTGACTCGCCCGTCCCCTCTCCCCCCCCCCCATCCCCCCGCACCGCCGGTACTGTAGCGCGCTAGGTAGCGTAGATTGCACAGGTAGGTAACGCTAATTGTTGGGGTCCGCTCCTCACCTCCCGCTGCTGGGGCTAGTCATCTGTAGAGAGAATAATCAGACAATAACACTTCCCGGGTGGGCTAATTCCCGTAAAAAAAAAAAAAAAAAAAAAAAACCCCTTCCAGTGTTCAGGTCACCATAACACCGCTACACGTCACTACAGTATAAACATGAACACATTCACTCCGTTAATGATGTATATGTTAGTCAATGTATAGCCAGTAAACAGTAAGTAACTTTACCAGTATTCAGTATTATTTATCATGCATTATTTAAACCGTCAACTGGCAAGGTAGTTATAGGTAACCTTACAGTTTATCTGACACTGAAAATGAATCAATGTTCAAACTTCATTGTTGTCATTATCTCCCCAGTTGAAGATTACAGCAATAACGAGCAGAGTAAAGTGTGGTGTACCTTGTGTCAGTACACGGCCGCCTCGCCTTACTTACGGAGAATCCAATCCAAAAAGTGACGTCACATTTAAACATTAATGAAATTCTTATGGGAGAATAATGTTTTCCCAATCCTTTAGGTCCTCTTGTAATATATAAAGTAATATAATACTTCACTTGCCGTCAACAGAACACCTGCACACATTAAATATTACACACATGGTATTTCAGGGTTTTCCTTGCAGCCACGAGACTCATATGGACGCCGGAGTAATCAACATTTTAGTTTTCAAAAAATTACTTGAATTTATTCTTGATGGTGATAAAGACAGCGGAGTGTGGGGAGTGAGCCTAGCGAAGCCTGGTCACTCGTGTAGATCTGACGGGTAGACGCAAGTAGAAGTTGTACGTACAGATCAGTAGTAGATATCTGCGCATAGTCGCACGTAGTAAATTGTTGTTCTGCGCAGTTTGATTCCTCCGCTTTTTCCAGCTGATGTTGTCACTGTGTGTTGACGAGGTTGTTGTTGACGTATTCTTGTTAGTTCATTTAACATGTTGTAATATGGGAGACAATGTTAACACGAACAATATGGCTTTAGTCTTTAGTGTCTACAGTCAAAATCAGATTCAGAAAGTTTTATACATCAAAATATATACATGAATAATGGTGTCCCCGTGTGGTGACAATATTATATGATACATGAACTAAGTTAAGAATATAAACATACTTGTTGTCTCAGCCACCATCGTCATAACACATCACAATAGCTCGCACTTGATACATTCATTATTTACAGGTTATAACGCTAATAATGATCAAGGTGGATGAACAGAACCACTAAGATAATCAATATATTAAACCAAGGGAGACAGCAACGACATTATAAATTAGCCTTGACCTAATACCCTTCTCTAACAAGGTGGTTAAGAGGTTATTACTCACAGTTTCTCTCGCCTACACGACCCTCAAGTAGATGACACCAGATATTGACAAAAATGGTCGGGGGGTATTTTTTTTAACAGCTGTACACATTGATGTCGTGGTATGTTGTATTGGTTTATTGTTTTGAACGTCTGTACAGGAGGTGAGACAAGATTAATTAACAGGGAAACGCTTCATCTTGTGCAGGTGTCCAGTGTTTGTCAGTAAAGTGTCATGGTATAATTTTTTCTTCATATTTTTTTCACTTCAATCTACATTACGGGTGTCATTCCTACCTCTCTTATTCTCAATAACTGTCTTTAAATTTATCAAGAGTCCGCAATGACTTAGTTTATTCTTGTATCCATGTCTTCTCTTTTCTTTAATATCCCAACACAACAATCACGTTTATTGTCAAGTACTGTATTAGATGGTTGTGTTCTCTAAGTGTAGTTGTAGTGTAAAGTGTTAAGTGTTGGTCCTCTACCGAACCGTCCAAGGGAGTATGCCATAAGCTGAGGCTGTGTGTTGATGTTTTCCTCATAGATCCAGTAAAATCTTGTATCCGACTTCATCCTGTCTTCTTCAGCAGGTTTATAACAACTTGACAAACCACCTTCATGGACCTACCTATGTCCACAAAAATAATTTAGGTACAGATAGGCCAAACTAATACTGATCTTTAGTGATATATAAACAGTTGTGTGACAGAGTAAGGAGTGTGTTTTGTATCATCCTCTGTCACTCCCTCACACAGGATGGGAGGCAGTAACCTGAAGTCTCTTGCAGGTTATCCACGCTTCTCAACCTTCAAGTATCTAGCAATGTTCACCCAAGCCTCACCTAGATGATGTGCCATCAATTAGGCCTTATATAATATAAACCCTAACAACCATGCATGTAGCACATCCAGTGTTCTTACTGAAGAATATTTTTAATAATATTTTTGTAAAATATATAGTCTTTGTGTACACAGCCTTCAACTGCCCCCCCCCCCCCCTCCACTGCTCAGTTCCACAAACACACATGCACACACACCCCTGAAGGTGACTGTAGGTGGTGTGTTCACCCTCACGTATCCACCTAACTGCTTTCTGTAGCAGCACCTGGCCTCACCCTATACTGTAAAGGGATGAAGCTGACACACACTCCCTCACCCACTTAGTCTAACTTCCCTAATTACTTTACTCTAACTAGCAATTAGTACAACTTTGATACTGTAGCGTAGCAACGTGTAAAGATTACTAATTGGCAGCCTACTGTATTGTTTTAGTATTAATGATGTTGTTCACTGAGTATTATTGTATCTTGTTAACTATCTCAAAGTAATTAGTGTAAAAAGTACTTATGTTGTCGGAGTTTCTCGCTGGTTCCTGATGTCTCATCAGGTAGTTATGGTGACGTTATTATTCACCATTGGGGCACCGAGAGTAGTGCCATCACCATCATCATCACCATCATCCTCATCATCATCACCTCAACTATTCTGGAGTCATAAGTTGTTTATATTCAGATTATTTCCTGTTTCCATTCCATCAACTCTTCCTCCATCAACTGTCCATCTAAAGTAAATGTCAGTCACTTGCCTCTCACTCTGACACTCATCCTTCAGTTCGTCAGCCCAATAGCTTTATCAAGTTCCTTCACTCTAAAGGTTTTCATTGGCTGGATTCCTCTGTTACTGTCACCTCCTCAGTGTTTCCAATCCTCAAACTCTTTCTCCACGTCAAGTAAGCTCCACTAATACTGCTCCTCCTCCCCACTCCATCAATATTCACCACCATTTACCACCCATTCACCAACAATCACTAACCACCCCCCACTCACCACCATCACTAACCCCCCACTCACCACCATCACTAACCCCTCCCCCACTCACCACCATCACTAACCCCTCCCCCACTCACCACCATCACTAACCCCTCCCCCACTCACCACCATCACTAACCCCTCCCCCACTCACCACCATCACTAACCCCCCACTCACCACCATCACCAACCCCCCACTCACCACCATCACTAACGCCCCACTCACCACCATCACTAACCTCCCCCACTCACCACCATCACTAACCCCCCACTCACCACCATCACTAACCTCCCCCACTCACCACCATCACTAACCCCCCACTCACCACCATCACTAACCCCCCACTCACCACCATCACTAACCTCCCCTACTCACCACCATCACTAACCCCCCACTCACCACCATCACTAACCCCCCACTCACCACCATCACTAACCCCCCACTCATCACCATCACTAATCCCTCCCCCCACTCACCACCATCACTAACCTCTCCCCCACTCACCACCATCACTAACCCCCCACTCACCACCATCACTAACCTCCCCCACTCACCACCATCACTAACCCCCCACTCACTACCATCACTAATCCCTCCCCCCCACTCACCACCATCACTAACCACCCCCACTCACCACCATCACTAACCCCCCACTCATCACCATCACTAACCACTCCCAATCACCACCATCACTAATCCCCACTCACCACCATCACTAACCCCTCCCCCACTCACCACCATCAATAACCTCTCCCCCACTCACCACCATCACTAACCCCCACTCACCACCATCACTAACCCCCACTCACCACCATCACTAACCCCCCACTCACCACCATCACAAACCCCCCACTCACCACCATCACTAATCCCTCCCCCCCACTCACCACCATCACTAACGCCCCACTCACCACCATCACTAACCCCCACTCACCACCATCACTAATCCCTCCCCCCCCACTCACCACCATCACTAACCTCTCCCCCACTCACCACCATCACTAACCCCCCCTCACCACCATCACTAACCCCCCCACCTCACCACCATCACTAACCTCTCCCCCACTCACCACCAACACTAGCCTCTCCCCCACTCACCACCATCACTAACCCCCACTCACCACCATCAACAACTCCCCACTCACCACCACCAACAACCTCCACCCCCATTCATTACCACTATTAACCACTATTACCACCGATCACCACCATTAACTACCCCATCCATCTCCACCATCAAACCACCCCACCCATCACCCCCACCCATCATCACCCACCCCCCTCCTACCATCAAACCACCCCACCCATTACCCCCCACCCATCACCCCCACCCACCCCCACCCACCATCAACCACCCCACCCACCATCAACCACCCCCCACCCATCACCCCCCACCCCTCACCCCCACCCCTCACCCCCCACCCATCACCCCCACCTATCACCCCCACCAACCACCTCGACCTCAACTCCATGTACCTCCAACAGTTTCCGGCTGAGCTTCAAGAGGAAACCAACTGAGGCGAAGAAGGAGAGAATTGAACACAGGGACTCGCTAAGTAACGCCATCCCGGCCAAGATCATCAGGGCCACCTCCGTCAAGCCTCACACACTCAACCCCAGGTGGAACGAGAAGTTTAGACTGTGAGTGATGGAGTTATCTTTGTTCTCCTGTGTGTGTGTGTGTGTGTGTGTGTGTGTGTGTGTGTGTGTGTGTGTGTGTGCAGAAACCGTCTCATATTCTCTGCGTAATAGAGTTAATCCTCCAGGAATTTTTTTAACGAAAGCACTTTAAACTAGTTTTTATATTATTGTTGAGGCACGAGTGCCCCCAGGTTCAGGTCAAAATACACCTTCACCAGCTAACACAAGACCTTTGTGGAAATTGAATTAATACAAAGAGCCTCAGTGTGTAAATATATTTATATCAATATCTATATATATATATATATATATATATATATATATATATATATCTATATAATATATATATATATATATATATATGCATGCTGATAACCACAAGGAAAGAAGAAACCACGAAGTTCCCAAGCGCTTTCGTGTAATTCACATCTTCAGGGGTGAGTACAGACTAGTCTGTACTCACCCCTGAAGATGTGAATTACACGAAAGCGCTTGGGAACTTCGTGGTTTCTTCTTTCCTTGTGGTTATCAGCATATACCTGGATCACGCGCACCTACAGTGATTTACTTGCATATATATATATATATATATATATATATATATATATATATATATATATATATATATATATATATATAGTATGTGTGTGTGTGTGTGTGTGTGTTAGGCTCAAAGTTCGAAAAAATGCCACAACACGTTGTGGACGTTTTCAAAATAACCAGAAAGCGAAATCTATCTATAAGTTAGGTTAGGTTAGGGTAAATTTTGTTTGGTTAGATTAGATTAGGTTCAATTAGACTTGGTTGTTAGGTTAGGTTAGTTTAGGTTAGGTTAGATTAGAGAAATTTCGAGACCGTCCAAAACTCTATAGGGAAAAATTCATGACGCAAAATTCATTTTGTGGTTATTTTAAAAATGTTTTCGGTCTTACAGTTTAACATATACATATTTCTATTTACATTTAACCCAAGTGAGAATTTTTTTTTAGGTGCTTGAATTTCCACCACAAAGATTATTTAATTAATATAAAACGAGAGAGAGAGAGAGAGAGACAAAGATAAATAGTAAGGACAGAAAAAGAGACTGATACATATACCCCCCCACGTGGTCCATTATGTGTGCTGGAGACTGAGAGACACCACACGAGACACTGACAGAGACAGAGACAGAGAGAAATTGAAGATACATAGAGACTGAGATTTGTACTAGGCTCAGAGAGGGATAGAGAGAGAGAGATAACTGGATTCTAGCAGTGTAATTCTATGCCCTAAATAAGTGTGTTGGAGACTGAGAGACCCAGACTAGATCCTGAGAGAGATAGAGAGGTAGAGATAGAGAATTATACGCGTTAGAGACTGAGAGACCCATACTAGAGCTTGAGAGAGATAGAGCGGGAGAGATAGAGAATTATACGCGTTAGAGACTGAGAGACCCAGACTAGATCTTGAGAGAGATAGAGAGATAGAGATTGAATAATAATCTATGTACTTAAGTCAGTTTAATTCTAATTGCCAAATCCATGTATGTATGTATGTACAGTAAGTAGTGTATGTATGTATGCATGTAAGTACAGTAAGTAGTGTATGTATGTATGTATGTATGTATGTATGTATAGTAAGTAGTGTATGCATGTATGTATTTATGTATGTACAGTAAGTAGTGTAATAATAAAAATAATAATAATAATAATAATTAACGGTTTATTGAAAAAGTTCTGCAGCCCGAAGGCTGAAAATATACATTGGACATAAATGACTTATTACATACATTGGTGGTTTAACAAAAGCCTTCATTAGAGAAAGGTGAAGGAACATACAGTGAACATACAGATTAATGTAGGTGTTGAACAGCAAACTCGTAGTGTAGTAACTCTCTCCCAGATGGTGTTAGGAGGGACCTGATGTGGTGTAGTAATTACCTCACAGATGGTGTTATGAGGGACCTCACGTGGTGTAGTAATTACCTCACAGATGGTGTTATGAGGGGCCTCACGTGGTGTAGTAATTACCTCACAGATGGTGTTATGAGGGACCACGTGGTGTAGTAATTACCTCACAGATGGTGTTATGAGGGGCCTCACGTGGTGTAGTAATTCCCTCACAGATGGTGTTATGAGGGGCATCACGTGGTGTAGTAATTACCTCACAGATGGTGTTATGAGGGGCCTCACGTGGTGTAGTAACTCCCTCACAGATGGTGTTATGAGGGGCATCACGTGGTGTAGTAATTCCCTCACAGATGGTGTTATGAGGGGCATCACGTGGTGTAGTAATTCCCT